>JAPZDY010000007.1:19073410-19123774 GCA_029783645.1 Ctenochaetus hawaiiensis
AGATAGATAGATAGATAGATAGATAGATAGATAGATAGATAGATAGATAGATAGATAGATAGATAGATAGATAGAGGAAAACACACACTTACAGAAAGTCCTTCCTGTACATGCTACACCTCTTAATTTATTGTGAGAAATGAAAGACGCACCACTGAACACATCACACACCCCGTCTGATGGACAGGCCACCTCTCTAAATCACACAGGGACACACTGAGATCTGCAAGGCTGTATTTGATGGTGAGGCAGACTGTGGAGGGAGGAAAATGGAACAGAACAGTCAGGACAAGGGGCGTGGTGAGGGGCGTTACACCTCGGCAAGATGGCATCGGTTGCTATGCAACTGGGCACGAAAGCTATTTTTACACCGGCCCCCTTGTCCCCCTTTTTCCTCCCCAGGCTCCTCTGCTACTGATCAGGAGTGCTGGATTGGAGGCACTGCTCTGGGATGTGCCTGCACTGGGGTTTGACTGGTTTGGGTTTTTGAACTCCTGTATCTTGTGCCATTGTTGAGTTCATTGATGCCTAAAAATTGGAGGTAATAATTTAACAAAACCATTTACCTTAACAATTAGAGTTTGGCAATGTGAAAATTCAAAAAATTATGTCCGTAAGTATTTGGACAAGGACATAATTTTTTGAATATGCTGCTCTCCCATTGGTTTTGAAATAAAGCAAAGAAAATGTGGTTTAAGTGTAGACTTTTGCTTTAATTCAAGGGGTTTAACAAAGAATACTGCACTAACTGTTTAGGAAATACAGACATTTTTGTACATTGTTCCCACCTTATTCATAGGCTCAAAAGTAATTGGACAGTTGACTGACAAGCAGCTTTATGACCAGGTGTGGACTGTTCCCTCATTATTCTTGGACAAATTAAGCAGATAAAAGGTCTCAAATTGAGTCCAAATGCTCAATTTGCATTTGGTAGCTGGTCCTTGAAACTCTCAGCATGCGGTCCAAAGAGGTGTCTTTGCAAGTGAAGGAGGACATAATTAGGCTGAAAAATCAAAATAACGTATTTGACAGAGAGCAGAACTTAAGGAGTGGCCAAATCCACAGTCTTTGTTCATTATTAAAAAGAAGGAATGCACTGGCAAGCCTACCAGCACTGAACAGTTTGAAAGATCATGAAAGACATCTAAACTACCTAACCCTAACCCTCCCCTGACTGAAACCCTGGCAGGTGTGTCATTGTCAAAGTTCACATTCAAGAGACACCTCGAATGGATGTATAGATTTCAGTACAGAGGACAGAGAGTTTATGACAAGGTGAAACCACTGATAACACTTAAGAACAGGCCAGATTGGACTTTGCCAGAAATTGTCTGCAAAAGCCTGCCTCGGTTCTGGAACAAGATTCTGTGGACAGATGAAACCAAGATTAACTTGTACCAAAATGATGGGAAGATGGCACAGGCATGTTTGGCTGCCAATGGAACTGGGTCACTAGTTTTTATAATGATGTGACCACTAAAAGAAGTAGCAGGATGAGTTCTGGCATGTATAGGACTACACTGTCCACTTAGATTCAGCCAAATGCTGAAAAAAATGTGGGAATGGGGGGGGTCACAGTGCAGAGACATAGAGACATAGACCCAAAACACACCATTAGAGCAAGCCATGAGTTCCTTAGCGCAAAGAAATGCAAGAGTAAGAGAAAGAGTATTCTGCAACAGCCAAGTCAGTCCCCTTATCTCAACCAAATTCAGCATGCTTTTTACTTACCTAAGACTAAACTGAAGACAGAGTTGCCCACAAATAAGCCCCAACTGCAGAAGGCTGCTGTAAAGGCCTGGCAAGGCATCTCAAGGAAGGAATCTCAACCTTTGTTGATGCCCATGGGTGCCAGGCTTCAGGTAGACATTGACTGCAAAGGATTTTCCACTAGATATTGAAAAATATTACAGGTTTGGTAGTTTGTCCAATTCAGAAAATGGTGGAACTCTTTGTAAAAAAAATGAGTTGAATTGCTTGAAACAAAAATTCCAACACTCATTTCATTTTTTAGAGTTTCTGGTCTTGTAAAATGTTGTCAGGTCAATTCTAAGGATTGCTCCTGAATCGAGATATGTAAAGATTTAATTTTGTAGGGATAACTGGGTCAATTAGTGATTATAGAGTATTAGAGTAAGGATCCATATCAACCACAATCAGCTTTAGCTTCTGATTGCTTGATATGTACATGCAACACACACTCAGTGCTTGTCGGTCAGTTTGGATGAAGCCATGAAGCCTGGAAAACATTGAAAGTGTTTGACCTTTTTATTTTACCTAATATATTCATAAGAAGGAAGGTTAACAATTACAGCATAATGGCTGGTTAAAATACACATGAATGCTTCTGTTGAACTTTTCAGACCTGCATTGTCAGTATTTTCCACCTTGATGGGTCAGAAGCATGGGCCGATCGCACGTTTATCACAGATTACGTGTTCATTTTTGTTTTTTGGCTCAAATTAAACAACCATGTAAACCCTCACCCTAAGGCTGACCTTGGATTTGAAAGAGAATTTTAAAATGTTATTTTTATGACCTGAAATCAGCCACAGCTCTTTGTCGCACACCTCGCATCTTAACAACGAGTTCTCCTCTTGAAACCTGTCGAGTGTAGCCATCACTGCGAGGCACCTTGAGAACACGATTGTCAACGTATTAATTTCTTTTTATATGAACCCTGAACTTATTAACTCTCTTTCGAGGCGCCTGTGTTGTTGCTCTGCGTCACCGAGCAGAGAAACCAACCAGACAATGGGTGTGATTGAGAGGCGAAATAGATGACATTATTGAATTTTAATCACATCTTTTCCGTGCCGACGTCAAACACGGCAATTACCTGGCTCCAAGATACGCGCGCGTGTGTATGTGTGTAAGTTGGAGTGTGTGTATAGGGAAGGGGTTGGAGCGCAAGGCAGACGACTGGCTCATCAGGTTCTCACAGCGGCTGAAAGAAGGTCGTAAGTGGCTATCAGCGCACCCAACCCTGTCTGGATGGATCCCTCCTGTCTCAGCATGGCGAGCTCCTTCCATATGGAGAGGGGCCTAATTATCCCCCACCAATGGCTGAATCAACATTTGATTATATCCTCCCTAAGGCTGCTCTGAAAGGCTCTATTCAAATACCACTTTTATGTCTTTTCTCTCATAATCAAGAATGGCTGTTATTTGCTAATGATAAGTTTAATTCCCTTCTTTAACACAACCACCGACATGCTGTGCAGCTTAGATGCCTGACATATCAGAGGGTTTATGCCCTCAAGTATGATGGTTTTGACTTTGAGGGTTTTATTAAAAAAAAAAGATGAATTGTGGAGATATTTCTTATCAGTATAAAACACAAGGTAATTTATCGTTGTAGTTGGCCGTTCAGTAAATGTTTCAGATAATAGTTGAATGAACTGTGATGACCTGAATAGTGTTTATCAGGAGCACAGTTGTACATTTTAGTTAAATTAAATACAAGATTCACAATTAGAAAATTGCAGTTTTAATGATTAAACAGATGTTTTTCCTTTAAGCTTTTAATATTTAATGCAACCCACAAATCCTTTGTTTTGATCGATTCCTTTGTGGTTGGCACACCTGTTCGTGATGCTGCAAATGAGTTTTCAAACTTGCCACAGCTGCATTTTTCAGCAGCTTAAAGACAATGAAAAGGTTTCTGTCAAAAGCTTTCAATCTGTCAAGTCTGAAACGCCTCTCCTAAAAGCTGTTAACAAAAAAGGCTGTGATATTTAAATGTGCCTTTTTTTCTGTTTTGTAGCCAGCGCAACTTGGCAGAAATTACTGAGCTGATCCACACAGCGTTCCTGGTGCATCGTGGGATAGTCAATCTGAAGGAGTGGAGGGTTTCAGATGGTCCACTAAAGGACATGCAGTTTGGGAACAAGATGGCCGTCCTGAGCGGCGACTTCCTGCTGGCAAACGCTTGTACTGGACTTGCCGCACTGGATAACACAAAGGTAGCATGTCTGATGGTAACAAACAGTAGCTCTGTGAAATATCTGACCTGACATCAGTTTTATAAACGAGAAACACAGCTGTCTTAATACAAGCTCCCAGCAGTTACAGCTCAGCATCAGTCTTCATCCCTACATCTATCAAT
This sequence comes from Ctenochaetus hawaiiensis, assembly GCA_029783645.1. Lineage (NCBI taxonomy): Eukaryota > Metazoa > Chordata > Actinopteri > Acanthuriformes > Acanthuridae > Ctenochaetus > Ctenochaetus hawaiiensis. The sequence continues at coordinate 19,077,519 of JAPZDY010000007.1, forward strand.
AACTGTTTATATTTCAGAGTTCCAGTGACCACAGAATGTATTAAATAATATTGACTGTTTAGAGGTTGTTTCCTTCTGTTTCACAGTTTCACTGTTCAAACATCCTATTCAGCCTTTTAGTAGGCATCCTTTTAGGCTGCACCGGCCAGAGATCCTTTTTCATTCAAACATGGGGTTTGAGGGCCAAAAGAGAGTGCCACAGAATAAATCTGAAGGGCTTCACTACAGCATATTGTATTTTTCAGCTACTCAAATAGGTCTGTTGTTGTCCCCATTAATGTCTGTCTCTCCCTGTTTAGAGAAACATTTGACCACTTAAGAGATTAGTAAGCCAGAATAATAATAGGGATGTCATTGTCCATAGAAAAAAAAGAATAACGGTTCACACATTGTAGCTCCCTTAATGGCATTGTCCATAACAAAGCAAGCTAGCAACCTAGCTACAATAATGAGAAAAACTAGCAGAAAAATGGCAACAGACATGGATGAGATTGACACCTAGTGTCAACTGTTTCTGTCAGTTAAACAGTTCACCGATCAAAGTTCAATAGGTTAGATTGATAATTGTAGCATCCTATGTAGCTAACTAGCTAACATAAGTCATAAAAATTAGCAACAGAAAAATGGCAATAACTGTGGATGAGACTGACAAAGCTGTACATGTTTGTGTAAATCAGCCAACAGAAATAAAAACTCTCAAACAAACATACTTTTTTTAAACAAGGTGAGAGGATTAAAGGTTAAGTGCAGAGTTTCTGACCACTAAAAGTGCTATAAATTCTTTGAGTATTTTTTCAGGTGCATGCCAGGTTTGTGTTTATTGTGTACGAACATATGAAAGAAATTTCGGTTGATCACAAGTTGGTGCACCATCACACGGAGCAATGTGCAAACAAAGGCGAGGAGGAAAAAGACTTGTGGGTAGATGTAAACAATGCACAACATTTTGCGATAAAATCAACATTTCTGAGATAAAATCTGCTTTGCAGATGTTTTATGAGGACAGAAATGAACTGAATGTGTATTTGACCTCACGGATAGGTGGCATGCAACAAGAACTTTTGTTTGTTTACCAAAAACATCCACAAGACACCTTAAAGTGAACCGCTCTTAGAGAACGTCAAAGCAGCTTGTGTCTCATCCTCTCACTTCTCAGTTTGTACATCTTCGATTCCCGTCATTGTCTCTTCTCCCTGCAACTTAGTCCCTCCCATTTGAGATGTGGGTGGAGGAGGTGAGGAAGAGACGTGAGGAAAAAGGAGTCAAGGCAACAGCCAGTTGACAAAATGTGACATTTTTGTTTTAAAGCTGTTATTTTAAAGCAAAGTCAATTAAATATAACATGTGGCAAAGCTGCACCATCTGTCTATTGTTTTGTTACAGCCTTCTGCTGTATTTTATGATGTCTGTCAGGTGAACAAAACAGTGTTCCTGACAACTTATTGGCCTCTTTTTTCCTTACAAATAAAGAGAGACACATTGAAATGATTTGTACACAAATACACACTCATACCATCTATTTATACAAACCTTTTTTTCTCTCTCAGTTAGAAGGAGCTCTTATGAGGCAATACACAGAGGCAAAGAGCAGAAAGTTTGCAAAAGGATGCGAAAGGAAGACCTGCTCCCGACCTGATTTGTATATTCCAGCTGTGTGTTACACCTCTTTTAGTCAGCCCAAAACAACTCAGCAAAGAATACCCCTGTGCAACCTCCTCACAGCAGCTCCACAAAGCCTCCTCTCCCCTGGCTCCTCTCTCCTTTAGATGCATTTTAGGAACTGTGACATGCTTCAGCATTTGCTCACTGAGATCGATTTCAGATTTCACAGATTTTACAGGTCACAGGCAGGAGGATAAAGGAGAGAGGAGAAGAGGAGGTACAAAATAGAGGAATAGAAAGAGCCCCATGTCAGCACACACATGAGCAGGACTAGGTAGGTAACTTGCTTCTGATTGGTCAGGGCAAAACTGAACCTGTGTTTAAAAGTCACAGTTTGAGTAGACTTTGCATTACCTGAGTCAGAAGATTTGGGAAACGTCAGAACTTTTCTTTGGATTTCATTTTCTGGTACCTAAAATTTCTGTAGGTGGCCCTGTTTGCTGTTCTGTGCTGCTGTGCTGAACTTCATCCTCGTGCTATCAGTTCATCTTTCAGTGCTTCACACTGGCAATAAATCCCTTTACTGCTTATGTGGGAGAAAACTTACATTCAAGCTCCTACATTTGATGGCCTTCCGTCTGTTTAATATGGTGGAGAGTGTTGTTAGGAGACACCGTAGACCCGAACCCCAGAGAGATGGAAATCCCTCTCATTGAGTTTTCAGTTTTGGATGTGTGTGTGTGTGTGTGTGTGTGTGTGTGTGTGTCTGTCTGTCTGTGTGTGTGTGGTGATGGTCTTGTAAGTGCACCACAGATCATATCTACTACATAGCCTGGTAACCCCTCGCTGACAGATGCTGTCACCACGCTGCTCTGTCAGAATGCGGTTGCCTGAGTGGATCAAAATAACTGCCCCCCCCACCCACCTCGTGCCATCGGCCGGATCAGCCCTTATCAGCTTCCCTGACACTTCTTATTCAGCACACTCTGTCTGGGTTTATGTCTGCTTTGTGGCAGCCAAGAAACGCTTTCCCAAAATATGATGTAAGTGGTATCCATGGTGCTTTTTGTATGGGAAACATGGCAAGAGTTAGAAGCAACCAACATTTCTTTTATGAGCATATACAAGATAATTCTACAGGTGTGGCATTTCCTTTACTGTGCCAATAGTTTTTCATTAAGATTTGTCACTGCAACAGTTCTTTGACAGATAAATGTCACTGTGTTGATAAGCTACAAATTACAGTAATGGAGTTAATATTGTTGCTTTGCTGGAAGATGGAAGAACCACACTGGGAATCAAGAGATGGCAGATCTGCTTTTGACTGGAGCTTATGATGAACTAATCATATTAAGTTTGCATTAAGTTTTGGAGCAGCTGTTCCTTTTTTAGGTTTGCCATTGATGTTAGAGGTATGCTAGTCAAACTCATGTTAACCGTGCTTGAAACTTTAAGTCTTTTTTTTTCTCAAACCAGCCTGCAGTGTCGTTTATAAGGAGTGTGAATGTAATCCGAGGCAACCACAGGAAGTGTCCGCAAAGTGGAAGTTTTTAAAGTTAATAAGGAGATGGACATCCGATAGCCAGCAGTTACTCGCGTTCGAAAAGGTTAGCAAAACAAAATGAACCGAGGGCAAACGGCAGTATGCTCTGATTCTCATATTCAGCTGCGTTTTTGTGAAGCTGAACTTCACTCTCTATGGTCAGGAGGGACATTAGATTATTGCAGACAGGAGAGAAGAGTCCCATCGCCGGTGAGCTTAAGGTACAGAGGTGAGAGGTGAGGTGAGAAAGGTACGTTTGGTCAGATTGAGTTTTTCTAAAACAGGTGAGATAGGAGGTTTCATAAAACCAGTTCACAGCAGATAACTAAACAAACTCAACTTTAGGTAATCTAACTTGCTTGTTTTAGAGCTTTTTACTTACAAAACATGCAGCTAAATGAATGACAAATGACAAAATAAACTGTCTACCTCAGCTTTTAAGCCAACATGAATGACGCGGAAATCCTGATCTTACAGGTGTTCAAAACAAAAAATGAAAAATGCAGAAAAACAACTTTAAATTGAAACAGCAGAGATTGAGATATCTTGACTTCTAGTCTTTAGTATGGATCAAGTACCAAAAACGTTGGATCCCTTCCATAATGCAACTTTAACGCATATTTCATCATATCCCAAGATAACATCCTTAGTTATGTTTTTCATTTTTTCCCTAAAGTCCCTGAAGAGCCATGAAAGACATTAAATGATTAGTTTCTCACAGACTTTGCAGCACTCGTCTTGAAGAGTAAACTGAGCTTCATATGTAAAACTGGTGGAATGGCATCCAACCTGCTTTAGATCCCTTGGATTAAAAAAACGGAGTACAAATAGAAAGTTGTAAAAACTAAGAATTATCTTTCAGCACTTGTAAAAGGCTGCAAAGGCTTTCCTTTTCACTCATTAAAAACTGCTAATTGTCTGACATTTATGACTCCAGCAGCTTCACAGTTTGTTAAGCTGAGGGCAGTTTGAGTCTGAAATGAAAACTGACAGTCTGCTAACAGTAGATTGTCTCTTCTTTCTTTTCTTGGAGCATCTGTGTGGTCATTCTGCCACAACTGTTTAATGCAAAAGGTAACAGATGAGTAGTTCATGCAGCTCTCTTAAGTTTTTCTCATAAACCAGCCTTTTTTTTTTGTTCTTTTAAGGCAGTGAGAGCTATGGAGATTATGTGTCGTGGCCTTGAGAGGAAACCTATGCTGCTACTTGTATAAACTGTAAAGCAATCTCACGGTGGAGCTCGGGTTTCTCCCCCCTCACAGACCTGTCGGCAAAACACGATCTGGCTGGATTTGGGAATGGAGTAAGCGGGAGGCAGGGGGGGAGCTTATCTGATACTTTCCAAAAAAAGAGCCCCACTGGCCCCCGCTTCCCAAGGCAGGCAGAGACACCACATCTGGTAATACTGTAGGCACATTGTCCTTCCAGGTCTGTGGGCGAAGCTCGGGTTTCCTCAATATTTTCCCCTGGTGGATTCAGTTACCCAAAGGGCACTGCTGGGCTGACGGAGCAGCCAGCGTCACCAGACTTTTCTGATGAACCAAGGATGTCTGGGATGAGCTGAAGGAGCTCTAAATTTAACCTCATTCATCTGAACTGCACGGGCGTGGCCTCCACTGCCCCTTCCACGCCGTCCTGTGTGGCTATGAATGAAGGACAGACGGATCGACTTGAGATTTTTCCTCATTCACAGGATCCAGACTTTGAATAATCATTAAAAAAGATGCTGCAGCCTCTCTTCTGGTAGTAGATAAGGGGCCACTAGTGTTTCTCAAAGCTATAATGTAGTCAGGCATGCCCCCTGTAAGAGGAAACGGGCACTGCAGTCTTAAACAAACCCCTCAGACCTCAGCAAGGCAGTATATGGCAATTTTTATCTTTTCTTTTGATTTGCTGGCTCCTTTTTTAAGGTAATGAATTCATATTCTCTGCTGTCAGCTTTCCAACAGCAGCACGTAGTTTTCCTACACAATATATTAGTTGGCTTGTGCTGGAAAGAGCCAAAAACGCAGTGATGTAAAAAGTGTTGTTTTCCAAACTTCATTTTGCTTTAATCTTTCTGTGCCACTTCTGCAGAAACTACCAGCCAACAGACACATACTGTTAGTAGCCACCGATTAATAATACAGATGCAGTGCTTAGGGGCACACAGTGAAACAAATTTGTGAAGAAAAAGGAGAGAAAAGAGGCCTTCTAAGTCAGATCATGACTCCAAAACCCTGTTAACTCCTCTGTTTTTTGGATGCTGTCTGATTTCATCCCACCATCTGCCTTTTTTCTCCATTTCAGCCCCTCAGACAGGACAGACACCTGATCCATCTCTATCGACTGGACTTCTCTATAAATACAGAGTAGAATGAATGAAGATGAGCCCGAGTTTGCTCTATGAAATCAACAGGAGCCCCCCCACAGCCTGATAATGAGCAGCTGAGTTTGCAGCAGTTCACCCGCTATCCAACCCTCGTCTCACCTCTGATTAATTCACCAAACCAGCTGTTCAGACGAGAGCGCTGTTAGCTCGCGCTTCAATCAGGGTGAATTGTGGTTTTTAATTACAAATGTCACGGATGAACTGAATAGCGTGTCAGTTTTGATCAAGCTCATTTACATCTGCATTTTAGGAGTTTAATCGATGCTGTTAGCCAGAGTGATTTATAATGAGGGGGTAGGTTATCGGTTCATTGCCCGAGTCCAAGAACACATGGCTGTTGATGGACATGTTGACTGTTGTGCACATCAAACCCATTATTTAACTTTGTCCTTTTGCATTCAACTGATAACAGAGGATGACTTGTTAATGTGAAACTTTTGTCAACCTGATAAAATCTAAAGATTGAATTTTTTTTTTTTTTTCCTGTTTGACAGGTTGTCGAGCTTATCTCAAGTGCCATAGGTGATGTGGTTCAAGGCCTCTACTATGAGAACTTCCACAACACCGAGGTAAAGCATCTATTCTCTGTCTGTATTCTAACTTTGATGTGTGGCAGCTAGAAATTCTGTGTTTATACAAAGTGTTTATACGAAGAAAACACATGGCAGACTGCATCAAACACAACAGAAAATATCCTGGAGTCAGTTTGAAGCAATGACACAAAATTAGTTGTTAAGATGAAACTAAAAATAAAGAGGGCAAATTAATTTCAGTAAAAAATTACTTACACATTGTTGTGTTACTTTAAAGCACTTAACCTCTTAGAGGATAAATTAAACCAATAGAAATGTGGAAAAAAAATAACATGGATGAATAAATAAAAAGGGTTGCAAGACTTTTTATTTTTGCTATTGTCTATAAAGCCCATGAGAAAACCAAAAAGCAACAATAAATGTTGTCTGTCACATGTGCACTAACCTGCTGCTGGACACTCTCACAGAACACCATATGTGAAACATTCCACAACAGAAAATAGTCCCCAACACATCCAATATTAGTTGTGTTTGACTTACATTGCTGGCAACTGAAGTGCCCTGGTTTTTAAAGAAATTACGAACCCCTTTTTAAATGTCACCACATGTTCATGACCTATTCTTAAAGATACAAATCCTCAGCTTTGCATGTGTTTCAAAGATCAGGATCATGGTTTTAGCTGCATGCAGCAGCGAAATTGGTCAGGCAGTGCTTCTATGTACGTGAGTATTTTTTAAAAACATAGCTTTTTGTATACCTGACATTTGGCCTTTCATCCACACACAGACAGTGTGTTAGATCACCATAAACAGAGCTTTTGGAAAACTCAGGGTGAAGATATTTAGAAACTCTGTTTGCAGTGTTGTCATTAGGGCAGGGTAAACTGTGTTTTTTGGCTTGAGACATCAGAGGAGGGGCTATTTCCCCCATTTTTTTCTATTGTAAGCGGGAAGTTAATACCTTTTTTAGGCCTGTGATTGGTCAACATAGGGGTCAGGGTCATGTGGCCACCATTTTGTTTGGTAACTACAGGACTTAACAGCATGTTTTTGCATTTTCATACCAATGAAGATTAATTTAAACCAGTGCTCGAGAGGAGAGGAATTTTCTTTTAATTATGGAGGAAAAAATGAAGAACATATTTACAGTGTTTGCAGAGCTTTAAGACAGTTTTTCCTGCTCTGGAGTCTCTTCATCTCACAGCCTCCCTCTGTTACACATAGCTGAGGAGCTTGTGAAAAAAATACTATGTGAAATTGCTGTTTCTCTCTGGGGCACAATCAGTTCCATACTGAAATTTAAAATGTTGGAGCAAAGAGGGCTTGTTTTGATTGAGACACTGTGTCAGTAGTATAAAGTTGTACAGTAGAAGCAGTGAGAGCTCAGGCCCGCAGCGTCTCTGCCTCTGTTCGCTCTGCAGGAGAACAGTTCCAACGATGGCATCAACGTGGCGACATGGGAGGAGCAGGCATTCCTGTCCCATGGGGCACTGCTGGCCAAGAGCTGTCAAGCTGCGATGGAGCTCGCCAAACACGACAAGGAGTCCCAACGATTGGCCTACAAATATGGCAAGCACCTATCACTGGGCCACAAGGTAGGTCTAATGTGAACGTCCCACCCACCACACAGCCAGTGACTAGTGAAGGAGGATAAAACAATCTTACACTGTATTTTGGAACAGTTTTAGTTACACAAGAGGAGAAATTTCTTCGTTTGCGTTTTTGTTCTCATAGGGTTTAAACAGGTGGGGATCGGCTGGAAAACTATAATGTCACATACTTATGTGACGTCATTTACATCAAAGTGCCACTGGCCCAAGTATTAAACCCACCCCTTCTTTCAATAACTGGTTTTGTAAAAAAAAAAAAAAAAAAAAGATATGAAACACTTTGAAACTAACTTGACATGCCAATGGTTTGTAGCACAAAACCATCTGAGGAGTTTGGGAAGTCATCCCTTTTTTGGAAAAGGAAAGACATTTTGAAAAAAAAAATACTTGAGAGGAAATCACATAAACCATCTGTCTGTTATCATCCATCACCAGCTAACTTTCACTAGTCAGATCATTTAACCTTATGAAGTAATAGAACTTTTGCCGAAGCCAGAAGGAAAAAGATTGAAAACGTGTTTTCCACTCAGAAACACCCTCAATGCCATTCTTTCTTCTCCTCTTCTTTTCATGAGGAAATAGCCTGTTCAGATATAACTGTTGCTATGGTAGCATTTACCCTAACTTCTTCAGGAGGTGCCATTGTTATTTACTAATGAACAGTCCCTACTCTTGCTGGTCGTAACACCTAGTCCAAGCTCTCAGCTGTAGACAGTTTGTCACAGGATGCTGATTGGTCCAAATCACTGAGGTTCAGAGAGAAGCTTGAAATCTGCCAGGATGGACTCTCGACCCTCTTGATCTTGTGATCTTGTGAATCCAGCTGCCATGCAGAATAAATTTCAGAACAGTCCTGTTGGGAAACCCAATGACATACTTAGAGTCCTTATTCCTGAAACATTCAACGTACTGACATGACGGAGGAATTTAAGTCTTACATTTGGTTTCATGTTTATTGATGCAGCTGATTCTTTGTTGTGTTTTTCAGTTACTTATCAGTTATTTTTTCTGTTAGCGTTTTCACTTTTTAGCTCCTTATAATAACATTTATTCTTAGCTTTATTCATAGGCTACAAACAACCCATAATTCAACAATTTCTGTATGAACCAGAATTACAAGAATTATTTTAGTGTTATTTTATGAACAAGGTAGTGCAACAAAGTAAAGTTTGGAGACAAACAGTTAATTCTCCGCTGCAGAGCCTCCCTGTCCTGGGCCATGACATTGCATGCCATTTTATAATGTTTCCAGTCAGAAGGCTTTCTGTTGCTCCTTTGTTAAATCGAACAACAACTTGGCATGGGAATTTGGCTGTCTTAAGTTTCCCTAAGAAATAAAGCCGGACTCCTGTCGTTGTGAATATGTAAATGCTCAGTTCATGACATTAATACAACCTCTGCTTTTTAAATGTCATTTCTTAAAAAAAAGATCTCTCATATTTGTGCCAATAGAGTATTAAAGATTAGAAACTAAAGCTGATAATGTTTGTCTCTGTTGTGAAACCTCGTCACTCGTAATGCATCTCACTGATCTACAAGAAGCCACAGTATCTAAACTAATCATATCAAACCTTTCTAAATAAGAGGCCTGAATTTAATTTAACCATATCAGCAAGTCTTTGATCAAGTTCTTCACAAATATAAAAAGATACGTGTTTTTAATTCTGTCCTGCCAGTGCATTGAAATAAGGTGCTTCAGTGTCTTATTTTTCTCACATCTGAGGCAAACATATGAAAATGAAGAATGGTAAGAAAAGAAGGATGAAAATTTACATGCACCAAATTGAAATTAGGAGGTGATTGCACCTGATAATGCAGATATAAAAACATTCTTCAGGTTCAGAGGCTTTTAGCTAAATTTTCTTGGTGCAAGCCTAAAAGTCATTCCTAATGTTCCCACTCGCAGTGCTGCGTTAGTGCATCCTCTCCTGCTGTGGCTCCCTGTAGCTGCCTGTCTGCAGGCCTCAGTGGCTGCAGGGAATCTCAGCATGGGAGGAAACAGAAATGAGGTCTTTGAAGGAGAACCATCCTCATCAGACTGGCTGTGTGCCTCACCAGATAGTTCATCATACTGCTCATTAACAGGGTCACTCAGAGTGTAGGTGGGCTGAATGCTCACGGTTCGTATCTTCTCCACTGGGCGGGTCTAATTGGTTTCAAAGTAGAGCCTCAATGTGATTGACGTGACTGACAAACGTGCTCTATCTTCTGTAGCTGAACTCTGACCTGCAGCCGTTTGTGAAGAACTCAGTGGGAGAGCAGGTGTCGTTCAGTTTGAGCACCGCCCCAGTGGTTTTCCACCGTCAGATGGTTGGCGAGGAGAGATGGCAGCAGCAGCTGCAGGAGGTATGAACAGTCTTTAACACCACTGCAGCAGCTGCATGCATTCTGTTTTGTTTTATTTGTTGTCAAATGGTGTCATCCAGTCATAGATAGTTTTAGCCATGTTACATAAATCACATATGCAGATGTATTAACTAAGCCAGGATAGTCTCATTAACAGCATTTCAGTCTTTTCAACACTTTGGCCCAGACTGAAATATCTTGACAACAGTAAGATGCAATATCATGACATTTGATTCACACGCTGGTGGTCCTTACAGGCTGAAAGTCACTCTGGTATTGCTCTGAATTTTCCTCCAGCACCACCATAAGGTTGAGTGTCAGATGGATCAGATGGATCATGCCTGCAAAGTTAATGACATGTCCATAAGCCTCAGCTGCCCTTTGCGTGTGTTTGTGTTTATTACAGAATGTTAGCATGCTAGCTCACCAAACTGAGATGGTTAAAAATGAAAGCCCTAAACATGAGCATGACAACAGGGTCATTGTGTTTGTCGTCATGTTATTATTAGCATATAGCTCTGAGAACTGCAGTGCCTCAATACCAGCGGCTAGCATGACCACAGACTCTTGTTTAGGCTTTTCAGGATATTTGACTGAAATAGTGGGGAATTAAATGAGTAGGTCTGTAGTTTATGAAATAGAGACAACTTGTTTTATTTATTGAGGCTTTTTAATTGTTTTTATTTAACTTTTACTTCTCTCCATTTTTCATTTATTCTTTTCATTTACTGACTTTAAAAGTTCTTTTGTTCTTCATCCACTGTTCTGAAAGTCATTAAATAGTTATTGATTATAATGATTTAGTTACTTTTGAGACATGGATAAGTTAACCGATGATTTCTCTTTTCTCTGCAAAAGGCAAAAACAGCAAGAAACCAACTGGATTACTCAAAGGTAAGCACACTAGTTTATGTAAAGCTCTATCCAGAATCTGCCTCCTGGGTGAGCTGAGGAACTATGGACTAAACAGTGTTACACAAATGTTTTGCCCTTTTCCAATGAAACAAGCTCTGTTTCCTTTGTGTTGCAATGAAGATTAGTTCAAATTCTGGTAGTTTTATCTTGTTTTTTTCACCTGTTTGCTGCTTGGCACAGCCTCTCACAGAGCCATCAAAGAGTAACAGGACGTCTCGTCACTGTAACCTATATCAAAGTTGAGAAATGAGCTCTCCAAAGTCAATGTGAGGGAAGACGGGGGCCAAAAGAGGTGCAAGAAGAGACTGAAGCTACAGAGGAGGGGTCTGATGGTGTTGGGGGGTTATCTGGTCCCGTCTGAAACCAGAGCGGGAAGGATTAGTTACTGAGGCCTATTTGTGGAGGAGACACTGAGGCTCTGAGACAGTGGCATTGTGAGAGAATCTCCTTCAGCAGACCTGCCGAAAAGGGGACATGGGGAGAAGTTTGAGGGGAAGGAGAGATGAGGGGACATGAGGAGGAAAGCTGAGAGCAGGACAGAGGGAGGGATGAAATTTTGGGGAGAAACAAAAAAGACCTTGGGCCTACAAATGACAACTTTGCTTTGATTGAGCATAAAAAATGGGAATACATAATTAGAGGAACTTTGTGCATGTTTTTGAAATCTACACATAGTTCCAAAGATTTAACTAATGTCTTTTATTCTGGTAACCCTAGCAAATAACCTATAAACACTTAAAGAAGCTCTCGTTTGATACATTTTTGCATTTAGTCTAAAAAGCATTTAAGGTTAGTCAAAACAAGAAAAAAAGAGAGTCCTGACCGACTAGAAGTGAATATCATGTGAGGACATTTTTATTTTTTACTAAGAGCACATAAACATCTGATTGCATAAAAGAAGAAGTGAAGAAGTGCACCCAAAAAAAACCCTGTGGTTGACATTTAATACCATGCAACTGGACTAATTTCATCATTTTCAAGTATAAATTTGCAAAGGTAGTCAGTTTTATCTTTTTTAATTGTACATTTTGTTTTTAAGTTTGAAATTTCACCTTAAGTGTAAGAAAAGTAACATAGGATTTTATTATTCTAAAGATCCGGACTCATTTTTATTTTAAAATATCACAGCTCAAAAGTTTACTAATATATGTATATACTATAAAATGTTCTCAAATGCAACATCTGAATAAGAATGAATAAGCAGCCAGAGTGATGCAGAGTTCGACACCTGCATTTTATTCTAGAGAAAGAAGGCCTACGGGGCTTTCCACCTCCAGAATTCATGAGGTAAAACGCCCTCAGCAAAAAGATGTCCCAACACACCAGCAGTGAGGCACGAGGAGACGCCCAAATTCACTCAGTCTGTGTACTTAAGCTGCAGGTTAGGGCTGATTTGACTTCATGTTTTCCACTTCCTTATGTCTAAAATTTATATGTGAGAGTTTGCACATCTTGTAGTCTTGTATATGTGGACACTTAGACTATCCACAAGTAATAAAATAGTCGTATTGATGAGCCTCAGTTTTCCTTTAAACAAGATTTATTAACAAAATTATATTGTAATTCAATTAATTTGCAAGTGGTATGAGAGGCACTATCACAAAAAGGACAGACATTATAAAAAAAAGTGCTAACAAACACTGACAGAATTGTTTGATTATTTATTTAAAATTCCATGCTTTGCTCTTTTTTTTGTTAATTTATTACCTGGATTTGTGGCAAAAACTGGTTGTGCATCAGGCCTGTGCTTAATTAAATAATTAGAGAAAGACAAGAGAGCTGTGAGATTGGTGTGTAAACCCATGAATACAATTCAGTGCATTTCACTTCTCTTGTTAAAGAAGATCTGCCTTTTTTTTTCATTATAATTCACTGTGGTAAATCTGAAATGTTTCCCTTGTAGTTAAATGTGTAATCTGCCCCCAGTGGTCGCAGGGGAGCATGCAAATCCGTGATTGTGTTATACAATGGTCTTTGTGTCATTAACAGAAATGTTTTTTTTTTCTGTATAAGAACAAGTTTGTAGCCTTTCTGTGAGAGGAAGCTAACTTTCGCCTGGATCTTTAATAGTTTGTTGTACTGACAGCTGGATAGTCACAAGAGTGACACTACCGTGATAAACTAACATGTGTTTTCATCCCTTGACAGCTTTTGGCAGCAGTTAAGTCAGAGAAAGGCGTGAGCTCAGCTGTGGACTTATGCTGTTACCATGGCAACAAGGCTCTGGAGGCCATCCAGGCTTTCCCCTCCTCAGAGGCTCGATCCGCCTTGGAGAACATCGCCTCCGCCGTCACCAAATTTTGACCTGGACACGCACACACACAAACAAATAAAGAGACACACACTCCTGCTTCTAAATGCCTGAAGTGTCTTTGTCTGCAGAGGCAACAGGACGGGAACTAGTGGACAGTCGACAATTCGGAGACAGATGAACTTCTCTTGAGTCAGATGCTGGCTCATGTCTGTAGAAACTGTCGGGCTCTGTTGTGGATGATGGTGTGCATCAAAAATGCAATGTTTTCTATCCATAAATGGTCATCATTAAAAAAAGGAATTAAAAACACATTACTTCAGCATCATGTCATGCCTTGTGTTGGCTCCAATACATACCCTTCCCCTCTCCTGTGAGGAGAAAATATCACACCAAGCTGCAGTTTAGAACCTGGCACTTCTTTGTTACCTTGCTTATCAGCAAAGGCACATACCAGGCAGAACGTAATTTAAGATGTTTTGAGGAATTGTTATTGTCATCTGTAAAATGTGCCATGAACGGCAAATGATGCACCAAGCAGCACTTATTCTGACAAAATTTCATATATATATTTTTTTAGAATCATTCAGTTTACCCTGCTCATTACTGCTCACCTCAGATGGTGCTGAATTCGTAGCTGCTGGATGTAGTGGGTGTTTGCCAAATAAAAGAGCAGCTCCAAACCAGTTGTGAAAATGTCTCAAAGTCGTGTTCTACCAGGTATGTACGTCTGCTGATAAGCACAGCTGCAAAAATATGTATTTTTTTCTTAATGGTGTTTGGCATGATATCTGCTCCACAGAGAGGGAAATGGCAAGAATCAGGAGTAATGTCGTCTATGTTGCCTTATTATGTCTGTCCCCATGCCTGTGTATGTGATCCAAGTCAACCCAGAGGCGGGGAAAGGTCACACAGCCTCTCCCCTTGGCCCAGCCAGCCAGCGCATTGAAGCTCCGCCAAGCAGTAATAATTAATGAAGAGACCTGAGCAAATGGACAGGAAATGCAGAGGTATTGATTGGGCCGGCTGCCCTGCTCTAAGCCGTACAGGCTGGCGCCAGCCTGGTGGCCTGTGGTTTCCCAGGCTGCTGTATGCGGGGGGGGGGGGATAGCCAAGGTGTGAAACCAGGCCACCGCTGGCAGCTGTCTGTCACATCCAGGCCACACCTGAAGGACAGAGCATAGGAGACAGGACAAGAAAAAAAAAAGAAGACTTAGGGTACACAGCTAACAAAGAGGATTCTGTGTAGGTCCAGAGAACAGCAGCACATGTTGGTACCACATCAAAACATGTCTGAAACTTTAAATTTGCATGAAAAAGGCTGACGTAAGCAAGGGTCATGAGTTGCACATATGCTGGGATTGGTTAAATATTTGATTTGGGGAAAAAAATCCCTCAGTATTACTTTAAGCTAGATGACATTAACTCCACTTGAATGTCCTACATTATGATACACACCCAGTTCATTGTTTTTAGCCATGCATGTCATTGGGGTCGAGGGATTGAATGTCCTTTCATTTAGTTCATAACTTTGATCCAGATTGAAATACCTTAAAAAATAGACAAACTGCCATGAAATTTTAGAAACATTAATGGGTCCCATGGGATGATGCTTTTATATTCTTCTCCTAAGGCTTCCATTAGTACTAACAGAATGAAATCCCAGTATTTCACACTAAGCAGGCATCCATCACATTTATTCTACAAACTCCAAACTTTCCAAACTTTCTCCAGGGTCACAGAAATGTCTAATAGATGTCACATCACCAGCAAACATGACACACATGTTGTGGTCCTGACCCTAAACACCTTGTTGAGGCATTAAATGTCACATTGACACTGTTTGCAGGAAAGCCATCTTGGAGTATTACCAAATCATCCAATAATAAAGAGAAAAAATAAAGATTGCATCACCTTTGCAACCCTCCTGGCACAGAGAAGAATATTGCTGGAATGGAAGTCACCGTTTGCACCCAAAGCACCTTTATGGCTCCAAGAGCTGATGCTGTTCCTAGACCTGGAGAATATTAAGTATAACCTGAGCTCAACTGGGAAGTTTGAGCCAGTCTGGGGCTTTGTAATTAAATACACAGACAAATTAAAGACATTACAGGACAAATAAAGCACACACTGTCAATACATGTCAACCATTGATCTCTATGTCTTTTGTCTTATTACTGACATTATGATAAGAAGGGAAAATGGATTCTGTACTTTTTCTTTATTTAATTTTTTACTGTAAGAAACCAAATATTGGGTCAGGTGTGTGTGTGTGTGTGTGTGTGTGTATAAAAAGGGGTCTTTAATGTTTATTTATACTTTGTCGTACTTGTTAATTAATAAACACATTTATTAAAAAAGAGACACTTGTGGGCCCCAAAAAAAGAATCTCACTAGCTTTTGTGAGCTTGTTATTTTGTTATTTATCCCCTAGGCTGACATTTGGGATTTTAAGTGAAATCTCTCAACAACAATCCGATGGACACCATGAGAGTTGGTACAATCAACCACCCCCCACACATGGAGTGTAAAAACTCTGGCAATCATCTGACTTTTCATATAGTGCCATCATCACTTATCTACAAAACTAATACCAGTCTCCTCATTTAGCCTCAGCTGTACTTTCAGTTTTGTGCTCATTAGCAGATGCTGGCATGCCAACACACTGACTTAACATGGTGAACAGGATAAACATACCTGCTAAACATCAGATGTTAGCATTTAGCTCAAAACATTTTTTAGTAGGAACACACAGAGCTACTTGCATGGCTATGTTTTTTTATTCTTGTTCATTGAATAGTTTTGCAAAGAAAACTTCAGCACAATTTTGCAGTTTAAGTTGCATTTAAGGCACAACTTAAATGCAACTTAACCTCCTCATGTTGCTTGTTGCATTTTGGTGATAATTTTCCAATCAGATACCTCAATGAGTTACATTTAAAAAACACTACTGCAGAGAAGTTGTGGTGGGGAAAAGGACTGAGGGGGGATTTGGAGGAAACAGAGGGAAGGATGAGGTGGAAGGGAACATGATAGAATATAAAAGAAGAAAGTAAAGCTAAAGTGCAAGAGATGATGATGTGGATGGAGTGAACTATTTCAAAAACAAGCTCCTTTCTGTTGCTGGATTGTGCGTCCACTTCCTCAACTGTTTTGGTTTCCGCTGCTTGGGCTTCCTGGGTACAGCGAGGTACAGCGTGTGCCAGGGAAAGCCTCAGGCTCCTCATGAAATATTTATCCTCGCTGTGAGGAGACATGAGGAAAGTTACATGGAAAGTTAAAAGGACCAAACAAGGAAGGAGGCTGGGGCACTGCCAGAATGACAAATATAGTTACTAAACAGAACTTTTTTCTAAAGATGAGGTCTGGCCTGTGAAACTGTTGCACAGAGACTCCCAGTAGAAATCAAGCAGGCGCTGCAGAACAGGATTTGATGGGATGATTTTTTTTTGTTTTTCACTTCAAGAGGAAAACAGAGTTCCTGCAGTAGTAAAGCTAAAAGTTTAATGTAGAACAGAAATTGTAGTCCCTGTTTTTTTTCTCTGACATCATTGCTACTGCCAGCATGAATCCTTTTGATATCTCCTGCGTAGCCCAAATGACGAGCAGAAAGAGGAAGGAGAGAGGTTTGTTTGCTTTATGTCCTGCACAGCAGAGACCAGCAGAGACTCTGTGTTTTCTTACAGTTTCCAGTTTGAGAGTCTTGGGTATCATGAAAGTTGAAAAAAAGTTGGCAAGGCTATAAGTTTACATGCAAAACATGAAGTGGGTAACAGCGGCCTCAGTGTGCCCGGGCCAGACGACGATGAGTGGTGTCATTACAGCAGGATGCAGTGGAGAGAGTCAGTCAGCACATATTCCATTACACACACGCACACAAACCAGTTTTATAGAAAAGATGCAGTGTTCTTGAAACTTGCAAACAAACTGAAAATTACCCTTAACTAATACCAATCATTGGAAACTGTTTTTGGTGATATTCTGTAAATATGGTTCTTTTCACTAACAACATTATATAACAACAGGTGGACCTACATACCTCCTGAAAAGCATGAACAAGTCATTCCATTCAAAAATTTGCTTTGGAAATAAGGATTTTTTATTACTCTCAAAACTTTACAACTATCTAATACATTTTTAAGAGGAGGGGTTCTCAAAAACCTTAACTTAAAAGCCTTGTTAAAAGAATAATAATGTCAAACAAATCATTTTTAAAAGTTTTATGGATCATTTGGAGCAACTTTTGTGCTGCTAAGCAGTAAAAAATCCTTCACCACCTCAAACTGGGAGATTCTTTCAAAGAAATCATTAATTTATCAATAACGTTTATTACTGCAGACTTGATGATTTATTAGCAAGTTAGACACTTATGCTTTATTAATGAACTACCATTATGAATAACAGCTCAGCTCTTGTTCTGAGTAATGACCTCACTTATTAACAAAGCATCTGTAACAACTATTTACAAGTGACTTATTAACCATTAATTAAGTCATTAGTTACAACTTATTAAAACTAATAATAATAATAATAATTCAATCGTAGAATCTCAGATTCTGTGATACTGTAGAGTATAGACAAAATGCAGAGTTGGATTGATAATCTTGGTACTGTTTTGCTATTTTTTTAAAACTAGTTGACCCTGCTTTTCTGTAGCTACTGCAGGGTAAAGCTTGTGTTTAGCCAAATTGAAGAACAGTTGTAAAAATGTAATTTAAAAATGTAATTTTCTTTCAAGTTTGGGTCTTTGGTGAGAAGAACAGCTGTAAAAACTGTATTTTCTAATGTAACTTGAATTGAAAATCTTGCTTCAGCAGGAGAAACAGTATGAATGAAGACTGATATTATCTATGTTGTCAAGACACCCCACAGTTTAATGCGCAGAAATCAGTCATATTCCTTAAATTTCTTTGAAATGATCACATTTCTCTTTAGGTTTAACATTTTAGAGGTCTGACAATCTTTGTATTGCTGCTTTTGTTTTAACACTTATATGTATGCACATCATAGTTCCACAGTGAGAGTCTCATGTGTAGTGTGTGCATGAATGTGATTTTCTGTCTTTTTAAAGCCTGTGATGAACTAATGCCTTAGCCATGGTGTCTCCCTGCCTCCGGTTCAACTGCATGCTGGGATAGATTTTCTGCAGCCGATGTGACCCTATTAGAAATATTCTGTATATAAAATGACTGTGGGAATATGAGTGTGCAGTGGTATTAGAAACTCCATTTGTCTTCTTCTGAATGGCCTATCTGTAAACACCTGCTAATATCATCATATAGCTGACGGTGATGGATGAAAGTCATTCTCCTGCGATGGGAACAGTATGGCTGATTGGCCTCCTCGACACCGACGAGCATATTGGCCAAAAATGACACTTTAACGAGCTCTTCCCGGTGTTAAGTGCTGCACACCGGCCCCTTATCGCAAGCCGTCGCCTGGCTGACCCTGGGCCGTGCATCCCCCTGCACAGGGCCTGTTCGCTCCATTGGCTGACAGATTAGACTGCCATGGAGACAGCTCATTAGTCGAATAATGAGAACTACACCAGCCACACGTTGTCTTGTTATATCATCTCTGTATCGACATACTTGTGGCTTGGAACAGAACATTGGGTGCTAGCGTGTGCGTGAAATAGCCCATGATTAAGATGGCACTGTGAGGTCTTCGGTTCATCTCTTACTGACTGAACCCTCTGTCCAACAGAGGAAACTAGTTTACCCGCTCAAGTAACCAGCTTGACTTGATGATCATAATTTCCCTCAGCTGCAACAATATGGTAAAGCTCCATATGCTCACATCTTATTCATCATTTTACTCTCAGCTGTCAGCAGCTCCAAGCTAAAATATTTGACAGCGATGCATTTTTAAAAGTTTTGACCTCATAATCTTAGAACTTGGGAAACCACATGGTATGATGTACAGACTCTCAGTTGTATTTGATGATTTTTGTAACCAGAGTGGATGAACACCCAAAATCCCGAATATTAAAGCATGCACAAAAGTCTACGGTGTGCACTCATACCCCACCGACTTCTGTTTAGTTCTGTTGTTTCTCTCATAACCAAATAAGAAAGCTTCCCAAGCTGAGTATTCACAAGCTTTTCTCAGCTCAAGAAGGTTTTATAGAGGCACAAAGTTTTATATGTATAGTGCTCCTAAACAGAAATAACATCACAACCCGTAGTGCAACCAAATGGAATGACATTTGTTTTTGAATTAGCATTTATAGCTCACTCAATACTCAATAATCAGCAGTTGCATATAGGATGGCTGGGACAGCAGTAAATCAGTTTCCAGGTGGCAAATTATTTGAAGGAGGCATAAAGATCAGATGCAGTATGAAAAACACATTATGAAAAGTTAAGGCAAGAATATTAGCTAAAAACAGTGAAAGAAAACATTAAGCAGTATTAAAAAATAAAATTACAAGAAAATCAAGTGGTTTTAGGAGTGATGTAGTGTGTTTTTCCTCTCAGTAGTCTTTTCAAAGTAAATAAAAGAATCTCACTGATATATATGTTTTGGTCTATGCCATTTGCACTGCTGACATGTTCCTGGTTTGCATACAGCTCAGAGGCTTAAGGTTGGCACATTGCACTTTACAGCACATAGGTATGAGATAGCTCGCTAATATTGTTGCAGGTTCTTTCCACTGGATGGCGATGTTGCCCAAATATTGTGAGTGAACAAAGATTATCTCTGAAAACAAGAGCTGTCACCCTCACCTACTTCTGTTTTTGTTTTACTGGACTTTTATGACCAGAGACCGTAAAAAAATAATACAACTGTCTATGGGGCCATCAGATCTTAATAAGACCGAATGTTAATATCCTATACACTGGATATAGACTTAGGTAAATAAAAATCTGGTGCTTAACAAAAACATCCTTTGAAACATATTTATTCCATTTTTTCTTTCAGTATTTCAGCAAAATACATTATCATTTGTTTTTGACATATATATTTTAACAGCTAAACTCCTGAGTAAATCAGTATTTAGGGCAAGAAGTGCAATAAATCATCCTAATATTAAATATTTCATAAAGTGGTGAAAGGGTATTTATTCTTCCTACCACTTTAGCAAAAACAGTGATACATTTCTGTAAAATTACCCCGTTACGGGTAAATGTTTTGCTTTAAACCTATTCTTCTGCAAAAGTACATATTGGCAACAAAATTTACATAAACTTAAATAGAGGAGTACTCATTTTGATGTATTTAAAGGTAAAATAACATGTATCAGATAAAAACTTAAGTAACATTGATGTATATTAGATCATTATTATTGTTGCCTTTACATGTAAATAATATTACTGTTGAAGTTGACCAAGGTGATTTTAGCCCATTTATATTGTTTTGGGTGTTTTAACTCATGTTTAACAGTGCACTATATATTTTAATGCTTATTGTAGGTGACATTTTAACAAGCAAAGCACCTTGTAAGCCTGCACATGTGCATAGAGGAAAACTAAAACGTATAATACTTTCTTCTTAAATGTGGTGGAGTAAAAGTAGGGTAACATGATATCAAAAAGGTTAAGTGCAAACACCTAAGAATTGTACTTGATGGTAAATTTTCTAAACCTACTTTTCATAACTTATTTCAACTAGTGTATGATTGAACGCATATACATTTGCAAGCATTTGCATTCATGGTAGAAATTATTTCTAAGAGAATAAGCTCCCTTTTATACAGTAATGATATGCTACAGCTAAGCTACAAAGTCGTATTAGTGGGAATAAAAGGGCGAGCTGCTGCAGTCCAGCCACTCATGTGAGGCTCAACTCAACGACCGTAATTTAAACACATTTTCAAAGGGAGGCGCTATTGTCTGGATATACAAATATAAGTTTGGCTATTTTGCATTATTTAGACTGTACAGTGTCTTGGTTTACTTTTCAGTTCTCTCTTCACAGCTGTGCGGAAGTGACACAGCAGGCGCGCACCCCGTCACGTCACGCGAGAAAGCAGAGAAGCTGAGCGAGAAAAAAAATATCAACAACAAGAACAACATTTACATGCAAATAAAGCACGGTGATAGTCCGCAGACATGTCCAGCACATCGTTAACAGTCCCGAAGGATTGCATGGACTCGTAAAGGTAAGCTCAAAGCGCCGGTCACGCGCGTCTACCGCTAATATATAACAAGAGTGAGAACAGGAGGGGGGATTCGTCCACGCAAACATTGCCGCGTCATTAAAATTCACAAACAAAATGTTGCACTACTAAAGCAACGCCGTGCATATATCAACAGTGACCCGTACTGGTGTTAAAATGACAAGCTTGTGATGGGGCTTTGTGAAGAGTTACATTCGCACAGCTGGTTTGTCTTGTTTTGGTTCAAAGGTTCATGGGCGGAAGAATGAGGAAGTAGCTGGTTAATAAAGGCTTGAGGAGAGCTAGGAGGCAACTCAGTGTCCGGTGGCACGCACAGTGGAGTCTGTGGCCATAATGTACCTACTTAATGTTTTTGAAAGAAAACGAGTTGCATTGCTGCAGGTTTTTTTCAGTAGTTTAACCTTCTTGGCAGCACGGAAGTTCAAGCTGCATACCACTCGAGGTATTTGCCCGCAGCTGATCACATGCTGTTTGTCATAACGGTAGCATGCCAGCCACATGTTCATATGTTCACTACATTAATAGTTCAGAGCGGGGCTGGGCGCCAGGGGCAAGATCAAATTTCACGATATTTCTGACCAAATATCTCTACATCTGATACTGCGACAGTTTTGTAGGATAAATCATAACTGCTTTCACAAAAATGCTATTAAAATTATATACCTGGTAATTTTCTGTACAATAGATAGAATGATTACGTAGGCAAAGGCGAATCTAAAAAACAACAACTAATAGAGCAGTTTACATTCCTTAACTGTATTGCAGCCTGCAAAACGAGGATAATATAATACCTCTTAGAGTCTATTAAGATGTTTTCCATTTTTGCCTTAATCAATTTAATTAATTAGAGATGGTCAAAATTGCTGACCATCACTCTTTCTGGCTAATGAATAAATCTACTAATTGTTTCATCTCTAATGATGTCATGTGTTGTGTGTGTTGTGTTTGACTTTTACTATGACTTTATATGTTTGTAATTGATTTTTCTAGGCTATGAATTCCTCTGAGCATGGAGAAGTTTCAGATGAAGCCATGCTTGAGAAAGGTAACTTCTGTGACCTATATTGATGTATGTGCAACTGCAGTAAATCACACTGATATTGACCATTTTCATTTGGCCTTAAAAAAATGCACACACACGCATTTTTATATTTGACACAGGACCATTTCAGAGGTAGTTGATTTTGTAGATAATACAAGGGTCAACTGCATCCTCAAGAGACATTTCAATATTGAGGTGGAAAAGAAACAATATGTCTGATCATGTGACCAACTAATCTCACTGGAATCCTGCCTTTTAATATTATATCTGTAAACTTAAATGTGTTTATATATATGTGAACTAGAAAACAATTGCTAACACAAAGAAAACATTAATCTCTTTATTTGCAGAACATAAGCATGTCCAAGACGTTAAAGAGGAGGCAGAGGACTTTGTTATTTGTGTGTCACCCAAAGGACTTGGAGGAGGATCTCCTGGGGCCACAGAGGCTGGTAAAAGGTCGTCCTCAGAGATGGGCCCTCACACAAACCAGTCCACCAGCAGCAAGAGAGTCAGAGTCTCTGGCGAGGTAATCCAAGCTTAGACCATTATATCTAAGAAAAACATTGCATAAAGCACAGAAAATGTGCATATCCTATTTTTTTATCTAAGAAAGGGTGTCTCTCATATTATCTGTGTTTTGAATCTTTCTTTCTCTGTCTAGATGAGAAGGCACTTGACAGATGAGAGTAGCAGACATGAGCCTCTTTGCCTCACCACATCTGGAGAGAAGAGAGATTGCGTCCAGCAGAAGTCCAGAGTCTCGTACAGAAAGCCTCTCTTCAGCATCTCCCACAGGATCTCAGAGAAGAGGAATACACCAAGTCTGGAGCAGCAGACCAACCATGGTGCCGGGAGTCAGCTCAACTACAGCAGCATCTTCTCATCCAAGCTCCAAAGTTCAGAAGAAAATGGCACATTAGAGACTTTTTCGATCGCAGACACTTTAGGCCAAGCTTCATCAACAGAATCAAGCCTTTACCCACTGATTGAGAAAATGTTTCTTATTCTCAATACCCTTAATTCAAGCATGACACAACTGCATAGCAAAGTGGACTTGTTAACCCTTGAAGTCATGCGAATAAAGAAGCAGATAAAACCAGCTGATATGCTGACAGAGTTCCAGCCTCCTCCTGAATATCTGCTAACAAGTGACGAATTGAATCAGCTGATGGAGCAAACATCAAGTGCTGGGGAGCTTGGGTGTCGCCTTCTGGTCCATCTCTTTCCAGAGCTGTTCAAAGCCAGGGAATGCTCTCATGAATGCATGGCAAGCAAGAGAACATTGGAGTCTCTACATCTGCAGCTGATCCGTAACTATGTTGAGGTATGCTACCCTTCAGTCAAGAACAACAACGTCTGGCAGGAAGAATGCCTTCTTCAGATTAATGACTTGTTTAATCGCTTCTGGGCTCAGAGAGACATGGAGAGTGCTCGGCTGCTCAGGAAGCAGACAAACATAGATGCTGGGATAAAAGCCGAGCATCCTCAAACCTATCGTTTCATTAATGAGCAGGGCCAGGAGGAGCATCTGTCTTTAGATAACCAGCAGAGCAGCCTGCCTGTATCAGACCTCGCTTTCAATGCACAAGCCACAGAGGAGCTGGATGAATTCTCTTCCCATGAGGACTTCATTATTTTTCTTATGCACCGCCTCTTCCCTGAGGTTTTTGAAGAGGGGAAAATGCCAGAAGGCTTCGGCAGTTTCAGTAGTGTGGGACAGCTAATTCTAGACTCCGACAAGATGGAAATAATAAGAAAGTATATGGAAGCTAATTTTCCTGATGTGCCTGAGGACAGCTGGCTTCAGGTATGCATTCAGCACATGGAGGATGCTCTTGAGGGTCCTCACAGTAATGGCAATGGGAGCGAACCTGAAAATATAAACGATGAGGGCTACGACCTGGCCAGCCTGCCTGAAGAGGTTTCTATTATTAAGGTTCCAGAGGTTGGTGATTATGAAAGGCCAAGTCGTAAGTCCAAAAAGTCGCTGCTGACAGCTGTGGATTTTGACAATCTGGAGATTCCACCTCCTGACTTTACCGTTCCCCATGAGTACCTCTTGTCCAGGGAGCAGCTGAAGAGCAACTATGAATGTAGCTTGTCCATTGGGAACTTTGCTTCTCGGCTGCTGGTGCTTATGTTCCCTGAGCTCTTTACCCATGAGAACACACGCAAGCAATATAACTGCAGTGGCTCTCTTGGTAAAAAACAGCTCGACCCTGTCCGTGTAAATCTGATCCGTCATTACGTGCAGTTAGTCTATCCTCGAGCTCAGAATGACAGAGTGTGGATGTTGGAATTTGTGGGCAAACTTGATGAAAGGTGCAGGAGACGTGACACTGAGCAAAGAAGATCCTACCTGCAGCAGCGCAAAGTATATGGTCAAGAGTCCGAACAGGACTTTCTTTGCCAGCTGAACCAGTTCAATCCAGATAGCTTGAAGGAGGATCCAGATATTCCATCTTTACCCCCTGAGAAAAGTAGCAAAGACTTCTGCAAAATTCCCCTGGATGAACTGACTGTATCCAAACCTGATTTCCCTGTACCTCCTGTCTACCTTCTCTCAGACGCTGAGGTTCGGGAAATTGTGCAGCAGAGCCTCTCTGTTGGGAACTTTGCTGCCCGCCTGTTGGTGCGCCTCTTCCCTGAGCTCTTCACCCAGGAGAACCTGCGTCTGCAGTACAACCATTCAGGGGCCTGCAACAAGAAGCAGCTTGACCCTGTCCGCCTCAGATTGATTCGTCACTACGTGGAAGCAGTGTATCCTGTGGATAAGATGGAGGAGGTGTGGCACTATGAATGTGTGCCAAGCATCGACGAACGCTGTAGACGCCCCAATCGCAAGAAGTGTGACATTCTTAAGAAGGCCAAAAGGTCAAGCACTGTGTCCTAGTTACAGTACTTTTTAGTTAGGCAACACTTTTGTCATAAAAATAATTGCACAGTATATAAGCTGAAACTGCATTGTTGAACTTTTACAAACTGTCCTCTGTAGGATGAAGCCAAGCTGTTATAAGTTTCTTCAGTACTATTCTTAGTCATATTTTACCTTTCGACTACAGCAGTAGGTGGTGTAGTTCATGTAGTCTTATTATTGTTGGATAAAGAGTTAAACAGCTTCTATTTATAAGCCAAAACTGTCATAGCTTATCTAACATACTTTGTTGGTAAATGTTGTAGCCTTAAAAACAATAACAATGATAGTAGCTGATAGCATAGATCACACATATGCTCTATGGATAGTAATGAACCACAATGATGAGATATATTTCCATTGCAGTTACTGATGTAGCATTGTGCCACCACTGTTTTAATAACAATGTGCTTATGTTAAGCCTTCTTATAGACCTTTATATTATTAAGACAATTTAACATGACAGTGGATCATGATAACCTATTTCTAATAAAACCACAATGATAAATACGACATGATTGGAGTATCACTATTAGTTGGACTAATAGCACACAACTGTACTTACCATTTTATATGTGATCTGCATTCACAGAAAATATACTAGAATTAGCCCAGCATACCAGAAAGTTAATGATTCAGATAAAATGTCATGTACTTGAAAGAATGTCATGTGCTTTTCATCAGCCAAGTCCTCAGGATAAGATATTTCCACTGTCAACTTCATAGTGCCCCTTTATTGTGGGAGTCTCATTGCATAGTCAGAAAATATAAACATTGAAAATATTTCTCTGAACCAATTACTTAATGTCTATAACCACTGAAAACCGTTATCCATTACATTATACCTTTATAATCCACTCTAGATCCAACTTGTTGGAGACCATTTAAATGCCGCTCATTCCATGGCATTCATTTCTGCAAGCGTTCTCGGCTTCACCTGCCAATGGCATTACAGTCAGTACCTGCCAATTCAAGTTCATGACTTAAAGGCCTCCTCCCTGGGAAGCTCTAAATATTTCCATCGCCTTATGGCAACTTTGTACTTTTCTGTGGTACTTGATTCCCCAAAATTCCTCAGAGGGATGACTCTCATCAGAGTAACAGTGTTTGTTTCTCGGTTCTCAGACAGTACCAGGTCCAACGTGTCCCCAACTTTCACCTGAGTAAAGAGGAACACAAGAGAAGTGAGAAATAAGCTAAAAAGACTATGAATTTCAGGGGGTAACTTGTCCCTTGCAATCAAACATTACTCACTGTTTTACTTTTCTTGATGAGTTTTTGTCCATTTAGCCTGAGCTTGTTGCTATAGAATGCGTCCTCAATTTTACTGTGATAAAACAGAGAACAGTTAGTCTTTATGTTTTAAAAAAGGAATGGGTTTTAAACAATTTCTTTTACAAAGTATATTTTAACACTTTAATGCAACAAAATTCTTACAAGTCAGTCATTTTTGAAACTGAACTGCTTACTTGAAAAACTGACCAGGAGTTAATCATTTATCAGCAATGGCAGCCAATAGGTAAGGACTCACTTGCGTGCCATGTCCAGGCCAGCTTTCATGATGACATCATAGCGAAAAGACGGAACATATCTCTCCATGTCTTTATAGTCTTTTGGTAGATTTGCGTTCTCATCCACTTCATCTTCATAATCACTGTCCTCAGGGTCTTTTTCATACTCATCTTCCTCTACTTCTTCTTCCTTTGCTGTCCTAGCAGCACCCTTTTTCTTGTTACTTTTAAACCGCTGATGATGGATAGACCAACCCCTGACAGCATCTCTGCCACAGAAGGAAGGCCTGTGACAGCCATGTACGGGGAAAGCCGCAGAGCCCCACAGCTGGCGTGTGTGGATGGCCCTAGGACACCATTCAGTCTGCCTTAGTCCATACCCAGCAACCAGCAGGTGGCGGGAGTTCAACCTTCCTAGCTGCCTCATGGCAAGTGCCTGCACCACCAAACTCTGCATGTTGGCACTCAAACCTGTCACAAAAAAGAGATATTTAGGAAGTATTATGCTCAATACCTACTGCCATCAGGAGTCTATCAGTTTTTAAAAGTTACTCATTATCCTGTTAACAGAGCCAAGAATAAAATAATGAGCACATTATTTCAGATATGCTTTCCCGTAATGCCATATTTTACTACGTAATTTCACTATATACTATAGTTTATGATTTTCAATTAAATATTTAGATAGATGCATCATCTATTTTGAAGATTGCTAATTCATCTTCAAACCATTGTAAAGAGTAAGGCCAAGATTATATTGATTCTAAAGTACGCACTACCACAAATCAAAATTTACCTTCAAAATAGAAGCCTGATTTTATCTATAGTCTCACCTCCAGTCGCTCATGTAATAATACATGGTTACAAGACTGTCGCACTATCATTCTGTAATAGAATTATAAAGGGACATTGGGTACTAACAACGTACGTCTGATTCCCTTTATTGATTTTTCAGGAGGTCATGTTTTTGTGCCAATATGCAACACCAGCCAACAACAAAAACAAGTGTTAGGTAAGTAATGCAGAATGTTGTACTTATTTCCTTTTATGTTGTCTACTGTCTTTGTACATTTCCGTCATAATTTTATGATATTGCTGTCATTGTGTGAATGAGCTCGACATTTAATGGGCTGCATTATAAACCGAGCTGAGGCAGATACAGCTAGCTAGCATTACTTTTCTTTAGTTAACTCGTGGACTCATTATTTCAGTCCACGTGCAACCCATAACGCTCTTGCTAACCAATAAACACAGTGTTTATAATTTAACCTCGTTGTTAAATGATAAATATGAAGTAACTGACATGAAATAATTGTTTGGTAGTCCACTCACCCATAGAATAACCTTTCAATGCTTGTACATCATCGCCACTTCTGACCGAGTAACTTGTGTACTTGCTGAAGTAATGTGTTGCCGCCTAGCGCACTGGAGGAGAATTACATTAATTAACTAACAGGGGAGTCCCAATCCTCAACGGTGTTTTTTGAAGTTTTTGATGCAAAACAGTCATAAACTCCTTGAGATATTCTTTAAAAGTTATAGCATGATACTTTTCAACTCCACCACTCTTTATATGTGTACTACAAAGGATTGTAAATCCTCCAGTCTATGTTAGTCTTAGCCTAGTTTTTGATAACCTGCTACTACCACTAACAATATCATGTGCTGTTGAGACTCAGTAGAATATGTTTAATAGACTCACTTAATCTGTTATTAAAAAAATAGAACAAAAACAGGGGTAAAAATCTACCCTCCAGTATTTTTGAAAGAGATATAAAAGTAGTGGGACATAACAAAGAGTGGAATTTAAATGGTCAAAATACGAAAAGCCACGTTACTAGTTACAGTCATCATTACTCTGGTGATTTTACCACAGTGAGCCATTATGCAGGGAATCAGGACCCTGAAACCAAAGCAACCAAAAGAAATTAAATGATTGTTAATTTTATTATTTACAGCTGTTATTTTTCTAAACTAAGATGGGTAACAACATCCATAAAAGATGACTATTTGTGTTGATGAAGCAGCTCCTCTAGAGACTCTCCCCACCTAGTGTTTCCCAGCAAGTCTGAGCATCCAAACCAGTAACATGTTTTAAATAGACATGGGTTTGCCCCAGACATTTATTGCAACTTTTATTTTTCCAGCATAAGATAAATTTGAATACATATTTCAAAAGGTAATCAAGTTATTTATACGTTCCATTTGATTATAATGACAACAAGAACATTTTTTAACATTTTACAAGAAGCTTTAAGAGGTCATGTATTATTTTATGTCTGAGCAGTTATGTTTTTGTCAATATATTAGCTTGGATACTTTATTACTTTCAGGGAATTTACATCAACATTCATTATCACTACAATTCATAATGTCTAGTGTCACTTTAAGTGCATAATACTAGTGTCACTACAGTATTGAAAACAATGTAAGAACAAGATGTTACTTCCCAGGATGCATACAATAAAGTCCTGTTACATGATATAAAAAAGTCAGTATTAGAAAGTTTTTATTATGTCAATGTGTAAGTGCATTTACATCCTTGCATATACTGCCTGTAAAGTACCCGAAAGAGTCAGGGATCCTCCAGATTATTCAAATGTCAACATCCAAATTCTCCTTAGGTGAAAACATGGTGACATGTTGATGTGTGCTGTGCTCTTTCACTCCCTGAGCACACTCAATAAACACTGGACAGTGAGATCATCACTTTACAGATTATAAATGGAACATTATTCCTTCACTTTGGACACGGACATGGACATACACCACAGAATATCATATATGCTGGTGGTTTACATTCAGGTATGTTTTATGGGTTGTGTTTAG
Organism: Ctenochaetus hawaiiensis; assembly: GCA_029783645.1. Taxonomy (NCBI): domain Eukaryota; kingdom Metazoa; phylum Chordata; class Actinopteri; order Acanthuriformes; family Acanthuridae; genus Ctenochaetus; species Ctenochaetus hawaiiensis. The sequence continues at coordinate 19,107,111 of JAPZDY010000007.1, forward strand.
CAGAGGGAAAATCATGCAAATTTGAGGATGGATTTAATGACCTTGTGATCTTTCCCCAGCTAAATCCATGATAATGGTGGTGACTGATGTAACAGTCATGTGTTTAAATGAATTGTATATTCAGTGTAAGCCTGTGCTTGTCTTTTCTGACCACAAGACTGATGTGATGAAATGTATATGTATTTGTACCACAGTTGTCGGCAGGTTTTTGTTGTTGCAGCAGGTGGAGAAAAGTCCTATACAACACAAGAATATTGATTTGATCATGACTAATTGATTTTTTTTCCTACTGTGGCTCATATTACAACAGGGTTATTGTTACAACCATTTTCGGGTCAATAAAGATAAATAATATATTAAATGTTAAAGCAAAGAAATCCAACCCGAAACACCTTAACAATGTTAAGAAGGACAATGATCTCATTCTGAATTTGTTGTTGTTTGTTATTTCTTTGCAGATACCTCAGTTTTGTTGTCCCATTGAGATAATTTCAACATCTAAAATGAAGGTTTGTAGGACATAATGTTTCAGAAACATCAACTGTAAACATCTGGTTTAGGTATTAGTCCATCAGTACTCGAAAGAGGTGTTATTTCTCCCTGGAGCTGCCATATAGCACCAACAGTCAACAGCCAAACATTGAGAAATCCACTGTAACAGAAACACATCAGTAATTTCACATTCTCTTCCTTAAATTAGTCTCCATAGACCAGACAGGCCTGTTATTTTTTTAGTTAGAACAGCAATCACTCTGTTTTTACTATCTTTATGTCATTTTTTTAACACATAAAAGCCACATATGAAATATGTTTATACCTGTTTTTTGCAGTCGTCAAAGGCATTTTGGGAAATGTATGAGCCACTAACTGAAGTAGAAAAATTGACTGGGCATGTTGTTAAAAAGGAAGTACAAAAATAAAATTAAATCACAACAATTTGCACAAGCTATGGAAATGATACAAACATCCAAACTTGGTACAACAACCAGTGAGAGTATGGAAGAGTTCTTTTCTCTGTTTTGGATTGGAGGTTTTCAGAGTGACCAATCTATTGTTATGGTATGTTTGATTGATATTACTCCTTTTTCTGTTTCACTTGAGAGCGTCAGTCATTGCAGTAATTAGAAGTAAAATAAACTTGTAGAAACTCCTCCTTAGCATTCTTGATGTCAAAATCATTAAAATCTCTAACTTTATCTCACTAGTCAGCTCTGGTGTTTTTTTGTTGCTTAGACTTCATTGAATCAGAGAGATGTTCAAAACTGCCCATCTTGTCCGTGGCCTCTCAAAAGGTCTTCTGAGGTAACTGCAGCTTCAGTTTCATATGCAAAGCATATATGAGAGCTTAAAGATATGGCGATGATGTTCGGTGTAACAGTCGTTGTTTGCTCGGTGTTCATTGTAAGCCGGGCGGATATCATTTCTCCATGTGTGTGTCCTAGAACATTAATGTGCCACTGTCTCTTTGTTCTCCACAGACTGATCACTGTTATTGCTTTGGTGATTCACACATTCAGAATTCGGGCGTTTGATTCAGATAGTATGACAATACAGAATGAGTCTGAGGAGCTCACATTTACACACTGTGTTTTTGATGTCCATAGTGTTTGTATGCTACAGAAATGCCACTATGATTTCTCAGTGACTGCATAGTCATAAGGAAGTCTCCACACAGGAGCCATTTCTGTGGAAAGACCTGTGGTTGTGGCAATTTTCACTGCAGTGGACAATGAGCACTGGATAGCAAAGTGCATCCTCATAGTCTGGAGGTCCCTCATCGTCTGTGGTGAGGCGCTCTGACAGACAGCGGGTGTTTTCGCTGGGACTCTCCTGGTCATCCAGGCTACCACTCCTCCAGAAGCAGCTGCGCTGGGAGCCATAGCGCCGTGTCAAGGAGAACCGACTGCCACTGAAGGGGATGCGGGAGCTGGCACCCGTGCAGATGCTGAGAGCGCTCCTGGAGAACACTGAGGAACAGCTGATGGCTCTGTGGCAGCGCTCACAATTCTGACGTATCCCTCCAAAGCTTGTTGGACACTGGGCAAGGTCCATCAGGCCAGCCTCTGAGTAACTGGGCACCAGCTGCTGGTTGGACCGAATGTGCCATTCAAGTTCTGTACTGTCAATGGTGTTAACACGAGGGATGCGACGCCAGTACGGCCGATCATCACATGGGGTCACAGGGATGTAATCATGCCCAAAGAGCTTCTCAACACGATAGTGGACATATGAAGTATGATACTCAGTGAAGACTCTGAGAGGCCAGGAGAAGGTGAGGAATGAGGCAAACCAGAAGACGTAGTGGGACAGATACCAGGGGTTGTGCTCTGGATCGCACAGCACCATGACATACTCCTTCAGGTCAATGTTTTTCAGGTGCATGCCCTCTCTAGCCTCCATGTAGTCATCCAGGCCCTCATTGTCAGTGAAGAACCGTGCTCGTTGTGTAAGGTAAGAATTCTCAGACTCTACGTTAGCAAAACTGAAGCACTTGGTGAACCTCATCTTTGTCAGAGCAGACTTCTCCAAGCCCAGCAGCTGTTTTGAAACATCTTTGACCCCACAGTGACCGTAGTCGAATTCAGCCTCTGCCACATGGGTGTTGACACGTTCGTGGTAAACCTGGGTGCTTGTGTAAGCATCTCCGTTGCGGTAGCGTGTGACTTGTCGTGTTCGGCGAACGTAGTGATAGCTGATGGCCTTCCACCAGATGCAGGGTTTAGCTTGCTGCATCCTTTGGATGCGCTCATAGATGCCTTCCACATCCACTTTGTGCTGCAGCTCATTCTTCACATGACAGTGCCAGCACTCCACAAGATAGACCAAATAGAGCATGCCCAGCAGGGCCAGAGGGATGTAGAAATAGCCATCAGAGCAGGGGCTGTCATGGTACATCATGGATTTCCCTTTGAAGGCACTGTCAAAGGTGAGGCGGGTCACCTTAGTGACATGACACCAAACCATCGCTCCCATGCAGCCATACATGAGGACAGACAGGAGGAGGCATTTCCAAAAACTCTCCCGGCACAGTGACTTGCTCAGAGATTGCTTCAGAGGTCTTTGCTGTTGAGTCAAAACACACAAAACAAATGAGCAAAAACTGTTACCATGTAATTTATCATCCACTTAAGCTGTCATATTGATTGTTGCAGGGAACATCACTTTTGATCGATTACTGCAACATCTCTTAGCACAATAAAGATTTTTTTCAAAAATTGGTCTTTTAAGCATTTTTGTATTAGCTGGATAGTGACAGGTGAACAGGTAGTCAGGCAAGGACAGGGAGAGTGATATGACATGCATCAAAGGTCACCAGCTGGAACTGATCCGTGACCAGTTTATGAATGCACCTCACAATAAAGACTTTGTATGGATACATGAACTAATATTTAATTTATCATGCAAACAAAGAGGTAACACCCTCAAATTAACCACCCCCCCCCTTTTAAAACAATCAGTCTGCAAGCAGTGTGTAAGAGGAAAGTTCATCTCTGTTGACATGTCAGTGCATATTATAGTAAAGTGCTCAAGTGATGCTGAGATAAAATGTGGTCATTAGCAGGTAAAATGCTGATTATCAATCATATGTGTCCAACCATCCTCCTCTGTAAAATGTTAATGCAGGATACACAGCCATAGAAATGATGCTATGCGAAGCTGGGAGATTATTTTTAAGACCAAATCCCTTGCTAAAAAAACCACCTGCAATGTGTTACATTGCTGCTCCCTGCGCACATGGATTCATTCAAGCCCTGCGCAAAGATCCACCAAACGGATGAGACCGAACATGCATTTGCTCATATAAGGGATGCTCGAAAATAATACCTCCTCTCTGGTGTCCTCCTCAAAAACGGTGGTCGTACTGCTCTCACTCGCTGTCGCAGCCGATGCTGGAGGGGACATGGTTCCGGGCAGCTACTGATACTAATAATGTTAGGGCGTGGAGTAGGAAGAGGAAGAGATTTCACTACCTTGCTCCGCAGATCAGTCCCCCAAGCAAGATGAGCTAGTTGTCAGACGTGCATTACATCTGTCACCATTTAGAGCCACTCCGCCCTAAGAAAACCACGAGATGAGTCGACGGAGGCATGTCGATCTGTGAAACCCAAAATGATGGGGATGTTTCCGATGGCTGAAGAATGAAAAAAAAAAAAAGACGGAGGGGGATCTACTGGAAAACCCGCATCCTTTCTTCTACGGTTTCGCTGTCAGTGCCGCAGTAACATGATCGTAGATCACGCTGTATTAGCCTGCTTGTCATTACAAAATGAGCATGCCCTGCCCCTGTGGGCCCGCTGTGTGTTTATCAGTGTGAGCAGGAGGTGACGGCGCCGTCAGCGGCTCCTCTGTGGAGAGCTGCCAGGGTCGCTGTCCACCGGGCTATCTGAGGCAGGTGTAAACGGTGAGATGTTGTTGCATAAATCTGTCACTTAAAGGGAAAGTCCTCCCTAAAGCCGAGTCTTCAGAGGCTGGGCAGCTCCGGTGATGACCGGCAGTGAGGACAATATACAGACGACGGTTCTCCCAAGATCACAACAACAAGACTTGAATTTTAGATTAGGTGAGACCGTCGGAGGTGGTTCATTAACACAGGTTTACGCATGGCGATGACCGAGTCTATTCACAGTCTCTGCCTTTTCCCCCCTAGTAATAGAACGTGCAAAAGGATTTGATTTTGAGGTAGAACTTTTGGGCTGTGAATCAGCAGATTTACCCCAAGAAATCCACAGTGTTCAAGGATGTGATTATGAGTTGAGAGTTTTTTTCTTCTAAACCCTTTAAAAAGAAAAACAATGCTATGCAGTTGAAAGTGGACAAAGATGTGGAACGAAATCCGAATATGTAAAGTTATGTGGGAACATCATGGCGATACAAAGATATTGTCAAACTTATTTAAATATATCCAAACAAATGAAATATATTATGCAAGCACACAGCAAATCTTACATTTAGCGAACAGCTGTGAAGAGAGAAATACTCAGACCCTTTGCTTGAATATAAATCATATTCAACTATAAATAATAGTCCTGCAATTTAAGTGTCACACAAACAAAAGCAAAAAAATGACAAAAAATAAAATACCACAATGACCAGTATGTTTAACCACAAACCACCTAGTTTCAGCCTCTAATTAGTGAGGATTTGCAGCATTTGTTCTACAGTAAATGCAATGTTTTTGTATTGTTGATTTAATGAAACCAGATCAATTAGAAAACATCACCTTGGGCTTTAGGGTATCATTTTATATGTAAGTAAGAGAATAGAGGGAATAAATAACATTAAGCGCACCAAATCTGTCACAAAGTTCATTAAAAAATACTTAGAAAAATATGCACACTCACATAATTTAATTGTATGCAATTAATAAGATACCACCAGATATCAAAAGTCCCAGCCACAATTTTATTTATAACACCTTAAAAAAATACAAAAAAATATCTTCAGAAATACATCCAAAGTTTTTAGAGGGTCAAGTGAACTTGCTTTTTTAGTTTGTTTAAGGTACAAGTTACATGCCAGGGCACAGTTTAACAGTATGCTAACTGCCACACATACTAAACCTTAATATAGAGTGTTATACGTTCAGAAATGCATCATAAGAGATGTTTCAAACTGTTGCATCAGACAGATGAATATAAATCAAAGAATTTGAACAGACTCTTATTCTGAAAAACTGTAGTCCTTCAAGGTAGTAATGACAATAAAATAATTAAAAAATAACAATAAGAGAAGAAGACACTGAACAGTTTGTTTTGACCAGATATTTCACCCCAACCCTGACCCTAAGATTAGAGAAGAGTCCTGATATAGACACAATGGAAGACAATATTAAGCCACAGGGATGCAGACCACAGTCTGTGAAACTGCTACATTCAAACTGTTCACTCCTTTTCCCAGGGTCTCCTTTTCTGATGACGAAGGGAACCCTTAAAGGGGAAGAGAAGAAATGTGATAACTGGACAAGCACATCATCAAGGTCAACATTTTCTTAGAGATTCTTGGTTTTGATGATCTTCAATTCCAAGATCACTATAAAGAAACTGCCCTTAATTGCTTTTACAGCTTATTGAATACAATAAAAAATAGCTAAAAAAATAGCCTGTAAGAAAACATTGAGCTACTCACAGAGTACATGTTGGAGAGGTTGTTGAAAAGCACTTGGCCTGCGCTTACTTTGTTCCTCACCCCTCGTATGGTCCCATTCTTGCTGCAGATATTGATCCGTTTGTTGCTGAAGAGTACCTCTCTCTTGGCACTGGCGTACAAAAGCAGGTCATCAGGTTCACAGCCGTTCTCGTCCTGAGGGGCTTCCACCACCAGACCATTCAGATGGCTGTTGGCCTTGCTGGTGGGGGGTGGACCCCATAGCTCTGCCTCTGGGCTGCTGGTGCAGTCAGAGTCCACTGAGTCCAACACTGAGCCGCCCCAAGCCGTTTCATCCTTGAACACCTCCGTCAAGACCCGGCCGCTGTTGGCTGATGCTACTCTAAACCTAACTGTTTTCCCAGCCTTTTCTTTCTCCTGTTTCGCTTTTGGCCTCTCCATTGAAATAAAAGAATACCTCACATGTTTCACATCCCATTCAGAAAAGCCAGATGTCCTCTGTCAGCCTAAGCCATAGTGGTTTGCAATTATCAAACAATAATATCCTTGTTGATGTGTTAAAATGAGCTGAAAATACCCCCGACTACCCAAACTAGACACCCATTATTTAATAATAGATGAGCTTCTGCCATGGTAACAGCTAAAACAGGCAAACAGTAAAATGATATTACCATGTTCAATTATTGATCCCCAAACAGCAGATAGACTATAGACTTGTGTCTAGTCTTAGATATTTAATCAGGATATAGTCCATGAATGTCTAAACAATTACCCTTAAAACACGACAGATAACCTTTTGTGCAGTTTACCTGTCTGTCCTTGAAGTAAAAATTCAAGAACACTAATTTATCAAATAGTTTCTAACTTGCAGTGAATGTAGGGCTGTGGCTATACAAGCTCTTTATATATTGTGAATAACTGCAATTTTGTCTTTCATAAATTATCAGTGTTCAGGGGTTTAAACTAGAAGTAATGGTTACAGAAAGCATATGTGGTCATTGAATCAAGGGTAAAAGCAATAAATTCATAGAATTGTCACAATTATCACAAATGCTTAAAAGTTTTAATTTTCTCTTGTCACTATGGCTGCAGAGTGTGTCAGTGGATTCACTTTTCACTGTCAAACTGACAAATTAATTCTCCAAATCCATAAACTCAAGTTCCATTTGTCACCCAGCACCTCAATGAAAAAGTGGGTTTATTAAAACACAAACCATGAATAGGAATATATGCATTTAAGGTGTGCCATCTTTTATCCTAATATTCAGTATTTTAATTGGCTATAATTCAAGATGTATTCTTGTATTTAATTGCTCATAATAGTAAAAAACAAAGAAAAAGCCATTTCCAGATATCAGAGGACCATTTTACAAATACACTTGCCTTACAGCTGATGACCTTCAACTAATTTTCCTTTATTACCCTTTTACACCACAAACCAGTAATTCTACTCCGTACCTGTAGGTGGTAGTAATACCGATCCTCATTTACTATAACCACCGAAAGAACCAGGGGACCACACGTGGGAAAGAGTGTCAACATGGGTAAAAGAAGGCAGAAAAAACAACTTTTCACAAACTTATCCAAAAAACAGAAGAAGCACTTGAAGGAATTTGGAGAGGAGCATCCATTCCATGATGTGTAAGTTGCACAACAAACTCCAGCGAGTCTTAACGGAATAATTACGCGACTTCATGTTAGCCAACTAGCCAAGTTTACGTTCACTGAGAAAGCTGTATTCACAGTTTAGCAAAACCCAGTGGGTAGACTTGTTATCTATAATTACGTGTCATTTGTAAAAACGTAAAGCTAATGTACGAATGAACCCGTTCACCAAAATGTATAGACACACCAGAAAAAGTCTCCCCGAAATTTCCATATTTTTAAAGCTACTTGTCCTTCTCCCAAGGTACTTCGGCTTATTAGACAAGTGTAAATACAAACAACAACGTTATTACTCAACTTGAAGGTTTTTGAAGTCGACAGGTCAGATTAAAATAGTCACATAGCTAATGTATACCGATGTGGTCCTTCAACGAAGGTAAGATCACCTTTGAACACCTTTGAAAGAAGTATTTGAAGTATCTATCATTAACGTGTTTATGTATAATTGAGGCATGCATACCTCTTTTAAGAACAACAGAAACATTGTAATAAACATGATGCCCATTTATAGGAAATGCTCTCGGCAGAAGATTCGCCCAGGGGATTTCGTTGTGGTCATGGCTTTCCTCTTGCATCTTAAGCAGAGAGCCTAACTTTTTCTCCATGTGCTCTAATACCATAATATCAACAAGCAGCCCAACTAAGATCTTTGTACTTTAGCTTGTGGTCTTTATGAGAATGCTTGTTGTTAAAGCCTCTCCACTTCCCTTTGTATTTTTCACAGAATCAGTGAAGGACGTCAAAAAATGGAAATAGTGGAACTGGTGAGTAGCATTGTACAATTCCTGAGGTAAAATGTTATAAAGCCTAATTTATGCTGTCTGGGATTGATTGTAAGTGTCACTGCACAAAGATGAACATTTGTTTTCAGTAGCAACAAGAACCTGTCATCTAATAACACGTACATAAAAGAATTCTAAACTGTTGCCAATTTTATAATATTACATATTGAAAGGCGTTCTTTACTCACATCTGCTACAGCCAGAAAGCCCTGAACACTCTGACGCAGAGCCTGATGAGCTGGAGGAAGAGGAGAATGACGAACCAGAGCAGAAAACAGCCTATCAGAGGCTTCTTTCAACTCTTGGCCAAGCAACTAGCAATGACCAGAGTGAAGAAGAGAGCACTGATGATGATGATGATGATGATGAAGAAGAAGAAGAACGTCTTGATGAAGGTGGGGTATTTATTAGCAGCTCACTTAAGACAGGCCACACAACTGAATCCACTGAATATTGTTGTGCTTTTTATTACAGGAGAGAGTGATGGAGTTGGTGATGACAGTGAGGATGGTGATGGAGATGAAGCGATTGAGGAAGAACCTGAAGATGCAGATGAGACTCTGACGGAAGAAGCAGAAGGGGAAGAGAAAGTGGCTACAGTTGAAGAGTTCGTAGACAAGGAGCATGAGTCTCAGTTCTGTTTGGATACCAATTTCTTGGAAGAAGGTGGACAGGAGGACACTGAAAGCGCTGCAGAGCCTAAAGACAGCAAAGGTAATAGAAGAAAATTCAGTTCAAATTACATTTTTCTAATAGTTTGTTAAATGTATCACCCCAACTGTTCTGTCCTGAGTTTGGAGATTTAGGAGATGTTTTTTTATTTCATTTTATTGTGAAAACACTGAGAAGCAAGTGTTTGCTCGATTATAAAACTTGAGAATATGATTGGGTTGAGCTTTCTCTTACAGTTCTTATTTTGTACATGCAGACATGTTTTTGCAGCATTTAAACACCGAACTTGGTGAAGAAGATGTGCAGAGGATAACATCTGGCAGCAAATCAAAGACTCAGATCACGGTAATAACTATACAATTGGACAAAACAAACCTAAACCTAAGCAACCTAAGCTTTTATTATTTTTGACATTTTATGTGCTTTACAGTCTTTGCTTTTTCCCCACATATAGTGGCCAAAATTGGGCACTCTACTCTCCACCACTCCCCTGGAGAACTTTGGATCCATCAGCGCACAGAAGGACACAAAGATCCCACTTTTCCACAAACTTCTTGAGACTTCCTGGAAGAATCTAAATGGGTTGACTGAGGAGATTAACCCAGTGCAGCTAGAGCTACTAGCTCTTATGGGCTCCTACAAAGACCTCTACTATCCAGAGACTTGTCCTCTGAACCTGGGCTCACAGGTTCGCAGTGCATACTGCCTCCATGTTCTCAATCATGTGCTGAAGGCCAATTCCCAGGTCCTGGCCCACAATGCAAAGTTAAGAGAGCAAAAATCTCAGGCTAAAGCTGGAGCTGAGCCACAGGATGAACCAAGAGACCAAGGGCTGACCCGACCCAAGGTAAAGTACTGAATGCATTAGGTCTGACTACTTAACAAAGGTCTGTTTAACATTTCTGAACATTGCCAGTATTAATATAATCAATTCATAGTATTCCTACTGTAAAGTGCACATGTTAAATTTTCTTTCAGTTGCTAATATGTGAATTTTGGTCCATACACTAAGGATACTCTAAATAATAAAATGATAACTTTTAATGCAAATTGTATATGTTTCTGTATGTTTTTGTAATTGTTTATGAGATTTCCTTTTTAAATGCTTCCACTAAGCAACAAGTGAATGAAACAAACATTATTTTCTACTTTGTTGTAAAAACTGTTTCAAATGTGTTAGGTCCTGATTCTTGTTCCATTCCGAGGCGGAGCTCTGCTCATTGTCCAGACACTCATCAGTCTGCTGGAGAGCAAAGGCAAGAAGATAGTGGTCAGCAACAAGAAAAGATTTAAGGAAGAGTTTGGAGAGGAGGCAGATGACAAGCCATCCAATCTGCAGAGACCAGATGATTACAGGGCCATCTTCTCAGGCAACGTGGATGATCACTTCAGGATAGGTACAGTTTAACAAATTCAGCGTAGAGGATAACCTCCTCTGAGTTTCTCTGTCTAAGGCTTTGTCTCTGTTCTCCCTCCTCACCAGGCCTCTCCATCGTGAAGAGCAGCATGCGTCTGTATTCCCCTTTTTATTCTTCAGATATCATCATTGCATCTCCGCTGGGCCTTCGTACAGTGCTGGGAGCAGAAGGAGAAAGCAAGAGAGACTTTGACTTCCTCTCCTCCATTGAACTGCTGGTTGTAGACCAGGCTGATGTTTTTCTCATGCAGAACTGGGAACATGTCTTGGTAAGGACACACACCAGATCATCATGACATGGGACTGTGTAATGACATTTGACAGCAGCTTTTGTTTTTGCTGCTGGGAGTGATGTGGCGCCATCTGCTGCCTGAGAACATGTTAAAATTTTAACTTTTAGTTTGAACTTAATTAAGTCACTGCTGGAGCCTTGAAAGAGCATTTCAGGTTAAGGTTTGATGTTGTTTTTAAAAAGTTTAACAAGATGTTTGGACTCTGATTGGTTTATAGAGTCATATTTTACAACTCTGTGATGATACATCGTCTATAAAAATCCAAGCAATGGAAGAGTTAATGTGTGTCTATACAAGCTGATGTCCTGTGTAAAATCTCGTGGTCATAACCTTTACAGCATGTAATGAAGCACATGAATCTACAGCCGCTGGACTCTCATGGAGTAGACTTCTCCAGGGTGAGGATGTGGAACCTGAACAACTGGGCCCAACACTATCGGCAGACACTGGTGTTCAGCTCCATCCAGGACCCACAGATCAACAACATCCTCACCAAGCACTGTGCCAACTACCGTGGACAGGTACTGCACTTCATACACTCTGTGCACTTCATACACAACATTGCACCTGCCCCTGGGACTCAATACTCATAACTGACTGCAATTAAGTCAAACATATCACTAAGAGGCAGAAATGACCTCACAGATTGAGTCAGTTGTTAGTGGTTGGAGCAGTAGAACCACTAAGTTGTTTACTGTGGTCAGCTTGAAATCTCAGGAAAGCTCTGGTTAGCTATAACCCTGCTGACTTTTTAAAATCAGAGTGAAAACAGTTTTTATTTTTACCCAAGTTATTTCATTGCCTTTTGATGAGGGTGGGTGTTAAAAAGTTAATACTTAATCTGATTTTTGTCCCAGATTTCCACTAAGAACATGCCAAAAACAGGTTCCATCTGCCAGGTGCTGGTTCAGCTGCCTCATGTGTTTCAGATGTTCTCCTCTGACAGCTTTATGGACCATGATGCTCGGTAAGGTCTTCTACAGGTGAACCATGTATTACTATTACAAATAAACATCTTGTTGACCTGATAAGATAGACCAGAGTATACATATGTCCCTCTGAGCCTCCATTTCAACTCTCTGTTCCCACCTGAGGAGGTGAGCTTTGCAGTTAAAAAACATAAATAAACTGTTAAAATTCTTGCTAACCCTAACCTTTGCATTGACTACACCCCTAAAAAAGTATGCCTGTTATCAAAATTACATATTCAATTTTATTGAAAAGAACATCTCTTAGTGCCTTGATGTATAGTAGCTTTACACCCTTTCCCCTCTAAATATGCACTTGAACATGCTAGAATTACCCATTGCAATAGTAAGTGGTAATATTATAGCAGTTCAGCCTTACGTGTTTACATGGAAAGAAAACCTATATGTACAGGGTCAACTACAAGTAGAATGGAGATGTATTTTTAGCGTCTCTCTCTAAGTTTCAGAAGCCTAACAATAGTAGATAACATGAGCCTTAAACTTGACAATGTCAGCATGACATGAAAAACTTCATCCCACAAGTTGGTGGGATTGGTTTATTAGGTTTATGAAACTATCTGAATCCATGTATGTGAGACTGTCATTGGTCCAGTCGACATGCTAACAAGGTTAAAGGCTCGCGTTTCATGGAGCAGGTGTTTGATGTTAGCCTCTTTTATTTAAGAACATCTCTCAGTCTTCATAATTTCCAGATTACACAGTCTACCTCTGTACTCTTTTTCCCATCTCACAAAAAAAAAAATACTCTTGAGCCTCTTAAAAAAGGGAAGCTGTGTTAAAAAATGCTGTTATTCCCCAACAGTTAGTGCCATATTTTTGTTAATCCTGTTGTGTAATTTTGTCTTTTTTCTTTTTATAAACCATTACTTTTATGTTTGTAGCATATTATAACACAGGTAGCACGAGTTACATGGTGTAATTTTTTTCTGTTTTAAAAAAAGGAAAGATCTCAATCATGACTCCAACAACATTTAAAGTTGTTATTTTTTTCACTGTTGCCCATCCTGCCTGCAGGTTTCAGTTCTTTTTAGACAAAGTGCTGCCACAGTACAGGGACTCCGTTATGTCCCACACTCTGATCTACATCCCATCCTACTTTGACTACGTCCGGCTGCGCAACTACATGAAAAAAGAAGAATTAAACTTTGCTAGCATCTGCGAGTATTCCAGCAAGTCTGAGGTGTCCAGAGCCAGACACTTCTTCCAGAAAGGAGATAAACAGTTCCTGCTCTTCACTGAACGTTTCCACTTCTACAAGAGGTCAGTTCTGTGTGATGTTTGGTGGCGATTGTGTTTTTTTTTACCCAGCTGTTGAAGTGAAGGGTCTGTCAGCTAGTACAGGTCTCAAGTAGCTTGAGATTTTCCTGCTGAAAGACACATATATTGGGGCGCTGTTTAGCTCAATCGGTAGTGCGGGCATCCCATGTGCGGAGGCTTAGTCCCTCATGCGGCAGTCGCGAGCTTGATTCCGGCTCCCACCATTTGCCACGTGTCACTACCCCCTCTCTTTCTTCCCATTTCCTGTCCACTCTCTCTCAGCTGTCCTATCTTATAAAGGCGAAAAAGCCCCAAAAAATATAATTAAAAAAAAAAAGAAAGACATATATTGTTTCTTGAGTCAGACTGGACTAGACTTCAGCAACCACAAGGCCATCCAAGATTAAAAAATCACTGAACATGAGGAGCATTCAGTTGGTGTTATTTCCTTGCGTCACTTTCATGCCATCAGTAGTACAGAGTTTAAAGACGGTTATCTTTATAACTTCTTCAGAGTTAACATATCACCAATTGTGATAACATGAGAAAAGGTCTGAGCAGTTTTACAGAGTTCAAAAGTTAGACCTCTCACTTCAGCTATGTATGTAAACAGTTTAAGTCCTTTTCCTCTTTTATTTTGATTATCTTACCAAGTGGGGTGGTTGTATTTACTGTACCTTCTTTACTCTAATATTGTATTGATTTTAAAAAACAGAAGGGAGATATATTTTGGGATTTGACTGAGATTGTGCCTTAAACAATAACTTTATTGTATAATTGTACCACAGGAAATTAAATAATAATTACATAATCTATTGCTACATAGTTAATTGTGTTAATCTGCAGGTCATAAAAAGCACAAAAAAACAGTATGTGGATCTGCAATAGGTTGGATAAAAAAATGGTTTATATCTGGTTCCATGCTGTTATGAAATAATACACACTTGCAGTGGAGGTATCCCAGGAGTTCAAAATAATTAGAAATGATTGGTAAACACACTTAGGAATTAATGACATGATAATAAAAATTTGCTGTCATACGGGTCAACCCTAACCCTGCCTGGTTTGTACACATTAGGCATAAACTTTGCTCTTTGTGACAGAAAATCGTCCTAAAAAGTCTAACACTTAACTCGGTAAGCCCTGCAGAAACCCTGATCTTTTACTTTTTTTATTTAGGTACACCATCAAAGGGATCCAGAACCTAATATTTTATGGATTGCCCTCCTTCCCCCACTTCTACAGCGAGGTGTGTAACATGCTTGCTGCAGGGGGTCAGGGGAAAGAGGCCAGCTGGACCTGCACTGCCCTCTACTCCCACTATGATGCCCACAAGTTAGCTGCCATCACAGGAGCCCAGCGAGCAGGACAGATGCTGCACTCCAACAAGAATGTTCACCTCTTTATAACAGGAGGGGAAAATAAAGCCTCCTGATGGAGCGGGACAGCTAAAAGAAGGACCACCTCATGTACCCATGATGGAGATTTACTGTACATTATGAGAGTGGGATGATCCACGATGGAGTGTAACAGGAGGAACAACGAATGTACTGGAGTGTTGTTACATGAGTATGTTTGAAAATGTAGAGACTACTCTCTGTTGTATTTGGACAGTGTGACAGTCACTCCTGTTCCAGCAAAATATATATTTTAATGGCTGTGTTAAATAGATTGGAGATTGAAGCTATCGACAAACATTAAGATATCAAATGAAGAGTTTGTAAAATGTTTATGTTGTTGATTAGATGATAAATATTTTAAGATGTTAAAAAAACGTGTCAGTGGTGTAAAGAACTTTCATTACAAATATTTCACCGTTTTATCATATTCCTTATCATTTGATAAGAGCTCACAGTAATAAAATAATTATCCATATAATCTTTTTTATTTTGGCATTCCCAGTATTTTTTTTTTTTTTCAATTGATCAGATATCAGCTGCCTTTGTACGAAGCAGCATGGACTCCTATAAATACCCTTGTCTGACCAGCCCTCATAATTATTAACTTCTTCAGTTACTTCAAGAGTGACTTTTGCCACAGAATTACAGTGTTTTCTCCATAGATAACTGTGCTCGGACAACAAGCGGTCTCTCAACTCCTGTGATCATGGATGACAAGACACAGAAACTCAGCCTAAAAAGGGAAGTAGGACTGACGGGAGCAGTGTCTCTGGTCGCTGGGACAATAATAGGATCTGGGATTTTCATGACCCCACAGACGGTGCTCTCTGCCGTTGGCAGCCCTGGGGCCAGCTTGGTGGTGTGGGCAGCCTGTGGCTTACTGGCAATAATGATATCTTTCTGCTATGCTGAACTGGGGACCGTTATCAAAGAGTCAGGTGGGGAGTTCATCTACATCCTCAGGACTTCAGGTCCGGTCCTTGCCTTCATGTTAGCCTTTAGCTCAGTGTTGTTTGTGAGACCTTGCAGTGTTGCTGGAATGGGACTGGGTTTTGCTCAGTATGCTGTGGCTCCTTTCTACCCAGACTGCCACCCTCCACAGTTGCTGGTGAAGTGCGTGGCTGCAGTTTCAATCGTAGCACTAGCCATTGTGAACTGCCTCAATGTTCGCTCCTCTGTGTCACTGCAAGTGTTTTTTACTGTGGCCAAAGTTCTGGGCCTGGGAATAATCATGATAGGAGGTGTTGTGATGCTTATCAGAGGGCAAACAGAAAACTTTCAAGACTCCTTTGAAAACACAAAAATGGGCATAAGTCCAATTGGTATTGCTTTCTACCAGGGGCTGTGGTCTTATGACGGCTGGAACAACCTGAATTCTGTCACTGAAGAACTGAAACGTCCAGAGGTGAGTAAAAGTATAAACTGGTCCTTGTAAAGTGTAATTGCACTTAAAGAGTAATAAAGAACAAAATGTCCTCGACAAGGTGATCTGACCCGTCTCCTTGTAAAGATAAAGTAATACATGCCTCTTGGGAGGTGTAAAACAGTTGATACAATTAAATGAATGATTGAACTTTTCTTTCTGCTGCCCAGAACTAAAGAGGAATCTGCAAAATGTATGTTGCAGACAGAATGTGAAGGCTGTAACCACAAACTAAAGTAACACATCCAACAACCCAGTTTATGTTTGTGCCTTAAGAACACTTAAAATCTTTATTTTTTTGACCTTCTTACTGTACCTGTTTTTGCCTTGTGTGTTGGGACACACTGTATATAGCTGTGCCAAATAATGTACAGAAAAAATCTTTCCCACCAACAAATTCCAAATTGTTATTATTTAAATGGCCTAAAGAAAATACCATAACCCTAATTTTAGTATTGACGATTATGTTTTGGCACTTCAAAATTCAATCTTGTGACCCATGGAGGAGAAAATACCCAAACAAATTAGAATTCTCCTGCTTCTCACCATCAACAAAATCGTACTCACGTATAGACTATTTCTTGGTTTCAAATAATTTATTTCCGCAGATATATGATGTTACGTATGAATCCATTGTGATTTCAGATCATGGTCCAGTTAA
>JAPZDY010000007.1:19175474-19193365 GCA_029783645.1 Ctenochaetus hawaiiensis
GTGTTCCCACACTTTATATGTGTCATTTTTTTATGATAAACTTGTCCACTAGGCTATATTCTAGCAAATTTAAGAGTATTAAAGTCACTAAAATACTTTTCTAACGCATACAGCTGAAAAAAAAACATAAAAAAGATATAAAATACGACAAATAAAATCCAGGTGAGTCGGTGTCAGTGTGTTTTTGTGAAGAGAAGTTTTTAATGAGGAAAATTGTTTAAATAAAACAATCTGCTCTTTTTTCTAACTAAGCGATTCTTCACATTTCATCATCACGTCCCACCTTGCATCACCCTTCCCTGGCTGCACGTCAAGTTGATTTGTTGTTGTTGCTGGAAGTTCCTAATAATTTTCAAAATAAAAGCACACAATTAGTTGTGTACTGTTTTTGTTTAATTGTTCTATAGGAGGTAGAACTAAATCAAACCAACAAGAAATTGAAGATAGAATATGGCACATGATTGGAATATATGGGTGAATTAATTTAGGGAGCTGGAATGGTGCCTTCAAGTATTAGTGTAGGATCTTTGTGACTCGCTCTAAACCCCTTTGCCCTGCTATTTCTGTTTAGCACAGGGACATCAAAACAGTATCAGGATAATACATGACTGGCCAAACATGTTCACTAAAGTTCCCTTATGTGTATCAATAATCGAAGCCCTGGCTGTAGCATTTTACAATTAAACACATGCTAGCATGCAAAAAAAGCTTGTTAGTCACATGTAGCCAGGGATTGAAAAGCCGTTGTCTACAGTAAGACTGGCATTAGAGAAATGTTTTGCTTCTTCTGAACCTTCACTCAAATCAACATAAAGCCTGCATCAAATAGTATTTACATGAGATACAAATGGTAAGCCTTTACATGTGTGACGTCCCCTCGAAGTTACATGTAATGCAGAAAAAATGTATACCTGATAATATACAAACAGTCATCACTGATAACTGTCTAACTTGTTAAAAAGTCAGTGGCCCACTTGTCATTCTATTTCATCTTACTCAATGTATTCACCAGTCGATCCTCTTATTTCTCCGGTGGGGAATGAGTGTTTGTTTTATTTTGAAGGGTCTCAAGCGTTGACTTTCTTAAAGCTGCATATTCAATTGACAGCTGATTGCTACTATACCAGCAGGCAGCTCGTCAGGTGCCAGAGAGGAAGATGACGGCGGGGAAGATGGTTGTCAGACTGGGATGCCTGCTCTTGCGTGAGTAGTAATGTTGTATATGAACGGCTAATGGAGGCTAAAGCCCGTATAGCAGTCAAACCGAGCAGGAAACATTTTAGCAATGACATAGTTTCTGCTCAGAGCTGTTTGAAAGAAGTTTGTTGCGTCAGCCATGAAGTAGTATGCTAAGTTTTCGGCAAGGAATAGCAACGTCACCCATCGACCGAAATTGTTTTTTTGTTTTGTTTTGTTTTGTTTTTAGGGGAAGGACATTGTTTTGTAAAAATACTGTGTTTAAGAAGTACGCTCTGAGTGTGTTTGCTGTACCGATGTGAAAACATATCGCCTGCGGGACAGACTGATGTGTCTGCATGAACCCGTTCATAATAGCTCGTGCACACCGTATAGTTAAATACGAGTCTATGTCAATATTTAATTTGTATTTGTATGTGAAGCATGTGTGTATGTATGTCTTCCGCATGTGCCAAAATTGACCAACACCGATTTGTTGGTACACTGCAATGCACGTGCTGCCGCAGATTCACTGTAAGTCAGCTGACCGGGGGGTGTGTGATTAACGATGAATGCCATGAGGGGCGGAAACACCCATTTATGGATGGCCCATTCTAGCCTGGGACTGCACCGGGAAAACCAATGTGATGCAATCTTTGCAGGGCGTCTTTAGCCGACATTTTGAGTCTCTATATCTTCTTAAAAGCATTTAAAAGCTCATTGGCCAGCTTAAAAGAATTCGGATACATATTAATGGTAAATTTAGCCATTAATTCTTCCTAAGTTATTTGCTCTTAAACTGGGCCGGCAAAAATTCCATAATAACCTTTCAGCATATTATCATCCAAAAGAGGAAATTAGACTTCTGCATATTTTATCGGCTCAGCTATCTAGATATTAGAAAATCTAACCAATCGCAGGTTATTTCAGAGACAGCGCACTCCTGCTGACTTTTTCACATACAGATGTGCATGCACATCCTTTTCGATGGTGACGCTTTACAGGGCAAAAGACCTTTACTGCTATTCAAGTTTGTGGTTTTTGCTGGGAGGGGCTCAGCAGAAGGGTATTTCATGTGATTTAAGTGCCTCTTGCAGGTGTGATATGATGAACTAATGTCTTGTTCTACTGACACCTATTGGAACTTATATAATCAATAAAAGTTGGAAAAACAAGTTGACCAATAAAACCTTTTAAAACTTGTTCAACCACTCAGGAACCCTCATGAACTTGTCATAGGAGTTTTAATTGGCCGCATAATGACATTCAAGGTTACATTCCTTGAGCTCCAAATTAGCATGTTTGCTAAAAAAGCATACCACACAACAGTCCCTTGAGGTCCAACAAAGTAGGAGTTGATCCATTTTACCCAAAACCCCATTTTCTCCTCATTATTGTCTGCAGTCTTTAAAATAACTGAACTATTTCAGTACATCTAGTAAAGATGCTTTAAGTGATTCTTATCTAAACCTGGCTTTAGGTAATGTACTTCTCTTTTGTCCACAGTCAGCTTTGTACAACTTTGCAGTGCACAAGCCACTGAATGCAAAGTGACTCAGGATGGTGAGCTGACAACATACATCATCGAAAATGCGCCTCATGACTTGGATATGAAGACATCAGACTGCGAGTACTCATGGGCCAATGGGACCGTAAGTCAGACAATCCAGAACAGTGCAGCTCGGTGTTTTTGACTTTTCTTACATGATATTTCTTATGACAGGAATTTTGAGCTTTAACGACTAGAAAAGCAATATTGTGACTTGCAGATTTAATTTTATGATTCCATTCTATTTAATATGCAAATTAGCAACATGCAGAGAGGCAGGGCCCTTGCACTGGCACACAATGATGGAATGCAGCCAGTGTTGAGGCTATATATTTTGCTTTATGATATACTGAGATGTTTTTTACTTAAAATGTGAAAACATCAAATTGCTGCTTCCATTGCTCATGTAGTTACATGATTCTCAAAGACATCAGTGACTTTCAGTGTGATTGCACAGCTTGTTTTGACAAAAAAAAAATAGATTATTCTGTAACAGATGTGTTTGAGAGTTTTTGGTTCTGTTTGTTTTATGTGATGGACTGAGTTATTAATTTATTTTTTCCTTTCTATGTTGGCTATAGGACTATGTGCTGGCAAACAACATGGACAAAATGCCGGTACTAGTGATGAAAAACAGCATTGCTACTCTTGTCACATCAGAGTGCATTTGCCAGATTGTATACACCCGAAGTTGTATGTCGGAGGTAATACATTTTTAACATTAAAAAAAGTAATACATACATACATTGACAGATGAAACAAAATCTTTTTTTATAAAAAAGAGATTGAAGAGTTTAACCATATTTCATCTGGGAATCAGATTGGGGGCACTATGGATAAGCAACGGTAGCTTGAATATCATGGGTATTAAATCCATAGAGCTTTAGATAATAATTTGAAAATGTTGTCTCTTGCCAACCAACTAACTATAACAATCTCACTTTTATTGTTTCATCTTCATAGCTGGAACGTTACAAAGCCAACTGTACATGTGAGTATCATTTCCTGTCAGGAATTACATTTTTTGATTGACCTTGCTATTTCAAATATTTTGTTCAACCATTAATCTGAAGTCAGCTTGTCTTAGGGGCCATTTCATACCAAATCAGGTGTTGCAGTTATCATTTCATGTTGGCAACAGTGTAAGAATGCAGCCCCTTTGGGCATTGAACTATGTACTCCCAGTGGCAGAGTTGTTCAGCTCTGGCAAAGTTGTAGCCAGTCAGCTGATTTGCCAATCAGCTGATCAGTCAAACAGCTGATCGCCCAATCAGCCACCAATGTGGGGTTGCAGTTCTGCAATAGCTGACTTTGCCTCAACTTTCCTTGGCAAGGCCACTTGTGAATGAGAGAAATTGTGGTTTTGCCTGATCTGATTTGGTCTGAATGACGTCTTATCTAGTTTTATCTTTGATGGTAATTGTGAGTGTTTTTCCTCATAAATTTTAAAATAATGTTTCTTCATTCAGCCAATGTTCTGATGTAAGATCATCTTCTTTTTGCAGTCGAATGTGGTGGAAATGTTGGACGTCTGAACGACAAAGGTAGGGATTAGTTGATAGTCATAAGTTATATTACAGTTATAATACATTGTTGACAAGACATGAACAGATATTGTATTTCAAGTTAAGACAAATGATTTGGATAAGATAAAGCTGTTTAAGAGCTCTGTAGGAAAATGTTGCAGCGGTGTGAACTAACTCATCTCAACTTGTCTTAAGTTGGCTGAAGGTATTGGCTGCAACTCAGCATGTCACTTGGACAGTAGGTGATATACAGCCAGTCAGCTCAAAGAAAAAGTCAGTTGGTCAAGACAATTAGAAAACTTTTAGCTGGTGGATATGGCAGAGGTTTGAACAAAGCAACTGTGTCTTTACGCTTTAAAATTTGGACGTACTGTTAAAGTGAAAACTTCACAGATTTTCTTGTCACTTTGTGATTTGCTCTCTTCCAAACCACAAAGTACTCACCCACACACCTTTTATGTTTGTATGTTCATGTCCTAGGCAACGGCCACATCAGTCACCACACATACTTAAACGCGTCATGAATTATCTCTATTGTTTATATATGCAAAATTATACCTTATTATTTATTTGTATTTATCTTATGCATCGTTGTACAACAAAGCCTGACAAGTTGCAGGATGGTACATAGCAAGTCAAGTCGTCCCAAATTTTAATCATGAATATCTAGTCAGAACTGGAATTAAAGAGATAAGAATCAGACATAAATAATGATATTAAGTTACATCGTAACAACACAGATTGCCTTAAAGCAGTTTTCATAAGTCAGTACTACACAGCAACTTGTTGTCATTAAAAAAGCCACATTTGCTGTTTCCAGAGGCCCCTTCAGGCTTCAGGTAGCAATTGTTGTCTTTTCGTTTTAACCCTGACACTATCTGTTGCCCTTATTATCAGTAATGTTAGAGCAGATAGGGACACTGTCACCCCCACCACAGAGTAGAGACAACATAGACTGCTTCAGCACAAGTCTTTGGATTTATTCATGTCTATACAATAGTTACATGTAGATAAATTTAACTAAGTCCAAATTGTCCGTCACAGATTTTTAATTTTTTTATTATCTTTTAGGATGAGTGTAAATGGGGTTACATCTTCCTTTTTTTCATATTTCTGCAGAGATTATGCACGACTTGTAGTAAGATAAAAGGAAAAGGTTATTTTTGATTTTTAGAGTTTTGAGTTGTCTGTTGTAAGATTAACTGTCAAACTCTTTTTTTTCCCCTGACAGGGAATTCTAATGGCTGGATTGTTGCTGCTGTTGTTGTTGTTCTTGTGGCAATTGGGCTCTTTGGGTTCCTATGCTACAAATTCAGAAATAGATGCCCAAGGTAATTTTTAATTACATTTATGTGTTAAATGGCATGTATTGCTCTCATCTGGTATGTTTCAAATAATACCCTGTTGTCATGGTAGGATCGACAGAGGTGTTCATGCCTGAGGCATCTCCTAGTGTGAAGATACTGAACTTTGACCCAGAAGCAGCCAGTGTGGAAAGGAAATGAGTCTCAAGACATTGCTCTTTTGACCCCTCTGCCATCATGTCAACGTGCTACTGCTACAAGGAAAAAGTTCCAAGGAAGCTCTTTTATTGCATATATCTTAAGTACTGTGTCAGTAATTTTTAATCACTCAGTCTAATCATGTACAATATTGTGATTTGAGAATATTCTGTATGTGGGTATCTCTTAAGACTTGGGTCATTGTGACAGATGTTTAGTGTCAGTTTGCCATGAAGTTGTGAAACTTCATTCACTACTTGATGTTTCCAGCCAAATCACCACAGTTGTCTACAGACGTATGTAAAACTGTATATGGTAACCTTAAGCCTTATTCATGCTAAGGTGCTGGTTAGCCTTTGATGAGTGTTACTCAACAGAAGTGATGGATTTTTGACAGAAAAAAATTTCACTTAGCATTTTCCTTGAATGTTGTACACCTGAAAAATTTTATTTTATTTTACCACTATAATTTGGCATGCAAATTGATTGAGTACAGTTAATGATGTCCCATTGTGTTTGTAGTTTTCAGTCCATAGCAACATTGCTCTGTTTTCAGCTAGAGTACTTTAGATGTCAGCTCCACAGGAAGATATTTTGACTTTAATGCAACAGCTCTCAGAAACACTGTGAGACTTGATTAATTAATGCAGACATGGTCAGCAAGTTCAAAACAAATCCATTTCTGTTGAGTGACTCACACTATCTTTAAGGGCCTTACCATAAAAACAGACTTTCATATGCCGAACTTCTCTTTTAAAAAATGTGTCCCTCATTTTTCAGTCCTCATATGGCCTTTTATAAGTCTCTTGTTTCGGAAGTTTTCATCCACCAGATTATGATTTCGTTACATTTGACATAGCATCATGTCAGCTCAGTAGCATGGCTGTTTTCCAGTATAACAGTCTCATCCATTAAAAAAAATATGTTACAGCCGCTAAGTGGTTGTGATGTATTGGTGCTCAGTTGACTCTTGAGGCTGTTGAAGCTGACAGACTCTTTGCTGCACCAGGGAGTGCACTTTGAGGACCAAGGCCTAGTAGCAGCGCAGTAAGCTCCCCAGGTCAGCTCAGAAGCACAGCCATTAACAGTGTTTTGAGAGCCTCACTCTTAAAATTTGCACAACTGGTAGTTTGATTGTAACGTATTGGTGCACAGATGAATAGTTCTCGAGGCTGTGGAAGCTGACAGACTCTTTGCTGCACCAGCGAGTGCACTTTGAGGACTAAGGCCCAGTAGCAACGCAGTATCCTCTCCAGGTCCAGTCAGGACCTCTTATTGGTGTTCACTTGAATCAAAGCTGTGGAAGCTAGGAGACTCGTAATGCAGCACCAGGGAGTGCCCTTTCGGTGTCCTGTAGCATTGCAGCAATCCCTATGAATGTGTTTATAAAGTTTTAACATACTCAGTCATCCATAGAGAAATGCAGATGCTTCAATTATAAAATTATAATGATACTAAATATATATAAATATATATTAAGTGGAGGATATCTTACAGAACTTTATATTTTATAGAAATATTGCTCTATTTATATTGTGATTTATATTTATATACACTTTGTCTATTATGATATTACTTATTATTATTGTATTGTATACACTATAAATATGCCACATAATAAAGAGCTTTAGTGAGTATATTATATGTATTGGATGGCATCATATCATGAGGTGGTCATGTCCTGTCACTGTATGTCCTTTAGTCTTAAGCTATACATCTTTAGCCTTTCTTTATGTATTTACTCTTTTTTAGATTTTTATATTTTATAATCATCTATTAAATCATGTCAGATTTTCTGTATCAACACTGTTTCAGTTGTTGTGATTACCCCCCTCAAAGTGCATTAAAATGCTTCCATTTTTAAAAGCATGTTTTGTTTTTTTTTCAGTGTTGTCATGTCATTTTATATGTAGTTTTTTTATAGCAACAGGATGTCGTAATCTCTGGTGATTCTTGTCAGCCAGTTACAGTGAGTTGAGGTGGTGTGAGCTCTTGTGGTGTGAGGAGAGCCGTCTTGTGACAGGAAATCATTAGACTTCCTATAATTCCTGCCACCTGCAAAACAGAGATGGCTGTCTGCCTACATCATCACAGTTCCTCTGCACTGTAACCTGACACTAGTACTTACACTGCTCTACTTTCTCTCCCTGTGGTAACATTTAAAGATTAAAACAGTAGCCTAATGTCAGCTAATAAAACTGTAATTTATGTTACACTGTAAAAGTAATGACTGTTCAACTGAAAGGGTGTAGAGTGCAATTTACTTTGAAAGATAGAAGTACTGATCAAAGAAGCTGAATAAAATGATCTACAGCATGTTTCAGCAAACAGCAGCCAGACTAATAAGCGATGACAACAAAAACACTACAGTGCTTCTGCACAGGTGTCACAAAAGTATGACGTAGCAGAAAAGGTATGCAACCATTCCCATGGTTTGAGGTTGAGACACAGGTGTGTGGTTTGGCTTACCTAAAGGTTAAAATTACTTTCTAACCCTAAGTCTGTTCACAGTTTTATTTGACTTAATATGAACAGGTCATGGCTTGCTGACTACTGTTAGGATGTTGTTGAGGTCTTAGTTCACCCCAAAAAGCATACTGTGCTCTGATTTTGTTTTGATATTTCAAATATGGACCGATTGTAAGACTGGATATAAATATAGGAATTTTAGTTAGTGTCATGATAATAACACAACCACAGATTAGTGTGGTGAATCTGTTGTGCCATATTTAGCTGCTATTATGGTAACACTTTCAATAAAGTGACGCCTATTATTTGTTATGCAGTGGTTGCCAGGACAGTGGTGATTTCTAGTAAAGGGCTGTGATTAATTGAACTCAAGTCTACAGTAAGTTTGAGGAAGGTGACTCAGAAGTCACGGGATTTTAGATATTGTGCCTGTGAACATCTGTGTGTGAGTGTGTTTGTGTGTTAGAGATAAGATCATATTCTGGTCTTTGGCCTCACTCACAAAAGGCCTGTGCAGAGCGGAAATTCCCCTCATTAAGATGTAAAATGTTTTGAGAACGTTTAACTTCACAGGCAGCCAAACTGCTAATTCACCATAACTGCATTATCCTACAACTATTTTCTTTTACATTTAATGTAATACTAGTGTATTTGCCTGCTTTAAACCCCTATCACCCTGACCTTAACCGTAACCAATCGCCTACATGCTTAACCTCTCCAATATGTTTGAAAGTCTAATTTATTTTTTAATATTTGATTGTTAGTATTGCAAGGACCACCTTTTTTTTTAGTATATTGCCTTGTCTCAGATCCTAAATAATTCTAAGAAGGCCCAATAGTTATGGAATAAAAAACTAGGCTGAGTCTCTTTTGGGTTTTAATATCATTGCAGGTATGCTGCGTCTGTCCTTGACTGTCTCTGTCCGAGTTTTGAACACAGGAACAGCTTTGTAGTGCATTCTAAAACACCTGGTAGCTCAGAAAACTTAAATGAATCACTGTGAAAGTTGATTAAAACAGGAAAATTTACTTTTTTCTCAATTTGTTAAAATCATGGGCTTACACCTAGCATTGCCCTATTTTTAATAATTAGAATTTAAAATAATATTTAAGTAAATAAATGAACTCAGATAGTCTGAGCTACTTATCAGTTGTTATCAGCAAACTCATTTCCAACTACCAAAACAACACAAATCAAATACTTGGAGACAGTTATGGGAAAGCTTTTTGTTGTGAGACTGCACTGCCATCTGCTGGTAATGGACTGAACCTCTGAATTGCCTTGTGATCATAGTGAGGAAAAAGCAAGCATGAGGTGCTTTTTTTATCATCCAGAGTTTTGATCAGTTTTCTATTGACAAAAATCCATGTTTAGCTTTAAGGCCATTACCA
The DNA here is from genome assembly GCA_029783645.1 of Ctenochaetus hawaiiensis. Lineage (NCBI taxonomy): Eukaryota > Metazoa > Chordata > Actinopteri > Acanthuriformes > Acanthuridae > Ctenochaetus > Ctenochaetus hawaiiensis. Next base: position 19,185,089 of record JAPZDY010000007.1, read on the forward strand.
CACCTTTGACTGGCACAAGAGAAAGTCCCTCATTCCCCATTTTGCTGTTCAAGAATAAAAGAACAAAAGAGCCATTTCTTGTCACATCTGACTGTTGTTTAATTTTCTTCATGATTGAACTTAATTATATTCATAACTTGTTTATGTCTGTTGTACACTAGATAAGTTGTGACAATGTTCCTCAGCTTTTATCCTAATACTGTTAAAATAATTTATCATACCTTTTAAATTATTCGTTTACATTTAACATCTCAGAATTAACAAAAAGTCTAATTTCTTTAAATTCTCCAGTATTTTAACTTTACAACTGGACAATCAGTACACATTTAAGTTGCTTTTTGGCCCCCTCTTCTTTTTTAGCTGTTTTTTTAATGTAATTGAAGCAACTGCAATGGAATAAAAATTAAATAAAAGTTCGGTGTGAACTTGAACAGTGACCCCATCACGTTTAACTTCCGTGTGCACGTTCTCGTATAGATCACATCCGTGGCGGACTGACAGAAGCGAATGTGAAGGCGGCAAATAGGTTGGTCAGACGGTTGATGCTGCTACATTTTGGTTGAGGACTAGTTAAACACTGTTGGCACTGTCCATTTTACGCAACCTGGCACATACAGTTTCCCTTCACTAAAGTATTAGTTAACGCAGTTAGCTCATATTAGGAGAGTTTGAGATAAGTATTGCTGTAAGCTAATGTCCGGAGTTAGTTAATGCCCGCCGAGAGCTTACGCTAACTTCACAATTGAGGACTTTCTTCAGTGTTAACTACGGGTAAGTTTGCCTAGCTCTATGGTGGAGGCTGTTATTGTTATCCAGGTCACAAAACGATAAAATGACGTGAGCAACTAGTCAACCTCACTATAAAAAATAGGAAATATTTGGGCTCTAGCTAAAGTTAAAGTTAGCTAAGAATTGCTATTGCTAACGCTAAGTTGCATTCAGGAAACTAATTTAGCTAATGCTAACAGTAATTTCCTTGAAACCTTAACTTATATCAGAAAATTACAGGAACATGTTCTGAAATTAGGGGCATTGTTCCCCCAGTTATACGTTGTATGTAACGGTATTTGTTGCACTTAATATCTGCTGAAAACGAATGACACTTTGCATCCCATAAGACTAACAGTTAGCTAGCTAACTTAGCTTATATAGCATTTGTGAGCATGCCGCCATTTGAGTTACCACCACACAACGCTGAAAAAAGAGGCTGTGTTTCATTCAAATATCCCAAATAAACTTAGTGTGTATTTGAACTTTGAATGCACGCAAAGCATGTTTACATAGGGTAAGTCTGAGAAGATAATAGCCAGGTATAGGACATGTCGTAAGTCTTTTATGATGTTTGCATACTTGGGCAAGATTTAGTGTTTTGGTTCGTGGTGTACTGGTGTACTAATTAAAGAGGCTGCAAGGAATGAGTACAGTTTCGTGTAACACAAGGTTACCCGATTCATAAATGTATTTTGCGCAGCCAGTCTTAATGATAACAGTCTAGCTGCAAGATGATGATGTTAAAATTCAAAGGAGGCATGTTTACTTTTAAGTGAGAAACTGTTACAATACTCTATTGATGTATTTTTCCAGCTGAGTGTATGTTATCTGAAAACCTTTTTGTGAAAGTGGCAAGGACCTACTGTCCTTTGTCAATAGTTAAATTTTTAATATTATGTACAGGTATCAAAATTGAATGTAGCTTGTAAAAATATCAGCTGTTACCATGGCAAATAGGTTTTTGTGGCATTTTGTAATTTTTCTGGATAGTTCCTCTGTAGAAGCTGAAAGAATTTTGCCTGAACACACAGTATTAATTATTTAAGGGGTTGAATTGTTTTTCAAAATTTAATCCTAAATCCTTCTCAAATTTGTTTCACTTCAAAGGTGACACAAAGTCATGAAATTCCTACTGTCAGGTACCAGTGACTCAGTCTTCAAAAATCTAAACCCTCTTTTAAATGTTTTAGAAGTGGTAGGCATACAACATTGAGTGGCTTAAAAAAAAATAGGTTATCCTCTACAATATCGGTCAGTGTTTGTGTTCTGTGTTTCAGACAGAGGACTTTATAGGAACAGTGGCAATCCTAAGAGAGAGGTTGTGGACATGGCACAAACAGGTGAGTGTGAGCTAAAGCCCTTTCTTTTTCCAAGTTGGGCTGATGAATTCAGTTATAAAGGGAAAGAATCTGGTTGGATCTCTCTGATTTAGGATCTAATGAAAAAGATACTATAGTTTATTATGGCATTACTATATACTTGTGACTATATGACTAAAACAGCTTCTGACATAGCCCATAGCTTGATGAACATGTGCAAGTGGTAGTTAATGCAATAATAAAGCCTGTTATAGACCCATACAGGTTAGTATGTGAAAGACAGTTGCTCTAAGAAGGAAAAGTAAAATATCTTAGGTACATAATGTTAATTTCCAACTAGTTTGATTGTTGCTATTTTGCCATCTGTTAAATTATAATCTTATTAGAGCCAGTTTACTGATGAACTGATTTGTGTTTTTGTTTCAGCAGAAATGGACAAAATCGAATACACTAAGAACACAGTTTTCAGTCAGATCAAGCCAGCAACAGCCAAATGTGAGCACTTAAAACCTCTTTCTGCGTATGCAAGGGTAACCACAAGAGACCAAGAGGACAGTGTGCATCAGTTTTGTAATCCATTCATCAATTTTAAAATTGATATAATGAGCAATTGTGCCAAAAAACGGAAATTAGACAATTCAGATGGTAGTTATACGACCCCAGCAAAAAAGACACACAGCACAAAGATTTTTTCCCCAGACCTGGGGTGTTTTATGGACTACAGCGGCACCCCCACAAGACAGGATGATGTGTCTCCTTTTGGGATAGGTGATGTTGAGGCACCCAAGGTTAAGTGCCATCTTGAAAGTGTTCTTGAGCCAAGTTATCACAAAGAAGCTGTACACTCTGGACAACATTTTTCCTTCACAGTTAGTGACTTGTGTCCTGTTGTAAGTGGACCACAGCTGGAGTTTGGGGACTCTTCTGAAGAGCCTTTGGAAGGGGACATTGAAGGGATATGGGATATTGGTCTACCCATATTTGAATCCTCTGTGTGTCACAATATCACTTTAAAATTGAATACTAGTAGTGAACAGAATAGACAGGTGTCAGAGGAGGGACAGGGGGACATAATGGAGCCTATCCGTAAGTGTCAGGCCACACTTGGTGGAAAGGAAACCACACTGGACACCAGTTATGAAACCAGTTATGAAACTACGTTACCTCTCCAAGTGAAGGTAAGCTTGTTTAGCGGTGTGTTGTGTTTTTGCACACAAGCAACCACATTTGTCAAGCTGATTTTTTACAGTAAATGGTGTGCATACCCTCTGTTCACACATACCCAACCTCTGATCTTTTTCAAGGTCAAGTCAGTTGTCGTGGCTCTGAATAAGAACACTCTCGGCAGTAAACCAGCAGCACCTCCTGTGCCAAAGGAGAATGTAAAGCTAACCAAGCCAAGCTCAAAGGAGAACAGAGAAACCCAGCCTGTGAAGCGTGCCCGAGTTCCCTGGAGTCAAAGGTACTGCAGTAGATTCCATCACCCCTAGATGGAGCTGACTGACCAGATAATACATAATGTGGTGGTTTTGGCCATGGCTTAGCGATTGTAAAGATCAACCCTTTATAATCTTGACTATGGTCTCCTTTTTTGCCATCGGTGTCCATAGGTCATATTTATGCATTTTATTATTTCTGATACATTTTTCCAGAGATTGCTGCATGAAACATGATACAAATGGCTGAAAGTGATTAAGTGGGCTTGTATTAAATTATGTGGCTCCCCCCCTCCCCCAGGGAGGTGGATTTGGAGCGTGACAAACGGATGTATCTTCATTCAGTGGCCAGACACCTGAATGAAAATCCAGGAGCGGACCAAGGTATGACCCTGACGTTTAATAGAAGCAAAGTTAAACAGCCTTTATATTAATAGAATGTGGCATTTTGTCTTGTTGACACAGCATCTCTCTTTCTCTGTCCACATGAAATCTTGTAGACCATCAGTTTAAATATAATTTCATATTTTTAATTCTTGTTAAAAAAAAAAAAATAACACATTTGTATGTGCTGAAGATGTCATGACTGAGCTGCTCAACCTCATGACCCATGTTGCTGATCAGAGACCAGGCACCGATGGCAGACAGTGGCAGCATCCTTCTGACCTCACCTGCAGGTACATCATTTTTACAGGGTAACGTTATAGTTAAGAAGGGATGTGGATTTCATAGTCCTATGACAGACCGATTTTAGCTAAAATAAAATCTGGCTCTGGATGTGTCCTTGCTTTCAGGAACTACCAAAGACGATTTGGAAATGTGATGCCAAAAATGGCCCTGCATGAGTGGCATGCCCAGAATTCACCAACACACAAGCGCTTTTCCAACGTCCCAAAAAACTTTCAAAGGAGTCAGTTTCTCTAAACTAGCTTAGTCATCTATTTTTGAACAGTTTGCTCTTAATCTAATTAAAAGAAACAATGAAAAAATCTCAATGTTGTATCAGGCCCAAAGGGGCCTCATATCTATGTTTGCACTGTGTTCTTGTTTAGTTGAGTTTCTGGTGTGTTTGTTTGGTTTTTTCAGTTTGTATAATCATTCTTTAAATAATGCATGTGCATGTTTGCAAGCATCTTAAATGCATGTACACCTTATTTGAAACTGTTCATGTTTTAAAATCTATTTAAGTATGTTTTGTAAAGTACACTGATGGGAGAACTCTGTGCCTGGAGTCAGAGCAACGCTGTGTGGGGCTTGTGTTTGTGAAGTGCTCAAAACTTAAACTAGCCTGTTCCACTTGCAGTACTGCTGTCCTCCTGTGTTAATGTTAGGTGAATAATGCTGCATATTTGTCAGATTTACTCTGAGTCTACTTTGCATTATCTTGAGTGCTCTGCACAGGTACAGGTTGACAGAAGTGACCCCTGGGAGCCCAAATACATGGAACTTATCAGCATGGTTCCCAGCCGTTGAATAATGCAGACTGTTAAAGTAATCCTGTCTGTACAGATAGTGGGGGAGCTTGTCCCTGGCCAGCCATCCAGAAGGCAGAGGTGTGTGGGTGTAAGTGAAGGCCTCGTGACACATGCTGTGCTCACTGCAGGGCACGTGTGCAGCCAAACAACCACAGCACCTCTCTCTACACCTTCCAACAATGTTTTGCCCCTCCAGACTCACGATCAGCTCAGCTGCAAGGAAGCTGTTTGTGTTTATCTGACATGCCTCACAGTTCTTCTGCGGCTATGTTGGGTTTTGTCAAAACAGACTGCACTATCAACAACAAAAGAATCCGTGAAATAGAAGTCACGCATGTCAGCTACAAAATCCCAGCGTCTCTTTTCTGCTGCTCAGTCAAGCAATCCAGCCAACGATTGCTCTTGTATTCATGCAAAAACAAACACAACCTAATGTGGGACTTGAGTAAGATTCAAATGATTTTTTGTGCTTTACTATTTGTCTTATTGATTTCTAAGCCGTTACAAATTCAGGCACGTTTTCTTACACTTGGTGCTGACTCAACAGTAAATGTAGATGCCTGAAACCATGTTGTTGGATGGATTTTTCTTGTAGTCTTCTCTTTCCCTCCAGAGTAACCAAAGGATGACAGTTAGTAGATCTATGTGCTTTTTGATGGAGAAAAGTCTTGACAGTTAAAAACCTGCAGAAGTCTGAAACTCATTTACTAAAGAAATAGTCTGTCTTCCTGGATCGTTTTCTACTGCACTACCCTGACTTTGTGGTCCTAAAGGGATTAGATGAACCTATGTTTTAAATTGAAGTCACCAATTTCTGTTATTGTTCCCAATTAAGATCAAACACAGACTTCTGTGGAAAACATTAGATATTTTTATTTTAGCATACACAAGTAAGCATACACCATGTCCTTCATAATGGAAGTTGTGTAACCTTGTGCATAATAGTTAAACCATGCTAGCCCTCATCAAGCAATGACTGCTGTACACTTCATACAATGAATATAAACATGATAGCACTAATAATGCAGTTCATTTTTCTAAACCATGCTTCTTTGTGGATCTCATTCCTATATTTCAAGAACACATGATTAATTAGTCCAACTTGTCTGTAATATCACAATGCTGCTTTCCAGTTTCAAGGTTTTTCCACTGTTGCAGTCTTGTTTAAAAAACAAAACAAAACAAAACAAAACATGTTAGTTGTTTTGAAAATACTCAGTGTCCTATGGCCCTGTTTTCTTCATTACTGCTACAAAGTATACAGTATTTTTCAGGATTTGTATCATACATACAGTAGCATGAGAAGACACAGAGGGCCTTGCACAATCAAAGAAAGTCCTCAGCGTGAGGAGTGGTGTGCCACCACAGGGCTGAAGTGGAATGTTGAGTTCATACAGTCATCATCGTTGGTTGAGCATGAGGCCAAGAATAAAAGACTTCATCTGTAATTGACACCTTAACCTGCTCTTACTGAAAACACTTATAGCCACATTGCTGTCTATGCAGCTAAACAACTCAAATCCAAATGATTTTCAGCATTAGGAATAGTAAGGTTCATATATGACTGACTGAGCAAACCTCACTGTCCTCCACCACCAAGAATGAAATGTGTGGACTAATGTGGACACCCAGAGGTTCGACACTTATTCACCCAACATGCAAGACCTCTGTGCAGTTCAGCTTGGCCAAACTCTCTTTCATGTTAAAATCTCACTGATTTTTGTTATCTAACGGATTGATTATCTTCTCTGTTTAAGAGATCTTGCTAAGAGAGACAAATTAAGAGATAAATAAGCTATGTGCAGATGCTTAAAGAATAAAAATAAATTTTGGGAAATTCGCTTAGTTACTCTTGTGTTATTAGAAGCTCCATATCACTCATATGTACTCATGCTATGTTGCTAGATCTAGTGGCTGGTTAGCAATGTAGTAGCTTAGCTTAAAATCTTGAAACAGGAGAACAGCCAGCCTGGCTCTGTGAAAAGGTGACATGATCCTGCTTTTCATTTTAAGCTAAACTACACTAACCAGCTGCTGATTGAGGCTGTAAATTTATTGTACAACTGTGTGAGTGGTATTGGTCTCCACATCTAACTTTACATGAAAGTGAATAAATAAATATTGCCCAAACATCAAAATATTCCTTTAACAGCAAACTTGGAGAACAACCTGCCAAAAGGGTGGAGGTTTACATTAGCCCTACATCTTAATCAGCAATAGGGAATACAGAATGTACAGTTACAGCATACAGGACCACACCTTAATTTAGAGTATGATACATTTACTTTAGAATAACTGTATTTGATCCAACCACTTTGACTCCCTAAAAGCAAAACCCTCACGCTGCTGTTTGAAGTTTTACCCTTTTAACCACCTGAAAAGGAGAAAATAAATTTTAAAAATGCCTCTGTAAATACTGTTAAGACATAAATTGTTGGTAAACTTGAGACATGGCCCTAGAAGTCATTTAGCCAAAAAATCATCATGACACATTACTGTGTGGCTTGCTACCTACTGATCAGAGATCCAGCTACTGGTGCAGTGTTCCTGGGGAAAAATTCAACCTTTTATGTAGAAGTGCTGATCCCTCTGTACCGCAGCAGAACACCAATGCCATGCTTCACCAAGTTTGTCCTGGCGACAACTTACAGTAAATATCTATGTTAATCAGTGTGAGGGGTCCCTGCAACTTATTCTCTTTTCCCACTCTGTGACTGTACTCAAAGGCTCTTGCCCTTGACATGAAACAGCACTTATTGCTGTTGTGCAAGTGTGAGCTTTTTCACAAGAGTACAAGTAGAGGACTGATAGAAGCCTGCCATCACATTAATCATCATTCTTTCCACTATGTTTATCTGTAGCCTCCATTGCTTTCTCCTAACCACCTTCACCGCCTCTCTTTTCCAACATCCATTTATTTATTTGAGTTGATGATAAACGACTAGCCACAGACTGACATGGAGTCTGTGTAGAATAAGAATGGTAGGGTTTTTTTTTTTTATCATTCTTGTCAATACAGAATATGAGCAGCTCAAAGGCTTTCAACCATTATGTTTGGATGACTTCTTTAAAAATACATAGCATAATGTAATAGAAATACATAAAAGTAGAGGAGCGTAATGAAAAAGCTCATTGTAAGCAATGCGTTACTGAAAGAATCACACTTTCACCTTTTACGTCAGGTGTCAATACATTTTCCACATTTTCCACATTAGTCTTGCCATATTTTACTAAAGGCTCTCTAAACTGACACCACCAAACAAGAATGAAATATAA
>JAPZDY010000007.1:19193465-19220381 GCA_029783645.1 Ctenochaetus hawaiiensis
GCTCATTGTAAGCAATGCGTTACTGAAAGAATCACACTTTCACCTTTTACGTCAGGTGTCAATACATTTTCCACATTAGTCTTGCCATATTTTACTAAAGGCTCTCTAAACTGACACCACCAAACAAGAATGAAATATAAAATGTATTTACACATTAAATGCCCCAGCTCACTCTTAATGTCCTTAATTAGTTGTGTTTCCTTTTACTTTGCACACACACATTTAGATATCACTTGAAAGCTAATGAATATGACACTAATGAAAGAAATGTAGCTTTCCCTTCTTTTAGATAAATTTCATGGTGTAATTATTTTTAAGGCAGCACTACTGAGTTTGAATCAGCCCTCAAATAGATCCTTTGCTTTCTTAAAACAAATACTCTTACAGTATACAGTGCACAATGCCACATGTTGATCCCTTATCAAAATTTTAAGCCTAGACATGGAGTTTCAACACATACGTTGACTTTGATTTGTGGAAAAGTCTTAATAGAAGCCCTTCTGTTCAGGATGCCGTTAGGATGTCTTAGGGTTGAAGATTGGGCTCAAAAAAAGGTTTAGTTTCCATGCTCTTCATCAGAAACTTAAGTTTTTTACAACAGCGCTATAAGACTTTTCTCTGAAAGTTTAAGAGACTGATCACCTGCTGATGAGGTTCAGGATGAATTCTCTTATTTCTCATGTGCAGTTTGCTCGTCTGTCTGAACATTGCATGCTGGGAGGCTTAAGAGTTTGAGTCCTTGCTGCCGTGCTTTTCTGAAAGCTGTTATTGCTAATATAAAGGATCTCCTCAGTGTCTCTTCAAGAGGCAAGTCCACCTCTTCATAGACATCCATAGAGTCCGGGCCCTTCTAAAAGTCCATTAATCAGATGAATGCACTCCATTATGGCAGTTCTTTTCCAGAATGCTTTAAGATTCGTCACCTTTAAAGAGAAATACATGGAAATACTAAAGGGCTCATCCTGGAAATGGAATGTATTATTTCAGAAATCTACAATAAAAGCATGAGAAGTACAAAAGCAAATTTGACCAAGATGGTATGAAACCTGGCTTATTTTCTGATTTTTTTACTTTATATGTGCGTTCAGATGAGAGATGTCTGTCATTAAGAGTTAATGAGTTTTCCAGCAAGATTGGGTAAATTAGCCCTGTTGATGAGCCAAGTGATCATTCTAAAGCTGTTCTGGCGTCATCACAGCACATCTAAGAAATGTCTCCTAAATTAGCCAGGTGGAGGCTGGACTCCAGAGGGGAGAAAACAAGCTTGCTGAAAGGAAAACATTTCCCACAGGACAGCAGAGTTTCTGTCCCAATGGGGATCTAAGTAAAAACTTGGAAACCAGAATAATGAGGACTGTTTTGGTGAAACGTCATTAAAAGTTAAACAAGTAAAACTACAGTGATACACACAAATGATCCACAGTTTTTAATTTTACTCGAGAGAGCGTAGAAAACATGATGTGAAGACAATCAGGTGCAGTAGATGAGAAGTACAGAAGATGATGTAGAAAAAGCAGATGTATCTCAGTGCCACCGTAGAACGGGAAACGTTCAGGTTTGTGGTCATTGATGACGCCCTGACAAAAGAGGTGACAGAGGGCAACAGAGAATGGAAAGGTCTCTGGCCTGCTTCAACAGCTTTGGTCCCAGGGGTTGGTTTATCTGCAGACTTTGCATTGCCGAAGCCATTTGGCCTTATTTTCTGCTGCCCCATGGTACAGCAATTATGGAGCACAATGCAGCCAGTGAACTCTCACCACAGTCACTCCACAGCCGACTCTGCTCTCAGACCTGCTCCGGCCAGGTCATCCCAGACCCTCGGAGTCTTGCAGCTTTGCTTCAGCTCCAGGCCCGGTGCCCAAAGGAGAGTAAGCGTCGCCAAAGGGCCCAGAGTCCCGGCCCCATCCTGACAAGCAGATGGGCTTAAAAAGAGGCTCGCTTGTTTGTGTGAACACAAAGTCTTTTGGATACAGAGAAGACGTTCTGGCAGTCACACCTCAATGATGTTGACAGATGGCATCCTATTGTTGTTGTTGTTGTTCTTGGGGAACTGTAGGAAGAAAGAGAAGGATGACAGGTATGAGAGGACTGGAGAACACACAGGAATTATATAATAAGCCTCTATAATGAGCGTGAGGATGCCTCTGTACTTGGATGTTGTATTGATTTAATAGAGAGTGAATAAAGATTTGTTTTGACTTTTGCTCTTAATGCATTGGTTTGAACACAGGAAATGAATATGGTATGGGGCTCTGAGCACTGATCAAAAAGAACTTGTTCCAAAAGAACTTGAAGCCATGACTTGTGTGTCGCAGAGTCATGCATGTGCCATGTCGAAGCAGTGCTTAGCCAAAGCCTTAAGGCTGACACTCAGATGGCACTATGATTTTGCATGAAGTGTCAGTGGAGAACGTCTAGAAGTGGCCGGGACCATTCACCTGCCCGGCGCCGCTGAGGGGGAAGGCACCCGGGGGGGAGGAGGGGGGTGGGTTATACCTTACTGCGCAACAGCCCCCCCGTCGGATGTTCAGGAGTGCTGCACTCAGAGGAGTTTTTGGCTTTGTCCTTGTTGTTGTTGGGCTCGTTGTCTTTGATTATGTCGTACTGGCGACAGAAGAGAGCAATCACACCTGGAAGGAGATGCAGAATGTATTCATGATCAGCCAATAGTGGTTGTCCTCTAAACACAAGTGAATGCACCTGCTTTTGCAAGCATCAGCGAAGGTTTTCTGTTATTGAGTCAGATTAGTGCTGTGATGGAGTATGTGTGTTTTTGAGAGACATTTTTGTTCTCACCTGCCCACATGATGAGCACCACCACAATGATGATGAGCTCCCCTGCTCTCAGCTGGGTTGTCTGGCCCACTTCCTCCATGGTCACTTCGTCTAAAGGAGTCAAAGAGCAATATGTTTCTCTGAGTGTTTGTGGAGGGTGATTAGAAATAACTGAAAATGTCAAAATCTGAATTAAAATGAAAAAAAAAGCTGAGAAATGAACAGTTATTATCAGACAAAGGAAATGTGTGATGACACATATATTCATTAAAATGTGTAATCACACTGTCTAACTGTAAAAAAGCCAAGGTCGATGTGCTGCTGATCTTCATCAGAGCCTGTAATTACAAGTAACTTTTTCAATTAAATTCTTGCTTGAAGTTGCCATCATGACAGTATTTTTCCTTTGTCTCACTGTCTCACATGACCTTCACTGACCTAAAGTTTGAATATTTTCCCGTCTGCACTCAATGGCCTGTCAGAGAGTTTTTCCATCATCACAGCCTGTTTTATGCTTCTGCAGGGCTGATGGAATTTCTAAGTCTTAAGGAAAGTGCTTTTAAATCTGAGGTTAAAACATTATCATATATTCTTTATTTTCTTTATTTTTTCCTTTTTTTGTCTTTCACATGCAATTTTTTAAACTTTAACTATTTATTTGTTGCTCTTTGGTTTTACAGATGTAAATGCAGTTTTCATGCTTTCTTGGTGTCTTGATTTTAATTTATTTCTGTGTCCCTGTAAAGCTCTTTGAATTGCTTTGTGCCTGAATGGTGTTATTTAAATTAACTTGCCTTACCTTCTCAGAAAAACAGCTTTGTGGCAATGCATTTTACAGGTTTCAAAGAGGCATTTTGAATTGTTTGTTTAGCTTAGGAAGTCAGAGAATTTTCTCAACCCATAACATCCTTCAGCTTATCACTAACATTTAAATTCAGAACAACCAAATTCAGAGATTCAGGGTTTTCAGGAGGGGGAATTACATGAAAAATTGTGATCTGAAAAGCAAGTAGTCACTAAAGCTGTCAGGCATATATAGATGAGTAGAAGTTAAAGTTGCATCAAATAAAAATGCTCAAGTAAAGCACAAGTACTTTTAAAATTTGCACTGAAGAACAATACTTGAGTACTTAGTTACATTCCACTTCAGCAGTTGTAAAGATGCACTTGAAGACCTGCAGAGGGGCAACCGTCCAGCCTGTTGAAGGGCTTTATGTTTCCCATTCGTCACCCAACTAGGATCAATATCATAGTCTTAAGAAAAGCAAAACTCACAAGAATCTTTTGAGGGTATCAGGCATTAAATAATTTTACTACCAATACTTATTTTTTTTAATACTTTTGCATCATAAAGTAAAAAGTGTAATAAGTCATAAAAAGTTGGCCTATTATGTTGCCCTCAGTATTTTCTAGATCTCTACTGAAAAATAAAGAGTACTGGAATACTCAACATTTTGTCATGTTTTGCTATAAATTTACAATTGCTTGTTCAACGTCGACGTTTTGCATTGTTTACTGTTGTGAGTATGAGTACCCCCATAAATGTCTTAAGGTTTAAGTGAGATGTCACAATCTTAAAGTTGGACATAACTGGTAAAGACCTTGTACTGTATTTTGAGAAAGCAGATTGCGGGTCCAAAGAATTCATTAATAATGCAGGGGAGTGCTTTGTTTTTTAAAAAGTGAAAAATAAGACTTGCATAAGATATATCTTGCCTTACATATCTACAGACAGTGTGCTGCTTTAACTTTGATTAAGTACTTGTAGGAGCTACTCAAACAACTTCTTCATAATAATCATAATCTGATAAATTCTTTAAGATTCTACCATTCTCAGTTGTTGCCTTTCCTTCTGCTGTATTACTGGTAATTGCCAGCCAGTGGAGAGTGCATTTCTGGTTCTCCTTATCTCTACAGACATAGTTTAAAGTCAGTCTCCAATCTACCCCTATTTTATGAAGTTAGGAGAGGATAAGATTCTTGTCTCTGTCTTTGCTTTTCAAGCTCTCAGTGCATGTTGTTTTAGAGATCCAGCAGACCTGATTGAACTATACTGCTCTGTCATTTTATCCATTTGGGGGTTGAACTGACATACTCTTATTTTAGACAGATGCAATTTAAGGTCTATATTCTTTCTCTTGAGATCTTCACCTTTTTTACACAGATTTTGAGAACTGGTTTTCTTATTCCCTGAATGTTCTGTGAATCGAGTGCTTCTATCCATACAGATTTCAATCTGTTCTTGTAATTTCTATAAGGAATACTGACACCTGTCAGCTGTTTTTTCTCCCTGTCTAATTATATCTTAACTTACAAGTGCAGCAAAGTGACCTGTCCAGTGGCACAGGGGCTGATATGGACCATAGATGCAGTAGGAAAAGAGAAGATGATTTCCAAAAGATTGACTTCATACAGGCAGGCATTGAAAACAGTACACAAACAGGCAGACACACACATACATGAGCAGCCATGGTGATGTGTGATGCATCAGTGCTAATAGGCCTGATTCTAGGAATGCCTGCTGGAGTCAAAAGATCACAGAAAGACAGAACATGAAGAGAATAGTTAAGGCTTCATCTAAGCCACTCGGGATCCTGCGTACTTCAGTGTAATAAAGAGATAAAGCAATGAAAAACGATAACCATGGCAGTCAGGATCAACTCACACCATTATAACTCCATCATCATCATCTTTGAAGAAATATCAAAGAGAGAACTGAGTGTTTTTCTCTTTGTTTGCACATGCAGCAGTCTGCCTGTAGATGCCTGCAGGTTTCCACTCAACAAAACCACAACCCTTGGTAACTTTTTCTTGCATTGCTGAGTGTTGTGGAAGGCTTGATCTAAAGTTCACCGCAGCGTAGAGAGCAGTCCTATCCTTTTATTAGATGCGGTGGGTGACATTTGGAGGGCCCAGCGTGGCAGGAACCCTACGCTCCAGTGGCTTTCAGCAACAAGCAATTCTGCTGTTCGATTGGCCTCTGTTGCCCAGTATTAACTAATCAAAGCACAACAGCCCAGGGCGCCTGACACTGTTGCCAGCCTGCCTCACTGGGGCTAACTGGTCAGCTGTAACATCTTTGATGCATGCTGGCCATTCGCTAGACGAGGCTCTGGGATTTATGAATTAACAGCTTTAAAGTTTGTTGGAGTGCCATTTTAATCCATGCAGAGAGAGGTATTTAAAACACAGCTATTTGTGTTTTTTTTGAGGGAGTTGTGTTTTGGCTGCACCACTATTTACTACAGAGACCAAAACCTATGCTTGGTGACTTAATTCAGCAACCCATGTTGAACACAGAAGCACAGACAGAGTAAGCTGCGGGCCTTTCAGCAGGGTTTTAGAATTACTGAGGTCCCAAATCCCTCAATTTTTAAATTTTTTAAATGAATTTAATTGTTCTTACATTAAAAAAAAATTGGACTCATTGAAAAACAGATGTATTTTCAAGACATCCTTTACATGATGTCTAAATGTTTTATAATTTACCAGGAATAAATCGTTAGATTACATTATTTATTATATTCTCAATTTTTTTGTCCTGGGAAATTTCAGATTTATGGATAAAAATATTAACATGTGTCTTTCGAAAATGCAGTATGCAGGTATTTAGGTATTTCTTTTCCTGTCTTTTCATGCTAAACCAAACTAAACATGATTTAGCTTTGTGCTTAACACACAGACATGATAGTGATATTCATCCTCTCATCTCCTTTTTCAGAAAGAAAGGGAATGTAATTTTTCAAAATGTTGAGTTATTTCTTTAATGCCCCTTTTTTTCCATGCAGCTGCTTCTATTTAAGCAGCCACAAAGTCATATAGGAAACTCAGGAGTCGTTTTGTAAGGCCCTAGAGGATGCAGCGGAGCTGAGGGATGCTGTTACTGCACCCCTGCTATCACGTGCTATTCATATCAAAGTCCTACCTGGCAGAAGAAAGGAGAAACACTTTGTTTCATCTTAGTTTTTGATAATTTTCCTTTGGGCCAGAGAGAGAAAGTTGTCAGTTGATCTGCCCTAAGGAGACCAATCAGCCTTGTTTGCAGTAGTTTTTTCATTCTCCATGTTTGTGTCTAAGTGACAGTGACTGTGGCGAAACACCTACAGTTTGTGTGTTTTTTTTGGGTAACATTATAATTTAATTGTCTTTTTTCCTCATTGACAGGATTTCTTATTTTCCTGTACTGTGGCATCCTCCGTGACTTCCTCTCTTTGTCTGCTCTCCTTTTTGCTTCTGATTCACATCCACCCCATCTATTTTATGCACAGGTTATGCTATTTTTTCATCCCTCTCACTTCCTTTGATCTCCTGGAGCTTAAACCTATTGTGAAAGAGGAAATTAGAGGAAACACAGAATAATCCAGCATTTCAGGCTCATCCTTTCCACTGAGATCAACATGATATAGCAGAACAGAAGGGCTGAGCAGTTGAACGAGGATGGTGAAAGCCGGCTTTTTTTCTTTTTGGGATGTTCGCCTGTCAGATCCAGACAAAGGACTAACAGCTGTACTAAGAGACTCCCACACTCTCTACCCAGTGCAATTATCTGCAGAAAAAGACAAACTTTGTATCTTTCTTTTTGCCTCGTTTTGTGTGTTCTTTACACTAACCATGTTCTATTCCCCCCCTTTAATGATTGGCAAGCTAAAAAATGATTGATGATTTAGTTCAACATGTTATATTATCACCTAAGCTAACACTGATGTGTCACCAGTAGAATCTGCTGATGGCAGTTTGCAGAATTAGGAGAGGGTATTGACACACTGGATCATTATTTTTTAATATCATAAGGTTTAAAAGAGTAAAGAAGTAAAATGATCAGTAATCACCTGTGCAGGATCTGTTATTTGTCAACCTAATTGAAAAAAAGGAGCAAAAATAAAGTCAGTATAAAAGCCCAAGATATCCTGACAAATGACTATCTCAGTGTTTTAGTGAATGAACTAACATTCATTCTGCATTGGATCCTGAATCCTAATTACACATACTTTCCACTGCATTTCTAAATTTTGACTTGAAGAACATCTGCTCATCTGTCATCAAAGGGCTTCATTGTTTTAATGTAGCTAGGCTAATTAAAGAGACATCCTTGAGCGAGCAGTGCAAATGAGACTGAGAAAGATGTGTGGTGTCGAGCTAAACTGTGAAGTTGTTGTTGACTGTGAGTGAAGGATGATGGATTATAGACCTGCTCTCTGTGGAGATTTGCTCCGGGGAATTTGTGTATGGTGGGAAATGTGTGGAAGAGTGAGGAAATCTTTTTCTGTGCAGCAAATGGGAACTTTGTGCATGTGTGTGTGTGCACAGCCTGACAACATGAGGATTTTCATCTTATGGAGAAGGATGAGTGAGCTGAGGCGGAGTACTTCTGTCTCTAACCTGCTTCCACACAAAACAAGCAGACAAACATTGATAGGGGAATCTTTTGCATTCAGCTCAACACCCTGGTTTAAACTGGGGCACAATAATGACCTGCTCATTTGAATGGAACAGTTTAACATTTGGTAAATGAAACTGATTTTTAAAAAAATTAACTCCTCTAACATCAGTGCACTAAATATAAAGCCAATGTCAGCAGTCAGCTAACTTAGCCTAGCATAAAGACTAAAAGCAGCAGAAAACAGCTAGCTTGCAACTGTCTTGTTAATTAACACTTTGTATGACATTTGTTAAATCTCTACAAAACCAAATAGTGATACAGATTTAGGCACAAGACAATGTATTGGCTATGACTAGTTCTGTTTCTTGTTCAGGCTAAGAAGTTTCATCAGATCTGTAAAATGGCAACTTGTTGTTTTTGAGCTCAGGTTTTTGTACAGATTAAACAAATGAACAACATACTACTCAACAAGTGAGCTTTAAATATGGTGGCAGGCAGATTCTGTAACCTGCAGACTGAGTCAGACTACTTGTTTCCCTGTATTTGCTGTCTTCATGCTAAGATAAGCTAGCTTGCAGGTGGTGGTACCTTTAGCAAACAGTTTTTAAGATGCACTATGAGTCTCTTACAAATGATAATTTGCTCCTATAATCTAGACGGGCAATGTGCTCCGTTTGCTCTTTTGTGCCTAGTAAACATAACAAATGTAAGCAAATGGATTGACCATCTGAAAGTCATATTAGTTCTTGCAAACTGCTGCTCCTAGTATGAAGAGTTCTGACTCCTTATTTGTTTTGAGGCCTGTAAAAAAAGTTGGATGGTGCATCTTTAAGGATCGTATTATTTCCTGCTGTCATTATCCCTCGTAAAAATTTAGTAACCACTCCAAATAAAACCCTTTCTGTGTCTCTTTGTTTGAATGGGTGTGTATAGGTGCTACTGATTATTTCTGTGCATTGTGGATTAGTTGGAGCCACTGTTCTGTGTTTATAGGTTTTAAAAACAGCAGGAGAGAATCATATATTCACCATCAAGGAAAGACGCATCTATAGAAATCGATAAAAACCAAATTTAAAAAAAAAATCACTTGTTTATCTGGATTCCAGTCATTGATTTCTGTAAATTCTTCGCCTTGCACAAACAACACACAGACTACGCTTCCTGTGCTAATTAGGCCTCAGTGGTGAGGAGAGCATGTCTTTTGTGCTCTACAATGATTGTATATACATTCTACATGTTTCTGCCAGCCCACTCGCCACAACAGAAGGTCAGACTTCTCCGGCTCTGAAGCCTGTTAAGTATCGAAGTATAACGGCAGCTTGCATGAGAGATGGGTGTAAATGAGAGGAGGAACAGATGAAGCGAGGATTCAGCCAAAAGCACATTGATTTGCCACCTCTCGCTGCTCTGATTACATCCTCTCTGTGTCTGATAAATGCCTTTCCTCATTTCGGTTAACAGTGCAGTTGTGCTGGGTGCATGCAGCATGAGGCCCAGCCCGACATGTCAATACAAAATAAGGGAACACAACCCCCTTGAATGTTTTATTCCCCAGTTGTGGTCAACAGGGGTGAGGTTGAGAAGCACTCTTTTGTAAAATTTCATTTCACGCTTTGTGTGTCTATTGATTCTTATTGGTCTTTAGACAAAATCAGTCAAGGTATTGTCAAAAGGCCATGTCCCCTCTGCACTCACTGTCTTGGACAGTAAAGAGAGAGAGTGAGAAAATGTGCAGGCCTTGTGTATGGATATAATGGATGGCTGGACAAGTGTTTGTCATTTGAGTGTGAGTGTGTTTTCTCTTTGTGACACTTTACCTTTACTCTTAGAGGCCTGTGGCTCGGCCTCCTTTGGCGTTCGGAAGCGCAGGGGTTCGCTCAGCGGGCTTGTCCCAGACATGCTGATGGACTGGACATGCACAATGTAGTCTGTCTCTTCCTCCAAGTCCCATAATGCACAGGAGCGTGTGGTGGTGTTGACTTCCTGGATGAATCGAAGCATGCGCACGTCTTTCTTCTGTTGGAATATGACAGAAAAGAGGATGGTGAACATTGTTTATTGCAAGAGGGCAAATGTTTTGTGCTCTGTTATCATGCTCCACCACAGTTATGCACATTGACTCACTCTGAGGCAGTCCTGCAACCATGTAAATGGAACTGGTTGGGCTTTAAATTCACTCAATACTGACAGCGTAACTAACTGGGGTGACAACTGGGCCACTAAGTGGAGCATTCATGAGCAACTGGGTTGCTCAGATGCCTTCTGGTGTGAAATTGTTGCAAAAATGATATTTTAAAGTGTCATATCAAGGTAGAGAGAAGTCATGGTTGAATAAAAGTTGGACTTACTACATGTATTTTAACACTGAGGGCAATGCTGCTGTTTAATCCAATAAGTGGAGAGGAATCAATATTATATATAGACAGACTGTCATATCTGCTGCCACTTTATTACCTTTTTTGGAAACACCACAATGTGGTCTGTTGTTTGTACTTTCATAACATCACAATTCTGCAGCTTTTTTTTTTTACTTCCCCTGCATTCATCCCTCCATTGAACTGTGACAAAATGACCCCCACTGACCCTGCAGCTGTCCACAACCATGTCACTCTCAGCTCCTGTTAATGAGTGTGTCTGTGTGCATTTGTGTTCATAAAGTCACAAGATGGCAGCTTGTAATGTGATGCAATTAATGTCTGTTTGTGTGAGTTTGTCTATGTTATGTATGTACAACAGCAGCCGATAATATCATTTTTTCCGATTCCATGGAGCTGTCAGAGTCTGCTACTGTCAGAGAGGAGACATGCAGTGAGACGGGATCCAGCATCTTGTGATAATTTTCATAATGTTAACTGAATCTGAGCAGGGCATCAACTGCCTCAGGAAAACTGGACATGGCAGCAAACAACCAGTGATGAAACACAACTTAATTTAGTTAGTCTTTGTATTTGTATGTATATCTGCCCCATTGGTACATTTACATAAACATGCTGTATATATCCAGTGGGAGTCTCGTCTGCACTGTATGTGCGTTGCTCACCTGCTGTGTGATGGCAAAGCCAATGACGGGGTCTCCCTCTGGGATGTCCCATGTCACCACGGCAGACTTTGCCTTCACCTCTTTGATGGTCACATTGACAGGAGGCGACAAGCTATCTGCAAACACACAGAGAGACAGAGAGAGAAACAAAGGCTGATTTTATCTTCAGGTATGAAGCAGATGAGAAATTCAGCTCCCTTATGTTCCTGTTGGGTGCAGAAACCTCCACCGTTATGGCAGGAATCCAAATTCAGTGGCATGAATAAACAGCTCAGCTGACTTTGTTATGCAGGGGGAAGAGACAGAGTATAGAAATTCAAACAATTCCTCAGAGTGTTACAGTGATGGTGCCCAAGGCTCGGCAGACACCCCAGTGTTCACTGTGTGATATGAACGGAGCAGTGCTGTCTGTGAGGTAAATTCAGTCTCATGTTTTTAAATTAAAATTTAAAAACTCAAAATCTATTAAATTAAAATTTTAAGTTCAACTTGAAAACCTTTGAAAATTAATGTTTGAGAGTATAATGTAAGGTTTTTTATGTTTTCAGCCATGCTTGTGATGTGAACAGAAATGTTGGTCTGTCAGTATACTGCTGAGATCCAGACTAAAATATTTCAACAGCTACTGGATAGATTAAGAACTTTATAGACATGTTTGTGGTCCCCAGAGGATGAATTCCTCTCGATTTGTAGATGCCCTGATACCATCATGGTGTTGACATTTGTGGTTTGATTGAAATATCTTGTACTAATTAAGATTTGTAAGTGATTTGTAATCACTTTGGTGATTCTCTATCCAATGCTGCGGTTCACAACCAAACAGCTGCAAACTAGCCAGGGTCACGGACACCGCAATATGATGTTATCATGATGTTGCAATGTAGTATGACTTTTCTCACCCTTTTCAACTGCAAATCATACCCACAAAGTAAATCTTTGTCAGCATTTCGCCATTTCATGACGAGTCACACCCTTGCAGCAGTGACCTCACAGGACAGTCAGCACATAGCACCAGCCAGTGGACTGAAGTGTCAATTGATTTTTTAATTTTAGTACGCAAAAATATGACCTAATTTTTGCAAGAGGAATTAAGAATTTATGTGATAAAATATTGGTAGTTGGTGTCTCTGAATCAATAAAATATCACCATGCAAAATATTGTTATATTACACCATATCGATTCTTACCCCACCCCCAGTGTTAGCATGCTAATGTTAGCATTTAACATTTATTCTTAACTATAACTACACAAAGCTGGTAGCATTACCATGGACTCAGAGTATTTTTAAAATTGTTTTTTCCTCATAATTCATATCGTGAAATGTATGTAATGTTACAAAGCTTGCAATGTAGAATTTCTAGACTTTTTTTAATGTGAATTTTCCATAATTCATCCACAAAGTTTTATCTTTTTGACATTCAGAACACATCTCTCAGACATTTAAAACTTTTCCCTTTAGTATTGCGTGCATGGAATTTCTAATAACACAGTTACTGAGGATAACCTTGCAACACTGAAAAGCAATGAAATCCTTCTGTATTACACTCGGGACTTATCTTTTCCTTTTTGTCGTTGGGTCTTTCTGTCTTTTTGTGCAAGCTTACCTCATGGCTACTGAGATTTCAGCAAACTATTTAAACACCAAACAACTTTGTTGTGGAAGCTCTGAATTCTGCACTAGCCTGCTGAAAACCCAAGAGAACATTGCTGTAATGTTTCAAAGGTCGACAGAATGTTTTAATCACCACTGTCACAATATGCTTTCATTCAAACTAGGCTCAACCCTCCGTAAATGTGTTATACCATAAAGCCTGTTTCTTGTATAAACACTGAATCATGGGATGACACTATGGTTACACCTTTTGGATGCAGCAGACAGTAGTTCTTATGAATCCCTGTGGCCTTATGGGATTGATTGGTCTTTGTTACATGAAGCAGAACAGAGACAGATGAATGGGGACGAGGACAAGTGGTCACTCTCAATGATGCAACTCTTCTGTCCGTAATGAGATATAAATCTAATTCAGCCCAGTCAATGAGTTATTGAATAGGTTAAAACTCACTTGCTCTTTGATGGCTACAAATCACTCAGCTGGTAATTACAGGATGATGGGCTGCTGCAGCACTTGTATACACCGACATACTGTACTTTGAGAGGCAGCACACCATGTCCATGCAGGCCGTCTGCTGCTGACGTTTTGATGAATGGCCCGACTAACAGCAGATGACAGGACGGAGACCTGCTGCATCTCTTCATCAGTGGTTACTCGGGTGTTTGAAGTGGCTTTGCTGTTGTTTACTGTCTGCTGATTGTTTGCTGTTTCTCAAGAAGCCTGAGGGATGGGCGTCAAGGAAAGAGGAGGCTGATGGGATTCAGGGAGTCACAAATCAACTCATTATCTCCAGGTTAGTTGTCTCTCTGTCGTTGTCTCTCTCTTAAACGTTAATGCTGCTCTCAAAACACACAGTGACAGTTAACATTTAGACCCCGTTTCCCCTCAGGAAATACACTGAACTCTGTAGCTCTGACATAGACCTTACTTCGTTTGCACATGTTCAAAAGATCTTCAAAATGAAAAAATATCTGTATTTGTCTTATTTTTGCTCTACCAAGAACTATGCCTAAAGAGAAAGCAGCAGGTATTAAAGGGACACTGATTTATTATTGCACTGCAATAAGGTTTGGATACTTTTGAGGAACCAGAAAAAAAATACATCCATAAATAAAAGCTCAAAAACAGTCACACTTGGCAGTTCACTTGATTCGATATGGATGAAGAAAAAAAATACTATGTTGCCTTGAACTCTGATCTGATTCATGTCACTTTAAAGATAAAGACAAACTGGATCCATTGATGGATGTTAGGTTGACAGATTCTTTTCATTTTCAAAGGAGAGCAGGAAGATTGGACATCATCATGCATGACGGCTCGTTGATGAACCAGAATTTGCATAAACATGACTCCATCTTAACTGTATGTAAATTAGACAATCCAGCATGATACCCAATGCTCAAGAAAATCAAATCTAACTGTGCAGTGCTGATTTTATTTTTGATTTCCCTGTATATTTTTGCAGGGACAGCGCATAATTAAATATAATTACACTGGAGTTAGATAGTAGATAATTTCCATTTGTTGTCTCTAGTGATAAAACATGAATCAAGATTCTGTTGGTGCACTGCATATTTTCTTGTCTGCAGGAACATGAACTACCCAGAGGCATACAAACACACACAACATACAACATACTGACAGAACCAATTCTAACAATATGATATTCTGAGTACATTTTGCTGATATGCTTTTGTACCTTACTTAAGTGAAATTTTAATTGAAGGAGTTCTACTTAGAATTATTTATTTTAAATAGCCAAAGTTAATGATATAAATACTTTTTGGACCACACCATCCCACAGTTTTAGCCATGTCATCCTGCAAGACATGAACCGACATGGGGAATGTAATTGGGGACTGAGTTCACAGGGAAGTAGTTACTCTATGGTGCTTACGTGTAAAGTTGGCCGACTGTCTCTTTAATGGGCAAGACTAGACTGTGAAAGAAGAGAATAAAAGGAAAAAAATCACAGAAAAAAAAGGGGAGCCGAATTTGACTTTTAATATCACATCTGTTTAATACATGAAAGGAATAAAACGTTTTTTCTTCCTGATGTTATAATGGAACCAATCTGTCTTCTCCATAAGCGCCTGTCCACAGTTTGATCTATAAGGCTTCACTTGTGAAGCTCTGTGCCTCACACCTCATGCCTGCTAAATCCTATTAAAATAACATAATTTGGTATAGAGTGGATTTGCTTTTTATAAAGCTTTTAAATAGCTTGACTTGGTGAGAGCACTGTCTCTTTGCTCCTTAAAATGCAGCAGCCTGCTGCAAAGCGCTTTGAAATTAGAAATTCTTTTAGCATTGGATGATCTTGAAATATTAATATGTGACTCATTGTTCTATATAGTGTAGTAGAGTGCAGCATTCCCTTTGCTGTCTCCTGCCTTTATTGTATATATTGCAGACTGCCTGTTTGAATCTGTTAGTGAGTTATTGGTTTTAAATCTCCCCTGGAAAACAAACTTTGATCGCTCTGGGACGCCGAGATTAAATAAAAGGCAAATGATAAAAAAGATTATTGCATATAGAACGCAGGTGGTTGAGTTCAACAAAAAAATAAAAAAATAAAAACATGGCCTTGTTTCTCCTTTGCTTTCTGCAAAATAAAGTTAAAATGTCTCTTAGAGTGTTATCACGTCCCACAGCTTCTGGTCATTTTTGCCTGTCTTTGTCCACCTCCTCTCCCCTTTACACTGCGCTTCGCTGAGGGACAACAGGAGCGGACGCTGGCCGTGACCGCAGGCCTTAAATATCCACATGCCATGAGAGTGAGCTCTAATGAAACACCAGACAGATGCCTTCATAAACCTCTCTCCCATCACAGAGGCACACAGTCTGCCTCACCCAGAGAGGTGGGGGTGACTTTGAGCCATGATAGATATCCGTGGTGAGTGTGTTTGTGTGTGTGCTTGTGTGTGTATGTGTGCACATGTGTGTGTGTGTGTGTGTGTGGCTTTACAGCCCAGTGATGATCGGAGTGACAGCTAGTTGTCTATTCCATGCTGAGGGGGTTGAGGGGGGACAGCTCCTTAATATCCATGCTCATTAGAGGACTCACTGGAAGTGTGTGTGTGAAACTGAATACAGACATGTTGTGAAGACACACACAGTGAACAGTCCTGGTCCATAAAACATTCTCATTATTTAATGAACGTCCTCCTTATCTGTACGCTGACCTCAAAACACCACGATCACTCCTCCCACACCTCCTCCAGGCCTGCTGCCATCCCTCCCTCCTGACTCCTCCTCCGGACCTGTTTGCAGTTTGTTCTGTGTCCACACATTTCCCAAAGCTTGTTGAAGTACAGTCCACTGAGGCAGTGAATGTCTGAGCCGATTTATAGATGGGGAAACGCTGGATGTAACAAAGGAGAATGTAGTGTGGAGATGTTGGAAATGTTTTTTCCCTTTTTTTTCCTTTTACCTTTTCCTTTTTTTTTCAGATGTATAGTTCTCATTTTTTAAAATTTGAATGCTTAAATTTTCTCAACCATGTCTATAGAATTTGCTTTCTCTCCAAGAATCATAAGGGAGCACATTTACATTTAGTCTTGATAACACTCCAATCTACTTATAGCCAGATGATAATGCAACCTGTACAGTTGCAAGTCGAATCACAAAGTTAGCAGAATTAGGGTGACAGAAATGATTATTTACTGATATTATTATTTATGAGGTGTAAATGCAGACATATGTGATCAGATAATGTATCTGAATATGGATTTGATCTTATTTTCAGGTGTAAATGAGGATAATGCAGGTACAGATTTATCAGGGGGCTCTAGGGAAAGATTCAGCCTTGGAACGCAGTCTACTTGCATTGTGTATGTATACTTCTGCCTTTAAACAATCATCAAGTAGCACACAGCAAGGATACACTTTAGTCATTCCTGAACTTGAGAAAACAACCAAAACTTGAGTGTGTATCTGCTAATTTATTTTGATGTGATTAAGCACAAACAAATTTAGGATTACACACCATGTAAGTGTAATTACAGTGGAAATAATAAGGTTATTAAACCTAGTTTTTCAATACAAGACCCCCCTTTACAAAGTTGGGCTCAAAGGTGAAGTGAAGGTGAAAACTAACTTTAAAACCCTTGTCTTTTCAGTTCATATTTGCCAGATAGGTTTCGACTTTGTCCAGTAATCCAGGCATAGGTTAGGGATAATATAAAACAATTGCATAATAATTCACTGTTTTATGCCATTTTAGGGGTAGATACAACCTTTGGGTGTTTGTCATTGTACCTTTCTTTAAATCCCTTGAGGCATCACTGTGCTGCTACTTCCCTACTTCATGTTTGGCAACTTAAATGGCTTTGGCTCATTTCACGACCAACAGTAAATAAACAGTCACTTTGTATAGAAGGTGTAATAACCAGCAGTTAGAAGTGATTATTAAAGTGGCGTGTACTTGAAGGAACACTTTGGAAGAGGGGTGGGAGGGGCGGAGGGGATAAAACTTTTTTTTTTGCCGCAACCACTACTGCTACAAAGCGAGGCCACGGGGGGAATTAGCGACTATAAATTAGTACATGTTGATTAACAAAGCGATGTCTCACACCTCAGCTAATGACACCACTGGGGTAATTACAACTGCTTGCCACTTGTTTCCCCCGCTTACATGCTACGGCGTCTTGGAGCTGTGTGAGCTGCGGTTGAGCTGTGCTCTCAGGGGTCAGCGTACATATGGCTGGCATGAGGGCTAGCTATCCCCTCATTTACAGTTAAGGTGCCATGATAGAGCCATCAGGATTTTGTGCTGATCAGGAGTTTGCCCTTGCATGTATCAGAGGACACCTTGGCACGCGGTTTTTGTCCTTGTGGATGCACTTATCCACATGCTCTGGAGGTAAACATGAGGGGTAAATCTGTCTCATTTTATGGGCTAAAGCATCTGGTGTATAATTTGGAAGTGCTAACACATGTGTTTCCATCAGTCACAGTGTAACGCTGTGTCATATATTTATAATTGACTGCCCATAATGCCTTTTTCGTCAGAGACTGTCCGCCGTTTCACAGCCGTTCCCCCTCTTTTCCAGCCGCCTGCTTCAATGTTACATAAACCACAAAAGAGAGCTCCCCTATGGATATCCTCTTCTTCTTCTTCTTCTTCTTTGTCCCGCCATTTGTTTCATACAGCTGCCAGAGCTTTTGGATCTGTACCTCTTTGTCACAGGAAATCCACCTCATACTTTTCCTGCATTTCATCTCTTATTCACTTTCACTTTCTATCTTTTTTGACTGCAATGGACGTTTGCTGCTAAACCTCTCCCCTCGCACACACCGGTACCCTCTATCTGTTTTTGTCTCTCTTTCCTTTCATCTCTGTCTGTCTCTCCAACGCTCCTCAACATATTTCTCTAAAGCTACTACACTTGGGCTTTTTTGGCAGCTCCTTCATAGCCTGATGTGTAAAGCTCTCTGCCTGTAAATGACACTTCAATGGAAACCTGAGTGCAGGGAGGAGATGGTAGGTGAAAAGGGGAGACGGTATAGCCCTGCTGTGACTCACTCCTTCTACTACTCTGCCATTGTTTAGACTCTGTGCTACTCACCTACTGGCTGCTGATAAGCCAGTTTACAATGTAGGCAGATGTGCAGCTTATAAACAGGAGAATTGTTTTGAGGCTGTCCGTCTATGGATTTTAATTTTAAATTAATTTAGGATGTCTCCCTTTAACAGCCACAAGGTGCCTGTTTGTGCGTGGGAGGCTTTATGTGTAATTTTGCATGTGTTTCATGTCCAACAGAGCCTTTGCATTCTCTGTGGTCAACTCTGTTTCTGTGCACAGCAGCCCAGTGCTGTCATATAATCACACCTAAGGGTCTTTTTGTCCCCCTTTGCAGAGAAATTAGTTATTTACTCATAGGAAATGAATTTTCCAACCCTGCTGGCTACAAGAATGCTGAGGTGGAGAGGAGGGGGGGAACTGCAAAACACAATCTTTCTCTCTCTCTATCCATCAGATAGACACACACATACACTCACACAAACACACACACACACACACGCACACTTTTCTCTAATTAAATGTCAAAAGGCAGGGTATGAAAATCAATGCAGCATTGTGTGCAGAGAGAGTGCAAGCCAGCTAATTCAAAAAGGCAAGAGAGGAGTGCCGTGAGGCTGATTATTTGACAAGCACTGCTAATAAAATCTGCTCTCTATGAATATGATATCACAGTCTGATACACAACTTTCTTTCTCTGTTCTCCGTCTTTTTACGTCAGACCGGCTGTAGCATCTCTCTGTGGAGGTCTCGCAGCCCTGCTGAGGACGACTCAGGGGCAGCTGGTGAAGTAACGCCTTCAGAAGCTGCCTGGGAGGAATGGTGTCACAGGCAGGTGGAGGGAGAGAACGTGATCGGTTCTGTTTCCACCATGTTTCACTCTCTTTTTTTGCCACAAGCATTCTCTTATCTCTCTCTGGCTTTGTTTTGCTCTCCTGTGGCTCTAACACTGGCACTCGCTCCCTTTTTACATGCATTTATTTGCTTTCTCTTTATCCATCACTCCCTCCGTCTCTCTGTCTCTCTAGCACGTATTCCCCTAAAGACACACATGCTGTGTTACTGACTACTGGCCCCTGACTGAGAGTTAAGGCCCCCCACCTGAAGCAGACTTGCAGCTCCAGGCACTAAGGTTGATCACGTGAAATTGACTGACAAACATGCTTAACATCCCCCGCACACACATTTACACTTTAACACAAGTGGGTGTCTGGTTACTTTTAAATTTATGCAGGCATGAAAAAACACATTCCTGGCTTATCTGTGTCAGAAACAACTTCTTAAGCAGGAGGAAAACTTTTGTAGGAGGAAACAAATGAGCCAAAGTGTCTGTGTGTTGGTGAGAGTAGTGAAGGTAACCTCCTACGGGGCCCACCTGTGCTGCAGACTGCTCAAATGAAAAACACACCATCTGGACCCCCCCTGGATTTGACTGCCCCGTGCCAACAGAAAATTGTATTTTTATACTCTGAGAATTGTATTTTTATACTCTGAGAAAGACTTGGAGAGGAATCCTGGGGCCTACATGCATACAGTTTTGTGGTAAAACACATGCATTTGCCTGTATATATAATTTGAATCAGACCTATCACTTTCTTTTTGTGCTTGCCAATTTGCATACATGTAGAACTACTAATGACTGTGCACACCAACGAACCTCACACCAGCCCGGTATCACCGTCCCTGTGTCACATTTTGCCTTGCCTACGCGTGAAAAGAACAGAATGTTATCAAAGCAATGTCAAAGCAACAATAATAAATACGCAAAACTGCAACGCTGCAAAACTATGTGGTCAAGTGTGGGAGGGAATAATGGTTTGGCTTTAATAATCACTTCCATAAAGCAATCGCATTTACTACTGGCTTCATACGGGAATCGACCCCAGCTCCACTTCGTCCTCCATCCTGGGGAGTGTGTCTTTCACTGTGTACTACATTTGTCCTTCACCACCATAATATACACATGTACTTTTCATGTTTAAGTGATGCAAAGCATCATACTTTACATGCTATCCTCTAGTGGATCAAATTTGTCACTTTTACGCAATATATTTACACTGTGACATTCACATAAAGTGAAAATATTATTAAACCTCTAATATTTGCAGTATATGTTTATCTTCGGAGGAGCCTCTTGTGAGAGTGTCAGTTAAACGTGGTTAAGCTGAATTTCGTTTAAAACTACAGACATTTTTTTGACAATAAAATGAAACAATCAACAATAAATGAAAAGTGGAACCGGCGGAAATGTTGTAGACAAAATGTTAAAAGCAACAATGCAGAAACACAAACAAAACAAGACTTATGTCAGTGAATTCCTCACTTCATTGCATGCTGGGAAGCTTTTCAGCATGACACAGTATCTTATCTTCATGATGTTTCCTGTCTCTATCTTTCTCTCTTGCCTCTTGATGCCACTAGAACCTTCAAAAGGATGATGTAGATCATATGTGGTGTTCTCGAAAGGTTTCTGCATGTAAATGACCTGTACATGCACGAGCAGATGGACGTAGAACAGTTTGTAATAAGGTAAGAGTATTATTCTTTGACAAATCCTTTGTTTACATTGTATGAAAAGTTCCTATGCTTTTACAAATGAACACACACAAGTCTGTCACGCTGAAAATCCCACATCACCTTTACATCCATGGCATTCATGGATCTCCATCTGTGGCAGCTCAGCTCATTCTCCACCTGCACACATGACATGACAGATGTCACACCGGACAGACGACAGACTGCGTCAGCGAGCTGCTGCTGCCTCGTCAGTCATTTGGCACCGCCATCTCTTTCTCCCACTGGCCCGGTGTCCAGATGATTGCACCAATCTGTCCTCTAAATCCTGTTTCATTCCCTTTCTGACAAAAAAGAGCCAACGTGACATCTATGAACAAATTCAAACATGGTCAAAAAAAAAGCTTTTGAGCACAATTATGAGGATTGATGGATAGGTTTTGGCCTAAGGGAAAAGAGGTGAGTTACACAACTCTCCTTTCACACACCTGCAGTTCAGCTCTTTGTGTGTTAAAGCAGAACTAACTTTTGCAGTATTTCTGTTTCATGTAGTTAAAAATTGCAAGACAGCCCTGTCAGAGAAGATGGACAACATCAGCCTAACACTTGCCATATTTATTTGACACCCTGAGACTGCCACCTCTTGCCAAAGATGTAGAAGGCGCTCAGTGCTTGTCATTTTTTGATAGTGATGATTGAGTCATTGTTGCTGTAGGCCACTTTCTGGAAGTCCAAGACACTGATGAGAAGGGATCCATATGCCTCACTGCAACTGAACTAAGTGTTTAAGGAGAGGAATATGTTCAAAAATCGACTCCTTTTACTTCAGGCAAATAACTTAATAATTAAAAACAATTAAAAAAAGATCCAGATCCAAATTATTTTCTTTCTAGTTCTCTGCTTTTTGCCATGAGATCTGAAAGCTTTGGACATAAGAGCCTACGCAATCCTCCACAAAGCCATCGCTCTTATTCATCTGCGTCTCACTAAGCCATTGCTGGGCTCTCAAAGAGGAACTTAAAGAAGCCTTTTGAAAAGAGGAAGAGGTAGACAAGTGCCAGAAGAAAGAGCAGCAGCAATGCTATGCTTTGGATACAAACACTCACTTACTGGCTCGAATGAAAGAGGACAGGTCACAATTAAAACGTGATGGTGCAAGACAGATAAAGGGAGATTATCAGGGCAGCATTCAAATAACAACACCAGCAATGACAACAGCAGGAAAGATTTGGGGAGGACAGACTTCATCTTTTCCTTTTTGGTGTTCCAGCCCCAACTCTGTGTTCCAGAAATACATCAGCACTGTCAGGACAAGCTTGCAAAAATGTTGTAGCTTTATCTTTATTCTAGAGCTCCTCCTGTATTTACACACAGATATGCATCCACTTGCACAACAAAAATATCTGTGTGCACGCAGCTGAAACTAAAATAGATTAACAATACGAATATAAATTTAAGTTTTAATGCATTTTTTTGAAATTATTATTTTTAGTATCATACGTATAGTAAATTTGGTTGCATTGCTACGAAGTGATATTCCTCATCTGATATCTGATTGAAACAGAATTAAATATGTTGATGTATGAATGACCAAAACTGGACTGTTTTTTATTTTTTTTATGCTTTAGTTTACTCATTTTGCCACAGAGGTCTGGAGAAGAAGCCAAGATGAAATGAAACACAGATCTTATTCTAATATAATAATAATAATATTTAATAATAATATAATCTAATATAATTTGTGATATTTTCGCCCCCTTTTGTAGTTGTTGTTTTAATTTGTATAAGCATCAGTTTGGGTCTGGCTTATACAACACAAAAACAAAACTTTAATTTGTTAATTCATTTTGCATTTAGAAAAAAAACAAACTGCCCTCTGCAGTAAAGAACAAATGGCTGTCATCACTCGCTTTCTCATTAAGGAGTGGGTGTGATGGATTGGTGAATTAATGAGATACACTTCCTTCTCACTGTGTGTAACACTACAGCCATGAAACTTAAGCTACTGTGGGGGCATCCTGTCAGTGCGTGTTAATGTCTTTTTTTAAACATGGCACTAGTGGCGTTGTTGATTAAAGTCACAAAACATGCTGAAGTTTTGGCATGTTGAATGCAATCACCACATGATCAGGTATTTCCCCGACAAACCCAGTGAATCTAATGCAACATGTTTGTAAGGCTGCGTGCTGATCTGTAGCCGAACTATAATAAGCAACCGAAACAAAAGTGCAGCAAACTGCTTTTAAAACACTAGCAAACAGCAGATGGAATTACAAACAGTAATAATTACAAACAGCTAATTGTGCTCACAGAATTGACTAGAGGCAAACTAATGAACAAATAATCACATGCAATCCCCTGCGACCCCCCCCCCATCCTTCCTCTGCCCCGTGAAAGAGCCTGTTCAGAGGGAGCGGTAATGATTCAGTCCTCCAATGAGGAGGCTGCACCCGCTTTACCCAGCAGGCCTAAAGGACACGCATTTGAATAAAATTAGCGCAGAAGCGTTGCATTTAGAGGACTAAAAATACACCCCAGGTCACTCAGCTGCTGATTTGTGTACAGTAAACTAATGACAACAGTGTTTCAGTGTGGGATCTCGTCCACCAGCCCCACACACTCTCTGCTTATCCTCTGACACCATCTGATGGACTTCACGTGTGCTCAGTGATGATCGCTCAGCTCATTTCGTGTATGTGACAAAACTGCCATCTGGAAACAAAAACGTCAGAGGCCCCGAAGGCTGTTTTTTTTTTCAGAAATGAATAATGCAGAATGTTGTGTCTACCAAACTACCCTTAAAGCATAAACAAGTATTTATAATGTGTGTTTGGGGAAACTGCTGTGTGTGTGTGTGTGTGTGTGTGCATGAAAATGCACTAAAAAAAGTATTAAATTACATTCATTTTAATTTCTGCCTCTGACTGACTGCATGTGTGCTCAGAAATATTCACAGTCTGAGTCTGTTTCTTGTTTGATAATCATTTGGAGTGAGAGAGGAGGAAATGGGTAGCTTTTACAGACTTTGGCTCTCACAGCTGAGACCTCTAACTCCTCTCTATAGATCCTAGATGGCTAAGCACTTGACACATAATATACTGCACTCACAGAGCATTTATCATCTGGCAGGTGGTTGCCAAAATTTCCTGGACCTTTTTTTGTTTACAGCATAAAAAATAACCTCTGAGCTTTGGAACGACTCAGCTTTCATCACTCATTATTAAAAGCATGTCTGAAAGAAAGAGAACTGCCTGAAGCCTTTGCATTGCTTGCATCACCCGTCAATCTGTTGATTGATTCATTGATTTTTTTTCTCTCCTCATTGATTTTTTTTTTTCTTTTTCCAAACTCAGAACCATTAGAGACCGGAGAAAATGAACTGCAAGGATTTATGGCCTCATTTAAATGAATGTGTCACAGATTCAATTTACATTTTGAATGCAAACATTACCTTTCCTTTTCCAGGATCAACCGGCTGTTTATGAGTCACTATAAACACAGAAACAGTAAAGACGTCACCCTAGTGTAAATTTTATGGTGCTGTTGCACACACCCACTCACTTCTACCAGTCTGCCTCTCCGCCTCGACATTGATTTGGCCGAGTTTTCCTGGTGAAGGTGTTTGAATAAGTCTTAAATAAACTGAGAGACTGAAACCTGAATCGAGCTGAATCGTGAATCTGAAAGTGACGCAGTTACACTTCAGTCAACAGCTTTCTGAATTGGTCAAATCTTCTTAACATTTGCACCAGTGAGGTTCATAATCTATGCTTGACCTTAAAAAAAACAGCAGTTGACAAAGCAACGTGCCCTTAAGGTTCATTTAGTAGCTGCTCTGGAGCTTTTGGTCCTTACATGATCGTCACCGACAGATGAAGTTTGCTTAGTTAGAGTAGAATGTTAAATGTTTAATTATCCATGTTTTCAGCACTTTCTGTTTTGCTATTTTATGCCTTTACTGATACAGTAGATGGATGAAAAAAAAAAAACAAAAGAAAAGAGTGATGTAACAAAGGTCCCCAGTCTGAGTTTAATGAGTGAAGTTGCTGTTTTTGGTGTCCCAATCATCCTAAGCCCCTGAGGCACTCGGCCTCACTCCCAGGTTGTCAAATACTGAGGTTTTGTCTCATACAAGGTCCCCTTTAGTTTGTATGGGATGTGCAGGACTTTACACTTACTGCAATATAAACTCATCTGCACAGAACATTATAAAGCAGTAATTAACTATTCATACACATGAACAAATCATGAAGAGGAGGGAATCTTTTTATAATTCAAACTATGTTATATAAGTATGTATTATTGTAGCTTTGTGATATGTTGTTATTAAGTGATCATTAACTGTTCATTCATCACTTATGGATAGTTCATTGAAGAGAAAACAAATACACTGATCAATGTGAAAATGTAGGTAACAAAGCAATATAAGCTTACAGTTCTGTTAGTGTGTTTACTAAGCTATCACAAAGTGTTTGTTTACCGTTTATTAATGCCAAATACAGTCGGTTCAAATAAAGCTAAACACAGGAATAAGCCAAAAGTGCAGATAGTGTTTGCACACCTCAAAAACATGTAAAACGTGGAGTTTTCCTTGCATTGTCTAAATAAATGATCTTTGCTTCTCCACTTTATATAGTGGTGCTCAAACAATCAGGTGTTGTTATAAACTTCCCACTGCCTGCCAACAGAAATGCTCGAAGCGTCTTAATAATGCTTTGTATTGTCTCTCTACAGTAAGTACAGAGAATTGTTTACTGTTGTAGAAGAGAGAACAAAACACACAACACAGACAGCGTGCAAGTAATTTGCGTATGTCTGTAAACTACAAGGTTAAGTGTGTGTGTTTGAGTGTGTGGTGTGTGTCTGAAGCACAGTGATACTTCGCCAGTGGCCAGTGGAAAGGTTTCAGGGTGGGTGGATGCTGAGGGAACCAGAGCTTCATTTGATGGCAGGAGTGTGTGTTGGGAGTGAAGTGTGGTGTGGTCTCAGTGTGAGTGTATATGTGTGTCGTATTGACTCTAAAGAAACATGTTTTATAGATGCACACATGCAGTATTGGTTCAGCACTTACACACAGGCACAGCACGCATCAGTGATGTTTCCATGGATCTATGGAAGAGGACCAGTATTGCTCTTCATCAGTCTAATCATGTTTTTCTACTAGCCGGAATCAGTTTATTGCAGTCAGAATTTCAACTTCATGGATAAAAATGTCAATTTATGATCGACAGTCAACACATACTCACACACATTTTAAAATTTTCTGTCAGACGGTTAAAATATATACAGTCCAGGCCAACATTAAGCTCTTTTATGTGTGTATCTATGTTTTTTTTTTGTGTGTGTGCAGCAGTTTATAGTTCCTGCCTGAAATAAAATCAAAGGTCAGCTTGGCTCATACACACACACACACAGATACACACACATAGCTTAGCCTTTAGAGATAGATAATAACATGGTGTGTTACAGGTCAATTTAGCTCCACTAATCCTAATCAATGCTCATGACAACTGCCTCAGAAGTGCACAGTTCAAGCCAGCAGGAACCCTTCATGTATTTGTTACATTGCATGACAACACAGGAATGTCTTAAGTAGAAAACACAGTCAGCCTCTCTACAAATACAACAGACTACGCAACGTCTCCCAACAAAACCGGTATTTAAAACGTATAGGCTTCAATGCAAGACAGCGGGGCACTACACACACACACACACATGCCTCTGCAATCCCTCCACGGTTCGTTTAATTGGGCAATAAAATATCACTCTAGGAGCTGCTGCTCCGGAATCCGCGGAAACATCCCCCAAATGCACATAAACATAAACTTACCCGCTGTGACTCGAGAGACGCAGAGACAAGTGAGGACGAGCAGGAAAAATCTCTCCATCTTTCTAACGCTCGGACGACGTGCGATCCCATTTACTCTGGCCGGAGGTGCTGTGTTAACCGGCGGACTGGTGTGCCGTGTTGTGCTGCTCGGCATTCACGTCAGTTCATGCGTATCGTCTCGACTTGGAAAAAAAAGGGGGGGGGGGGGGGGACGACGACCACGGTGTGTCGGCGGCGA
>JAPZDY010000007.1:19235159-19248145 GCA_029783645.1 Ctenochaetus hawaiiensis
AAGTCAGTTAATTCATGCAGGGAATCTGTGAGCGAAGTGATGCAGTTTTGAGCTGCAGTCAACCAGATGTGAGAAGCAGAGCACCCAGTTGCTTTGTGATATTATGGGGTTTCTGTAAGAAAGAGAGACAGTAAAGGACTTTTGCTGTGTTTGTTGCCTTTATATCAAATTTAATGCTCACACTTTTGATACATGTGTGCCAGTAAAACCACAATAAGGCCCTGTTTACATGACTGGAGTTTTGCTATAAACAACACAGTTTATCTTTGTATTTTAATAAGGTTTTGCACTCATTGTGCTGTGAAAACAATCCTAGTGCACATAAATCCTCAAAAAAAAGCCCCAACCCTATCCTTTTGGCTCCTAAGATATCTGTTGCCATTTTCTGAAAATCAATTTAATAGTTGTTGAGATATTTGCGGGCAAGAGTGGAGGACCAGACAGACTGACATTAGCATACAGAACCATAGTGATGTTAGCTTGGTTAAAAAAGAGTGCAGTAATTAAATTTAATTGCACTTCAATGTTACTGAATCCTTACTGATATATTGTGATACTGATGCCCAAAAAAGTTGGATATCTACATTAATATCGTAAACATGTGTCATGTAGTTTGTATAACAGAATCAATATAGAAATGAAGGATTTCTTTCTTTCCTATCGCAACATAAAATATGTATGTGGGAGAAAATTAAAGGGAAAAAAACAGAATATTCAAACTAGAATTATGTCTAGTCTCCCATGTGACATGTATAAATATTTGAGTATGTACATTACACACAGTGATATATGTACACATGTATGTGTAGTTATTTGCATAGATATGCATTCATGTGTGTATATGAGTAGATGCTTGCATGGATATAGCATGTTTTTTTTTAACCAACTTGTAAATATTCCCATTTGTAAAACTGAAGACAAACAGCAGAAGAGGAATGAAAGGATGTGTGATGCTAGTGACAGGCCAGCTTCAGCACCACCTCCAACCCGCAGAAAACATGATAATTCACAGGCGAGCAGAGTGATGCAGGCTGCTTTATGCAGATCTACCAGCAGCTATTGTGAACCTGCTTCAAATATAACAAAACCTACCGAAAAAAAGAGAAGCAAAGACAAAATGTCCTGAGTTACCTGCAGGAGTTTAAAATCTAACTTAAAACCAGTGAAATGGAACACTGTCCAGAATGTGTTTCACCGATTGAAGTTTCTCTTTGGCGGTGTGCCTATAGTTTAAATACATGCAGCACCAATATATCTAAACCCTGTTAGTGCCATAAACATACTGGTATCCATTAGGTGAACAAATAACCTTTAGAAATATGCAAATAGATATGAGAAGTGCCGAAGCAATAAGAAAGTGAAGTATCCCATTTTGATCTTATTGATCAGAGTCAAGATGAACATCTTTTTTTTAATGTGTCCAGGCTCAATAAAGTGCTCATAAGTACTCAGATGACAGAGAATGTTCTCAACCATCAGAAGTGCATCTCCATCTATTATGACTCATAAACAATGTACAGTATGGATATAACTTCCATCAGGCAGGCAAACCATCAATCTGTCATTCATTTGAACCCACTGAGGACTACTAAAAGGCAGGCTGCTGAAAGAAAGTGCCCGGCTGTCAACCTGTCAGCGTCACCAGTAAAATATACTGTAGTGCACTCTGACTACTGTGTGAATGATGAGGAACAAAATCTTAAAGTGGAATTTGGCAGTGGAACAAGATTAGCCCTGCGTGACCTCTCTTTGCTGGCTCTTTAGCTGAAAGAGAGCGCCGGCGGCCACTGAGATGGCCACTGCTGTAACCGATCCAAGCGAAGGCCGCTTCACTGACGCCGGGAAAAAAGGGATTGCCGATCATAAACAAGGAATGATCTCCTGCGTGACATCAGAGTGCTGTCATGCTGGTTATGACACTATACACCGGGTGACTTTTGCTTTGTTGTCTCTGAAGCACATGGGGAGCACCAGACAGCCAAACTTCAATCGTGAGGCCTTGTGGCTGAGTGACTCATCGAGTTTAATGAGGGTGTCTGTCAAAACAAAAGGCTTTTCTTCTGATGTCTGGTGGTCCTGTCTTCTGACAGCTACATCAAAGCTGCATTAGTTTGGTGGGGGACTTGAGGTTTGCTTTTCTTATTTGATCTACAGTGATTCATCTTTTTTACAGAATCCATCCATCAAAATCCAAAGTTCAGCTATAATCTTGATATCGTTCATCAGCGTGAAACTAAAAATTTCACTTGTTTTGGTAAATAAGAGAGCAAGTGGTCGTCTTAAAGTGAACTTAGAGTATGATTGGTCTCCACAAACCCCCTGACCGCCTCCATCTGTCACAGTTTACATTTTGAGTCTAGTAACTTGTAAGGTTTCTCCTCGTTTCATGCTTTGTTCCACTTCCTGTCTTTGTTTGCATTCCCACCCTTTTTGATAAATTGATTGATAAGTTTCCCCTTTTTTTCCACATTTGTTTTCTCTCCACTATTGTTTCTGCGGCATGATGATGTCATGTTGTAGTGTGGGGTCATGGGATTTGATTACTTTATTGATTTTAACAGGCACCACTGCTGACAAAAATCTTGCTTACTGACTCAGACAGGAATGTTCATAGATGAGATACTTAATTAAAGTTTTATTCACAGTATTTTTAGTAGTGTTTGCTGACTTCCTTCCTTACTCTCTGAGTGGTGTTACCCTGGTTGTTAGTGACAGGCCACAAAATTAAACACACCGCTAAATTAAATTAGAGATTTCTTTGAGTTAGAGCATTATTGGGAACAGTTGGAATAATGAAAGTACACAGCTCAACAAAAAACATGACACAGATTTTAGACATTCTATTGTGAAATGTTAGATATCAAACATAAAACTTGTTTCTCATTCTTTGAGTTGTTGGTTCGTCTTCTTCTGCTTCCTGATCCTACATCTGTTTCATTATACTGCCTGTGCCTCTTTAGTGATACTGGTTTGTTGTTTATTTTAACTTAACTTTTCTTCTCAGTTTTTGGATTTCCTTTATCTTCTCTGCCAGTTTTTTACACTCTTGTATCAGCTTAAGTTATTAAAATGCACTCCTTGTTTCCTCATCCTGCTGTCACACTGTTTTTTGCTTTTGAGTTACTTTTTTTAACTTACAAAACTGTTACACCATCTGC
The DNA here is from genome assembly GCA_029783645.1 of Ctenochaetus hawaiiensis. Lineage (NCBI taxonomy): Eukaryota > Metazoa > Chordata > Actinopteri > Acanthuriformes > Acanthuridae > Ctenochaetus > Ctenochaetus hawaiiensis. The sequence goes on from JAPZDY010000007.1 coordinate 19,238,318, forward strand.
TTCAGTCGTCCCTAATGAAGCAGTTGTCCTTCTCTGAGGTCCTCAGAGATGCCACCTCCACACCGGACTAGTCAGCCTCAGAAACCTGCTCCGGGCGAACCCCCTCCCTTTTCAGCCTACATCGGTCATTTCATCAACACCCGCTGCCTAATGAACTAGACGATGGAGCGCAGCGAGAAGAGAGGAAGGAGGCGAGCGAGGTAACACTGGGAGCTCGGGCCCTTTGTACTAATAAAGAGACTCTTTCCCTGATGAAATTGGCTCTTTTGTTCCACATTGGGCGCACTCAGAGGACGGGGCGGTCGAGCCGATCTGACCACTTTAACATTCAGCTTTGTGATGAATGGTCAAGCAGTGAATTATTTTTCCCTTTTGGGAGGTCTTTCTTCTCATATGCCAGCTCTTCATTAAGCTCTCATTTTAACTGATTGGTTCCTTTGTGCTTCGAGGCCCATGTGCCACTTTCGCAATCCCTCATTCTGTGAGTGCAAAACGTATATTTCTTTGCAGACATAGCTCTTTCTCTGCTGTACCTGGGAAAGTCACATTCATTTGAAGGAGAGTATGTGAACTACTAAATTAAAAAAGACTTATGTACGTTTAGTGTAGTTGATAATGATAATGGCATTTGGAAAGTCTCATAAAAAAATCACAAAATTAATACATTTAACTGATGAGTTATCTGATTAGCTGAGATGTATCTTTATTTAAAAGGGAGGAAAAATCTCCGAGAAGTGGCCTTGGAGAATATTACAGCAGTTTCAATGTTATAATCGAACTTATTAATCATTTATAAAATCCTATCCTCCGCACACCCTGCTCCACCTCGTGCCAGATTGTAGCTCTAAATTTAGTCCCTCCTGTTCCCTCTCTTCAATACACACACACGTACACACACACAGAGTAACATTTCCAGACTTTCCCTGTAGCCATGTGTTGTCTCTCTGATGAAGCTCCCAGGAGATATTTCACATGTGTCTGGACAGATGTAAGAGGGAAGTCAGTCAGGTTACTGCAGGATAACTAGCTGTTCCTGCTTCTGCTATGCATATGTGTGTGTTTATGTGTGTGGGTTTGTGCGTTTCTGATCACCTGTAGGCCACAGGACTTAATGCCAAGTTATGATGCTGTGTTTTTAAACAAACTTGATTTATATGGTTATTCTCGTAAAGTAAGCCCAGGCGACGATGGTGGTGCATTTCCATTTAGAGGAGTTTTATTGAGGCGGGAGAAATGATAAAGCGAATGATTTATGAGTGGGAGCGACATGCCAGGCTAAATCTAATCCCACGGAGGGAGGGGGGAGCCCACCAACCCTATTCTGAAGCAGTTAAGAGGGCAGTTTGGCAAATTGCAGACAGAGCAAAGAGATGAGAACAGTGTGTGATGTAAAGAGATGCAGGGTTTGTGAGCTGAATATGATCACTTAAACATGACAGTTTGATGCATCACAGTTCGGTTTTTACAGAGGGGAAAATGATGTGATTTCCTCTTTTCTTGCTGAATATTTGATTCTTTAGCAGTTGTGCAACCTCTTCTCTTTTTGTATTCCGTTTTTTTAATCAATCTGACAATATCAGCAACCAGTGTTACACTGTTGTCTGGCCATAAGAGGAAGTGAACTCACTGCATCCTAAAAAAATGCTTTTCGGAAGTGGCCCCTGAACGTAGCATCTGCCGGTGTCTTCTGGCTACTTTGCACTTATTAGCAGGCAGACTGGTGCAGGACTTTCTCCATCTGGTAGCCCCAAGCAGCACACACTGTACCGCGCTCAGCACAACACCGAGATTCATACTCAACACGCAACGCATACTCATGATATTCCATTAAAAAGTGAAAAAGATTTGACAAACACACAAACACAAATATCATATGTTCTCTGTGACACTCAGCATGACTGTGTTTCATGCTTGCACCTCATTTAATGTACTATATTTTCAAACTGCTCTGGAGTCGCAGTGAGTAAGTGGCTCCCGCCTGTAGCAGCAAACAGTTGTTTGTTGAGGTGATTGAAAGACCGTCATAAAAATCATGTGTTTGTGGAATGGTCACAAAAGTTTATTGATAAAATTAGTATACACAGACACAAACTGTCCATCTGGAAGCCCTGCAGCCTGTCATAAAGACAATGTTTTGTTAAACACCTGTGGGATTTAATCAATATAACTTGTTTAAATGGATACCAGTTCTCTCTTTGAGATTTGTGCTGTCTGTCATGAAACTGATCAACATTTTATTTGCATTGTACAAGAAGCCTATCGATTAGATTTGCAAATATTTCTCAATCTGCAGTGATACTTGGCAGCCATACCAGTACAGTGCGACTAGACATGCACACAGTGTATGTAGGGTGATGGATGTACGGCCTGACATGCTTGACATGAGGCTCATACAGAGGCTGATATCTTTCACTTCAGAGCAAAACATTTCACAGTTTGAACTGTTCTTTATTCAGCATTAAACACAACTTCAACCCTTCTTTCAACTGAAAAAGTAGAACCACCTGTGAAAAACATATAAATTGGAAAGCAAAGTGTCAGCACAAATAAAAAACTGTTTTAGTGAGCTGCCTGTCAAAAAAAGCAACATTAAATCTGCCAAAGAATCTAACTTGGTAGAAAGACGGCAACTTCTGTAACTGAATAACAACCACAATCTTACTTTTTAATGCGCAGTGCTTCACTTTGACATTGTCTTTGTCAGAACATCACTGCAAATGCAAAGTGAGCACCATCCATTTTCTGTGGTTGCTTTTTAAACCAAGAGAACAACAACAGGGACAGTTTCAGTGTGATGAGAACGGTCCTTGCACTGTGACATTACAGAACCCCTAACATATGCATTGTTAGCCTGATTGCTCCCAGTGAGAGGTGAGCCACTAACCCTGGCAGAGTTAATGACACACTCTGCAGGACAAAAAACTTGCTTCCTTATGTGTTCTTCACTTGCAAATGAGCTATTTTTGAGCCTGGGGAATATGACGCCTCAGCCGTTACCTTATACAGAGCACAGCCACTCTTCTGCAATGTGAGAGCCAGATTCAGAGGCACTGACAGATTTTGCTGTTTTCTGCCTGAAGTTACAGCATAAATAACTCATGAGGAGGACAAATGAAACTTAGTTTTCCCTGAAAAGCTGCTCGCTCCCATCCCTCTCCTGCCAACTGTCTATCATTTTTATTGCAACAGTGTTTTGGTACCTAAACCTTTTTTGAATTACTAGATGGGAGATGTGACAGCATGGTGCATCTGTAAGCTGTGGTATTTTCAGAGAAATTCAGTGATCCACTTGAATAACAAAGTCAGATTTTTTCCTCCAACATTAAGAAGAAATCAAATCATCTGATGTCCCTGATAAAGATCAATGAGGCACTTTAATCAGCTCAATCCAGCCTACAGCAACTAGCATTGTTTGTAAGCATTTACTGCAAAATATACAGTATTTATTTAACAGACATGACACGGATTCACCCAAAGTGAAAAAAGCACACAGGGCTGAACATGTGAGGGTATGGACAATTCCCTATGCAATTCATGAAGCACAATAGCAGGATTAGCACTTTCCCATCCAGTGAAGGGATTACATGGAGGGGGCGGCGCAGACTATATCTGTCTGCAGTGCAGATGAGACTTTTGTCACACGCTTAAAATGATTTATGGGCTGGAAAAGGCTGGAAAGCAGAGAGAAGGAGAGTTAGAGAAGAAGGCATGTGGGAGAGTCTTGGAAATGAGGAGGAAGCTGGAAATGGGGTTGGCTTGAGTGACAAATTGGTGAAGCGTCTATAGAGAAAGGATGAAGTCCATAAGGTAGGCTACAATATGCATGACTGCATGCAGGTCAGCTGTAGTTATAATTGAGATAGTCACATATGACCTGAAATATTTAAACCTATGAAGAGATTCATGCATTTGCATTAATATTCACACAGGCGCATGTTCACGGTGTTCCTTTCTGCAGTCCAGTCTCATATGGTTTTGACTCACTTTCTGTGTGTTTTAGGTTCCAACCCACCAAACTAACATCCAAGAACTAGATAAAAACAGACTGTTGCATCTGTTAACTGTTGCATGTTGCACTTCACACCACGTGTCTTTGCCAAAAAGTTGGACTTGAGCACTACGCAAAGACTTAAACCCACGGCTAGCATGTACATTCCCTGCCTGGAGATAATTCTCAAGACCAGCACGTGGAGGCAGTCTTCAGTTGTGATTCAGAGAAGAAATTAAAAAACTAGAAATGTGGATATAAAAACCTTTTTTTATGATTAGCAGCTAACCATTTTTTACATAACTCTTGCCCACTAATTAGACAGCTCAAGTTAAAGAAAGCTTGTTCCTGTTTGGTTCTACATGTTGACTAAATGTATCCAGTCCAGTCATCCATGGTTAAGCACCAACTACTACGATTGTCCTCCCATAGGAGAATAGCATTTCAGAGTGTTTTTACTCAGCACTTGGCTCTGCCACAGATTCAGCACTCTGAATTGTCCAAAAAGCAACCGACAAGGGCCAACTAGAGCCACTGGTGTGGAACACATCACAATAGCCAGCCGACAGATGCTAACATGTTGTCTGGTATGTCAGGGTCTCTGAGGAAAACAATACTTTCAGCTAATTGTTAATATCAACATGCTATCATGCTTACAGTCATAATGATGGCATGCTGATTTTTAGCAGGAATAATAATAATAATGACCATGTTTACCATATAGGTTTAGCATATAGGTTGTTAGCATGTTAACATTTCTTACTTATGTAACAAATACAATGTTATTATGAATGTTTTTAGTTGTTGAGTATTTGGTTAAAAACTAAAACACTGGAGACATTAAAATGTTGATCTGACGATGAGGACAAGAGGATAATCAAATTAATTAAAAATATCCTGACAGGAGAATGACTATCTGTACCAAATTTTATTCATTTATGTTGCTTAAATATTTTTGCATGGATTAAAGTGGTGGAATGACAGAAAGAAAGATTCTACCAACCATAAAATTATGGCAAAAATGTTTAAAGCGAGGACAAACAAGAGAGCAGTAAAGGCAGGCAGTAGATTTGTTATAGATAACCTCCAGCTTTTCTCCAGTTGGCAGCCAAAGACAGCTAGACTGAGCTTTGTAGATTCAGCTTCTGAGTGAATAAAGATGAAAGTTTAGTGGAGGGCTTCACACTGTAATTCTGTCTGGAATCACCCTCCAGTGACATTTCCTTTAGTGCACTTCTTCTCCTCACACATCAGGACATTCAAAAAGGTGAAAAAGAGACATAATACAAGGAAGAATCCTAAACAAAAACACTATTAAATGAAACTAAATTCATACCTTAAATCTAACCCACCCTCCCCAGCTGAGGACAGGCAGGTGACAGTGAGGCGTTTGTCACTGATGGACGAGCCTCCTCCTCCTCACAGTGTCAAAAGGCCACTGGGCCAGATGGAGACCTGATGGGTGGTTCCTTATTGATGGGCTCCACACGCCGAGGGGACGGATCGATGGAGAGCAAAAAAGAAAAAAACAAGGGTTTCACCTGTGAATTGTGACGACAAATCAAAAGGCACCCACCCGTAACAACAGGGTTTGCTATTATGTACATCATCTCTGCTGCAATTAGTGAGCAGACAACGTTAAAACTGGACCTTTGCACTTTGCATACACTGTAAGGTGTGCACCGTACCCTCACTGGCTCTCCTCTGTCCTCTCACTCTCGCCAGCTGTAATGCCCGCAGCGTTTAGCTGGCAAAGCCTAATGACATATTAGCAATTAGAGGAGAGCAGGTTTAATGATTTCATCGGGCTCATGGCTCTGCCCGCCTTCATTTAATAGCAGACAGAGGAAGATTGTGGCCAGTGCCTGAAGGAAAATGCTGCTGCTGCTGCTGAAAGTCAGAGGTGTCGGCATATTTCAAAAGAAAAAGTCAATTGCATTTGCTTACAGTGACAATCGATGAATAAACAGAAGTGGTTACGATTGGATTAGTTTGATTTTAAATCAGATTTTTTCTGAATAAAGATTTGTGATGATGTAGCCCATCGTATTTTTCAGATATTAACAAAAGATAATGACATCAGATCTTTAACCTAACTTCTCTACTACTGGAGCAAAAGTACAGGTGTGAAACTGTCATTATTTAAACTGAATGATGGAACTGTAATGAACTTTTGAGTTATTAGTTTTTCTCAGCAAAACATATCGATCCTTTTGGAGGTTTGCAGTTGCTTTGATAAGCCCTTTTGTCTGCAAAACATTAAATAATAGTTTGGACTATCTGCTGTAGCTCACATACTTTTAACTTATGGTTTACAATCTGCAAATATGTTTGTTTGTTTCCATAATTTGTATTAACTTATATTTCTGTTGTTCTGTTCTGTGTTCACTACATTTGTTGTGTGTCTGTCAATTCTTTGAAATTTTCTCTGTTAAATGTTCTTACTTTGAGAACTTTTCATTGACTACATCAAGATTCTAAGCACAGAATGTTGTATGTTTCATAAGATTTAAAGAACGAGTTTAACATTTTGAGGAATTTAAATATATAACTCTTCTTTCAGTAATAAGCTACAGCCCACTAACAGCTGTTTTAACAAAGCATAGAGGTTGTCATCTGAAGGAAACAGCTAATCTACCAGCTCCTCTAAGCTTATCAATAATCAGGTTTATTTAATAAGTGCAGATCTTGTGGTCACCATGAAGCTTGCAAGCCAACCAATGAATACATGAGGAAGTCACTGCACATAGCCAAGAAATAATTCAGCATATAATTCCTATCAAATATGTTCACATAATTCCCTGTAATTTCCAGTAAAATGACAACAGATAATTTTTATATTTCATAACATACAAGATCAAACGGTTAGTAAGGTATAGCGTTGTTGACTGGAACTTTGAAACTAATTGAAACTTTGTACAGAGCTATGTAGGCTCGCTGTTTCCCCTGTCTAGCAGTCGTTCGGCTAAGCTAAGATATCTGTTTCTGGCTGTAGCTTCATGTGGTTTGAATAAATTCACAAGAATAGTATTTATGTTCTATTTTAACTTATCTCTAGAATAGGCCTGAGTTTATGTTACTGATCAAACCAACAAATGGACAATATTTTATTTTTCCAGGCCTACAAGAACAACATGTACAGGTCATTTCCTTTTCCTTTTTTTCCATTTTTCTCTAGCATTACAAAACGTTTCAGTTTTTATGATGTCACAAAGCATCGATTAGAGTTCAGTTAGAATTATGTTTGGACACATAGCTGTCTTTGCTTGGTTTGCAGAAACATTGTGATTTGGTTTAAAATGACTTCTTTAAAGTTAGACCTTCATCATAATGCTTACATAAACTTGTGGTTATGGTTTTGGAAACAATCGTAGTCCTACTTTACGAAGAGCCATGTTGACTGTCTGAGCTGTCTCCTGTGTTTAAGTCTGATGTTTTGCTGACCTTTTCCTCCAGCCCGACATTGTTTCTCAACAAAAATATCATCTGACTTTCTCCTTTGCCGACTTTAATAGTTATAACGGCTGCTAAAGAGATGTATAACTTAAATGCTGTTTTGAGGCGTTAGATAATTTATGTTCAGTTGTACATGCTGTTTCATGTATTGTTCCGTTCATGTGGCAAAATTTGTTTTATTAGGAAATTATTTGCTACAAATAGACTCGGCTGATACTGAACACAGCTGAATTTATAAATACAGTCAGTTATCCTTATTATTGCTCTGGTAAATTATGTAGTAAAATCTTATTTATACAACAGTAACTGATTGCATCACGGCTATATATTCCAGAATAAATGTTAAATATGCTTTGGAGGGGACAATCAGACTTGTTCTGTATTCCTGGCATGTCATAGGATTATTAACTTGATTTAAACTGCAGCAGCCAGGATCATGGGTGCAGTTTTACAAACCAGTGGGCAAATTTGATGAAATGAAGCATGTCTGTCCATGACAAATAATGTGTCGGTGTGCATGTATTTTTTCTATTACAAGGCAGTGATGGAGTGTTCATTTCATCATGTTATTTCAGTGAATTATGGCTCTGTCAGGGAGAGCATCTGTTTGTGTGTACACGTCAGTGTGACTGCAGTCAGATTGATATACACAGAAGATGTATGTGCGCCTGCATGTGTGAGTGCATTAACTTTTATCTTGGAAAGTTTTATTTTATGATGTGCACAGAGGGAGATATCAAGTTTACTCCTCAGATAGTGCAGCATATTGTCAATACATTTACCAACAATGACCAGGTGGTATTGCAGAAGGCATATAAAAGAGCTCTGCATTCTTGTTTTTATCTTAAAATATCTTGTGGCTTGGTGGGATTTTATTGTCCCACTGTAGGTTAAGTCTTTTAATTAGTATATGTTCATTATTTTTTACCAAAATAAGATGTTTTGGTTCACACATGAGATGGTCATTCCAGAAATATTAGATTTAGGTTTGGATTAGATTTTTTCTTTATTTACCCCAGTAGCAAAGTTACTAAGTTAAAAATATTGACACCATAGAAGCTCAAAAGAGGGATTTTGCACAGTATTTTGCATTTGAATGGCTGTTTATCCACACTACATGATCCTCTGAGAGGAAGGATAAGGATTATTAACAACATTTATTATCCCACGCACAGATTTATCCTCAGGCTGAACATTTGGCCGACCACGATAGACATCAGAGCAAACTCCAAGGTGCAAAAGGGCTTTAAAATGATTTTCCAATTACTCTGTTCTAAACAGAAAATGGATTTTCAAATCAGCATTAACTGATTTTATGGTGGAAACAAAACAGCACTAAAATATTTTCATGTTTTGAGCTGATACGGAAAATAGGGTCATTTTTTACACATCCAGCAGACACAGAGCAGCATCCACCATGTTCACCAGCCTGTTGCCTGCATGAACAATGCTGATGAGAGCTCTGAAACTGAGTAGAGACAGTAAATCTGCTGGCTGTGAACCTGAAACAGTGAGCTAAAAGACACTACAATTCAACCGCAACACAGAGAAACAGCAGAGAAACAATGTTGAGTTGGATGATAAGTCTCTGCATGTTTGTTATTCTGAGCCAAAACACAGTCAAATACACAATCAGTCGATCCATTGTTGCAATTAAAAATACTGATATAGCAGCTAAATAATATAACATTGCACCATGTTGCAGGATGATTAAGTAGTGACATGAACCAATTATTAAATTTACCACAGCATAATCAATACTTTTTAATAGCAGCTAAATGTTTATGATCCAGATGAACATCTGGTGACAGATGCACAAAAGCAAAAAGACTCGAGCAGAAAAAAACTGTAAATCATTTTTTAAAATATAAACCAGCTCTTTTTTTTCAATCTTAAAACTGACTCATATGCAGAATTTAACTTGTAATAAACAGGAAACACCAAGTGCAGTGTAATGAACTTTGGTCTCCTCCATAGAAATGAAAAAGTCATGCTACTCATTTATCCACCACTCCAATCTCAAACCTTTACTTACTGTTCCACTACATCATGGGACCTCCAGTGTTGACCTTGGATGTAAATGAGGGATGCAAAATTGTGCACAAAAACTTCACCTACACCAGCCCTGTGTCTGCAGAGAGCTGAATGTGTGCACCTGATCTGATCACGCTGGCCTCTGTCCCAGACCTTCTGTCGGCTGATGTTGTCCTTCCTACATCAGTGGCTGTAAGTCAGCACTCATTACCTCTTTGTTCCTGCACCCCTGCATTTTCTGCTGCTGCCCTCTTACCCCGTTTCTAATCACAACCAACATCAGCACAGGAATACTAACTGTGTCCTGTGATGGGAGGACTCCCAGCTGACAGCTCTGCAAAATAATAACC
>JAPZDY010000007.1:19266378-19281626 GCA_029783645.1 Ctenochaetus hawaiiensis
TGTAAGAGAGGACAAAGTTAACACAACCATGAACCCCTCAAGCTCTTCCTCTCCTCCTCTTCATCTCTTTTATTCACAGGATAAACTGGCAGTAGAATTAAATTACTTTTCAGAGAGGGGGAGGAGGAGGAGTGGAGGAGAAGAAAAGGAGAGAAAGAGGCTTCCTCTGCCGCAGGATATCGCCGCTGTCGCCCCCCCTCCCTAAAGTTGAGAAGCTTTAGAGTGGTAGATCCAGAAAGAAATGGGAGACGATAATTTGACAATTTATCTGCCAAATATGAGTGGGATTCCATAATCCGCTTCTACTCTCACCAGGAAGAATGGGACGATTTTTTTCTCGGGGATGTGCTATTTAAAGGTGTGGAGGAATTAGCTGTCGTTGAGCAGATGATCTTGGTGTCCTTTTGGAAGGTCTTTCGGCAACCTTTTTTTTTCTTTGGTTTTGTTTGCCTTTTTTGCTCATCTCTCTTGTCTGCTACATAATTTAAGGTGACTGAAAGTTTTCTATTACATAACATTCATTTACAGTGCAAGGAGGAACAAATAACCCACAGGGAAGTCTGTTTGTTGTTGTTTATGGAGAAACTTCAGCTTATTTAATCAGAAATGCCAGGGATTAGCACCTGTGTGCAAACAAACAAGAGTTTCAGCCTTTCAGGGTTTATCAGCATTTTTCTTACACATGCATAAAGAAAGCCGCCTTGCAGGTTGTACGCCAGAGAGGTCCACATCTCTTTCCTGCTGGCAGCATAGTTTGCTGCTGATATGTAATTTCCTTAAGGCCGCAGGTCGACCAGGGGAGCAGGTCTGTGCCGCTTGCCCTCGCTCTCTGCATTAACTCCAATAAATAATTTACAAGGCACGTGCCCAACCTCGGCCAGAGACATAATAATGCTATTAAATATAAAAAGGCATATTTCTATTTCTTCACATATATGAAATAAAGCCAGTCACATTCAATAGAGATGATGTCAGTGTTATGTAAGTGATACAATGTCTGCCTTTATCCACCTAATAATAACCACAGGAGCCTTTTGTTGAATATCAACCAGAAAAAACACCAAAACTGCAGCTTAAACAGTTGCTTCAGATGAAAACAGAGACAATCAGAATAACCATCCAGGGAAGCGCCAAGTGTAACCTCGAGTTTCAAGCATATTAACATTCGATAATATTAAACCTTCTGGGATAATTTAGCATCTGAATGATATTTAAATTGCTGCTTTCTTTCATCATTCCTGTGCATCCTCTTTAGCACCAGACCCAGCCGAGGAGGTGAGTTCAGGCCCTCCAGCGGGGAGGCGAAGGTGGCGGGGGTACTGTCTTCAAAGGGAGGCTTGTCAGACATCCTCAGCCACAGCTCTCTTATGTAACTGCGTGCCTGCCTCTCAACTCGACAACCAAATGTGCCTTCATCAGCTTTCATCAGCTGTCTCCGCTGCATTATTCATGAGAAGAGTGGAAATGAGTGACTCGAATACACTCCATCTATCTTAAATGAACGTCTTAGCCTTTGGCAGAGCACAGAGAGGTCTGGGAGCTTGTGTGTGCTTATATCTGTAAGTCTGTGTGTGTGTGTGTGTGCATGTGTGTGTGTGTGGTCAAAATGGAGAATTGAAAAGTGTTCTTAATTTTGCTTTAGCTGATAAAAAATTGATAGAAAATGTTCACATGTTAAGATGCATTAGAAAATGACATGATGATTTGTCTGCTCTAAAGCTAAAACTCAAATTAAGAATTGCATGAGGATGCAATATCTTGACATGCTTGTCAAGAAATCTTCCCTTGAATGACATAAACGTCTAATGAATCATATTTTCAGCCTCACCACACACTGTTGTTTCAGTGCTGGTGAGTAAATTGAAGAGGTACATCCCTCAGGGTTATTGCCCTGCACCGTGGCTTATTTAGTGGAGCCACTAGTGGGCGCATTCATTCCTAAATTTTTGCTCTTGCAGTCCTCTCAAGGATTTAAAAATACTGACAGCCTCTGACATTCACCTGCAAAACCATAATAAAATCAAACTAAATTTTAAATAGCCAAACATTTAAATCTGATAAATTACTGAATGTGTTTTTCTTCTTTATTGGTACACAAATTTATAATAGAAACAACTAAAATCATTCACTTTATGAAGTAAAAGAGGTGGAACCTGCAGCAGCACTATGGCAGTCAAAAAGCTTACTCTAATATATATCTAATAAGTGCAGATACCAATATGTTCTCTATCATTTCCTGTTAAATTATAAATTAACTGGCTTTTTAACCTGATCTCTCACTCAGTATCTCAGTTTTTGCTCTGTCAGCTGTCACTAAAATTGACAATTTACTGCAACTTTTTTCTATGAGCAAGTTTGAACATTAAGTCAACCTGCTACCTGCTGGGAAATATCCCAGTTTCTGCATGTTCCCAGTTGATCAGAGATGTTTTATTTGAGGCTCAAAAACCAGGGAAGTCTGATTTGCAGACAGGAACTGATATCACACCGCTGCAGCAATCTACAGTCAGGGGCAGAAAACAAAAATTCAGAAGGGTGGAAGATAATAAGACCAAATATCAATCCAAACAGAGTGAATTTGGTAAGGTACGGTAAGGTGTGCAGTCTGTGGCAAAGTTAACTCTCCTAACTGCTCAAACTGACATCCATCAGGACAAACAGTGAGATTCATCCTCCCCTCACAGAAGAACTTCACTGCTGTGATGCCACAGCATGCACAGTAGAGTACCAACTTCCACACAGCTGCATGTATTGATCTTGAGTTTCGATCAATTTTGTGCCATGAGGGTGTGATATTTACCCATGGTGGTTTCTCCCTCTCTCTCTGGGGCACATCAGCAGCATTATACAGGCGTGAAACAGCTGATTTAATACGAGCAAGTATTTTTTGTTTTTGTACGAAGCTCAGTTTAATTTATCTATTTTTTTTCCTTTAAAATAGTAAATACTGAGTTTCTATAGCCTGAGTTTTGTAATGTCATAATGCTGCCACAGTCTCCCAAAGGCACATTAGATGATCAACTAGAAATCCTTTAAGGCAGCATGATGTCAGTGCACCATGTAACCAACCAGTGTCTGAGAAAGTGATCTGATGTTTTCTCCCAGTCTGTTTGTTTTGATCTCCCCATGCTCCCCGTATGTGACCTTTCCCCCAGCCCCACCCAAAGCCACGTACATTTTCTTTTGGCACAATGACACCTCCCCGAGTCCCGCTGACTCCGTGGCAGTGGTCCGGTCCCAGGGCCACGCCACACTGAGCCCCCTCGGAGGCCAACGTCCTGAAGGCTACAGCATCAAAGGGATGGCGGGTCTGGGGGGCCGAGCAGAACCTGGTTTAACCCTCCCGTGCCCTTTGCATCACAATGTCGGGGTACGTTCCCACTCTTTAACCCTCAACTTTCCCCGTGATATGCGTATATGAATGAAGCCCCCCTCCCTTCCCTAACAGCCTCATGTGTCCCTCCCACTGCTGTCTGACACACAGATCACACTCTGAGCTACCTGACTCTCTTTACTGAGTTCATTTTGTGCCAATAAATCTGGCTTTAATACAAGGTACATTTCTTCTAATTCTTGAATAAACCAGGAAATTAAATTTGTTGAGAACTTTGTCAGTTTGCTTTTTAGAAGTGAACAAATCAGATTTTTAAAATTATTTCTTAAAAATTAAAATAGTTCATCTGGGTAATGATAATGTAGCAGATCTGAGTGTTGTCTTTTATTATTGTTCTGAAAACCAAACATTGTCTATAAACTGTATTTGTATGTATGTTAACCAAAAAAGAAAAAGAAAAGAAATGCATAGACCGAGGATTATTGTTCTCAAACTTCCTGTCTTATTAAAAACACACACAGGGCAAATCCACCCTTTACAATCAGATTATGATCCATAACAAAGTTATTTTGTCAGGCATCACTCATGCTAGATGACATGTCCAATTGGAAGAAGTAGATTGCCTTAACTTTTCTTGGGGGGCTTATGGTCCTAAGGACGATATTACTCCATCCATAAAGTTGTCAAAGCATCACAAATCCCTTTATCTCACTGCCATTTTCACTGGGATGGTGATTATCCATGCCGTGTGAGACACATTATGCAACAGAGTAATAGACTTGCCATTCAAAGTTAATGGGATTATATTTCAGTCTGTGCTACTCTGACATGTCTATAAACAGGGTGTTGCTGGGGGAAAAACTTTTTTTGCAATCTAGACTTTGCAGGACACAACAGCTCAACATCATGAAGTGTGCTTAATCTATTTAGCAGCCATGATTATTCAAACAGTCCTGCTGAAGTGAGGTTTCAGGGAAGACAGAAAAGCCTGAGTCTTGCACCATAAATAAGCAAAAGCACAAAGGTTTCCACTGAAAGAGTTGCACTTGTTCTAAGCCAGACAGTGAAATAACACTGGAGGTTTCCCCTCTGGCCAGTTTAACATAACAGCATTCAATGTATTATCATGAGTTTTCTTTTCAGTGGCAGCAGAAGGCGATTGTTTGAAAAGGATGATGGACTTGGTTAAGTCGAATAGTAGGAGGAGAAGTGGAGGGCAAAGGGCACAATCTTACATGAGTTTCCTCTTTCTCTGATGCCCAATAAAATTGTGAAAGGGCTGAAAGTGAATGGCAGGGATGGGGTCACTGAGAGACACAATAGTAACTAAGGAGAGAGGAAATCTAATCAGCTTGGAGATGCTAATTTTATGGAGCACCAATTAAGGAGAGTTTTTTATGACACCTTTTTGAGAAAACAAAACAGCAGAGCTGTTCCCTCTTAGTCGGGGGCCCCTGGCTGACTGGCCCTCTGCACTGCTGAGATGCCCCCCCTCCCCGACGCTTTCTCTCTGCCTCAACCTCAGCAGCATTGAGGCCAGGCTCTAATGGGATGGCACCTCCTTTATGCCTGCCCTCACCCACATTGGGGAAATAAGGCAGTGTCTGTTTGTTGTTCTGGAGGGCCGTGTGTCCCGTTTATCACTGTCACACCTCAGAAACACACAGAAAGAAGAGGATCGAGGGGGCGCGCCGCTGTCCAATCTGTTCTGCTTTGGGCTTTACGACCAGGGGCCCCACGTGGCGAGTACCCCACCCTGGACCCATACATCTCCATCTCTGCCTTTCGGGCACCGACAGCCTTTGTATTGGCTCACTCCGGCTGCCAAGATATGTGTCTGCGCTGCTAACGGGGGCCCGGGTACAGCTCCTAACTAGACAATGACACCAAATCCAAGAGGGCCAATGTTTAACCAGTGAGCGGCCCACTCACGCCCCTGCATGGCCCCATAGCCCCCTGTGCCTTTGTGGGCTCAGGGTTAATCTTTTAAAGGCTGGAGCAGGGGCTCACCCCCTCCTGCCCACTGTCCCCCCAAATATACTGCTACACAGTCACTAGAGCTGTACTTTTACGGGACCTTTTTGTTTAAGTGCTGCGTACTCTGCCTCTAAGTCTACAGTGCTTCATTACTCTCTGATCCTTAAATCTTTTTAGGAATTAACACATCATGAATAATAGATCACTTGAAAAACGAAGCAGAGGGAAAACTTAAAAGGACACTTTGTAGTCTTCAGTGCTCTTTTTTGGTAAACATAAACAAAATCATGAATTAATGACCGCCGAACATTAAAGATGTAGAACATAATAGATTATTAAGATCAGCGTGTTCTAGTTTAGAAGCAGACAGAATCACCACCAACAGCAGCTGCAACAGGTGCATCCTTATTTGTTACATTTATGCCTCTTTTCTGTTTCTTCTCTTCTCTCCTGCGGCACCCCACTTTCCATCCTCATGCACACGGCTCTGTTTTCTTCACAGCTTCTTCCCCTTATCGAGTATTTACGGGGCCTCGTAAACATGTATTGATATTTAATGCTGCACTCAGCAGGGTCTGTTGGGCCAAACTTAGAGGCCCAGTTCCTCTCTGAGACAGGAAAAGTGAGACAAAGAATAATATCAATAACAAAGGTGCTGTAAAACTACACCGGGCCCTCAAGCCACTGAGGGGCCACACAGCCTTAAGTTAGCAGCGTCGCTCTGGGGGGAGAAACCTTGCAGTAATCTCTCCATTTCACAAGAAATGACCATTTTTTTAGTGACTTGCTATTTCTTTTCATGAAGAACTGTCAATATGATAATGTGCTGCTACTCCATGCTGAGTTTTACTGTCTGTGTTTCAGTATCAAAAAATGTCACTGCGACCCTGTCAAGTCATTAAACTCATTTAAATGTTGTGATTTGCTGTGTGTACCAAAGAAGTGGAGTAAAACCCACTGTGTAAATTCAATTTGAGGATTATAATATAATATTCTGCCTCCATAAAGCATGTGTCTGCATTTAAACTGTGTTTCTGGTCTTTAATCATTTGTATGTATTTTTTTTTTAGGAAGCCCTTTGATTGCATTTAATATTATTTTAAAATGCTTTTTATAATAATAATCTACTGCACTTGTTCACCTTAGACAAAGCATCCTCTGTATTGATTGGTTGGGGCATCTAAAACAGATGTAAATAAATTCACATTCTTGATTTTTATAACATTTCATACTTATGTGAATCCTATAAATCACTGCACTTCACTGAGCAACCACATAAAAATGAAAATTATTTTAAAGAATGACAACACTTACAGTGCTTCACTGTAGAACTGAATGGCCGCTCTGAAACAAGTCACAAAGTGCTTTTCAGAGCATCATCAAATAAATAAATTACAGCAAAAATAGGAACCAAGAGTGTAATTTGTGAGATGATGACAAATAAAGCATTTGAAAGAGCAAGCAGTATTAATAACACAAACACAAATACGTAGCAGCCATTAAGAGATCTTTCTCTGACAAGATACCAAAGATGGACATTGGTACCAAATCTACAGTTTTCTGTCTTTTACTTCTGCTGAGCTAAAGCTGATGTGACACTTCAGCAGTCTTATTTAGTCATTTTGGTTTGTGAGGTTGAGTTGACATCTTTTCAAATCCTTTATCTTTGTTTTTTTTTTCAGAGTGACCTCTTGTTTCTTGGATAGTTTTCCTTGCAGAGCTGCAGTTGAAGGAAAGTGTGACAAATAGGAAATAGCAACTTCGGAGGACATCCATTTGATGAGATGAATTTTAGACCTCTGAAGAACCTTGAAACACATTTTTTTACAGATTGAAGATTGTAGATTTTTTTTCCCGCCAAACAATGACTCTTTAAAGTCTCTACAATTTTTAAATGAAAGTAATCTGGAGTTGTAAGATTGAAAAAACAAGTGAGCTTACTTTGACCTCAAGCACAAATGAGGAGTACAGAGGCAATGTCTACATAAGCCCCTACGATACTGAATCAGTAGAGAAACTTTCTAACACTGAATGGTTGTTACTCATTGAAACACCATAATATGTAATATATGGGGCAAACTGTTAATCAAGAGCCATTATACTTTTTGTTGTTAGTAGTTACTGTGGTCAAATTTACATGATTTATTCAGTCATCAGTGATTAAAACTTAAACATTGAATATTTTTGTGTCCTCCAGTAGTGATTTCATTTGGTTTCCAGCATCTTGCTAATGTGCATGCTTCCCCAGCAGCAAAAGGGATATGGTGACATAATGTAATGGAAGTGGTTCTTAGTGTTATCATTACTGGCTCTAACTGCCAGCTAAAAAGGTCTACAGGCTTCAAATGGCTGCTATTTCCAGCTCTTTGAAAATGACCCTCATTTAAAATAAGTGTTGAACGGAGCCTGAGTCTTACATCTTATATCAAGCATTTTGTTCTTCCTCTCTCCCCATCTAGTTAAACAACAGGAGGTGTATAAGCTGCAGGGTCATGGCCTGGTTTTTGTCAGCACAGCAAAGACAAACAACACAGCCACTCTGAGTTTGTGCTTCATACTGTGTGTTTAAGAGTCACTGTGTGTTTGTGTGTGTTTTTTCCTTCATCCGTCACTCCTACGGGACACAGTTACGGATCTGCGGTAAGCTCCCGTCTATGTTTCAGCCATGTTGGACACTGGATGATAATGTGCCACAGGAGCAGATCTGCTCATCAGTATTCACATCCAGCCATATGTGAATTAAGGTTTAATGTGCGTCCATAATCGCCCACCTGAGCCCTTTGGGTGACTCGTGGAGAGAATTTGTGCCTGTGTGTGTGTGTGTGTGTGTGTGTGTGTGTGTGTGAGATGAAAAAGGGGTAGGGGGTAAAAGACAGCAAAAGGGCAAAACAGGACCAGAATTATGATTAGATTAAAGTGATAATATTGCCAAGTGGATGCTGATAAAGAGAAAAACGAGAAAACAAATGATACAAAAATGAGAAAAACAGAATATTACAGCAGTAAAGCTCCATAAACCCTAACATCCAGACAAGGCGTGTGCCCATTGAGCTTAATTGTAGTTATTCATTTCACTACATCAAGCCAAAAGCCAAAGAAGTCAATTGTGTGTCACTAACTAGTCTGATGCCCTCAAAAGACCATTACTTAAACAGCAGACATGCTTGATTCAATGGGCCTGCGGAGGCTGTGTAAAAACCCAACACATGTGGGCGCACACACACTCACACCACCTATTGATCAGCTCGTCAATCACAGGCCAATGAGGATAGCCAGTGGCCACCAACACTCAGGTTATTGTGTGTGGTGACCCCAGGGTCAGCGGTAAGTAGCTGAGGACTGAGCGCCGCACAAAAGGACAGCATCATGTACTATCCACATACAGTGGCGTTGCCGCTGGCACCCTTATGAATAGACACATGGCAGGCCTTTCCACAGATGGGACAGGGACGAGGGAGGGAGTGTGTGTGTGTGTGTGAGAGAGAGTGTGTGTTGCCGTGGTAAAGGAGCACATGCAGAGGTAACAGACTGAAACAATGGTGCTGATGAAAGGCAGGAGTTGTGCCTGGGCTTCAGGGAGGGAGATTATTGGGCGAGCAGGTCCCCTGTTTTATCAGACTGGGAGAAGAGGGGGATGGAGGAGACAGAGGGGGGGTCCAGAGCGGCAGAAGTCTGCAGACCACCGACACAAAGCCTCCCCTATGCACGAGTGAGCGGCCAACTGTTCAAAAGTGTGACCAGCACAATGCTGAACAGATACACTTTGTGTGTGTGTGTTGTGTCTAAGTGTGTGCTTCTGTATGGGCTTGAAGACGTGTGTGTGTGTGTGTGTGTGTGTGTGTGTGTGATGCTTTGATTGATTAGTAACTGTTTAAATCCTTTTTTTCTACAACTATGCAGAGTCATACAGTTTTCCTTATACACAGATAATTACCTTTCATGGTTATCAACTAAATCCATCACTAAAGTGTGTTTAACAAGCCAGTTTAAAGAGTCAATTCACCTAAATAACCAAAAAAATAACCCAAAACCCCAAATAATTTTCTTATTGTCCATCTTGTGCTGTCTATCTTGTAGATGGGTTTGGTTGCACCAGTATAAAAGAATTTAATGGATTTTTTTTCTGTTTCTCTCTGCTGCACAAAACGGCATTATAAAAAATACAGCAGTATAAGTAACATTACCAGAAACATTTGTTGGGATAATACATAGACCTTCAAACTGTTTTCACTGTAAATATCATAAATAACACTAATAAAAAAAAAACCCTCTGAACATTGTTGACAGTGTATCCTGTGAGTCATTCAGAGTAAAAGGAGACACTGTTTCTGAGAGAAATACCTGTGTTCCGTTTTTCTTTGCCACAAATTGAATTTAACTTACCTTCAGCATATTGTAAGGCATTTATTGTCACTTTAAGGCAGAGAACTTGAGACTGATATCTATAATTTAACAAATAAAACTAAATTATGTGCCCGGATAGAAACTTGTTTGCTGAATTTGGGTGATTCATCACTTTCAAGCAGCAAGTACTTAAAGGCTGAATGTGAAAGGCTTCTGAATTGTCATCCAAAGCCTAAATCTTTAAGACCGATGGATGAGTGACTCTTTTAATAATACCACTATTATCAATGTAACATCTCATTATTTAAGATAAAACTACACGTGTGTTTTTGGCTGCTTTAGAAGCCGCTCCCCATTTACTGTATAGTTCACTACTCTCACTGTCATAATATCCATTTATTGGTCACTATAAAGTAAACTATTTCATGTTTCTTTTAAAGGGAGTAGTAATTGTGTGAACAAAGTAATTTCAGACACAACACCTGAAGGTTTTTTATTTTGGACCTTTCCGCACTTTTGAGCTCTGAAATCATCACTTGTGTTTAGTAAATTTACAAAGGCTCCCTATAAGAATAAGATAAGATGGTTGGGTAGAAAAGAAAAGAGAAGAGTAACCTCTGTTTTACAGTAGAATCTACCTTAAATCTGTTCATTTACGATAACATGAGCCATCGTAAGCTACAAGTTACTAACAAGTAAAGTTGCAGCAAAACTCCTGTGTTCAACGAACTAAGAAATGGGGGATTTTTTGACAATAAGTTCAACTTTTTTTTATTTCTAAAAAGAACAATGTGTTATCTCTTCTTTTAAGAGTCCCAGTGTTGCTTTAAGATGTGAATCTTTCCATTTAGGAATGACAGTTTTCAGGAGGCTGCCATCATTTGGGTTCCAGCAACCTGAAGGCCAACATCTGGACTTGGACCCTCTGCCTCCTGATGATGGTCTGCTTGGCAACCGGTTCTGCTCTTTAGCCTTTCACTCTTCCCCCCATCTTGCCTGTCTTCCTCCCCTCAGTGTCCCCCCAGGGGTAATTGTGGGGTAATTTATGAAGTTGTAGCAGCATGGAGCAGGCCAGTGTATGGGACAGCCTGCTGACCGAGTCCCATTCAGCTCCGGAGGAGAGGGCCTGGACTCCTTTTATCCTCCTCATAATCAGCATCTCTCCCTGGACCTGGATCCCCCTCTTGACTCCCCTCACCCTGCAGCCCTCCACAGCATGTGACCCTCCGTGGCCGCTTAAAGATGAAGGGGAAAGTTATTGGACTCTTTAGTGACTCATAAACGTCCTAGGGGATTTTCATAGAGCCTTTGTGTCTTTTTGTCATGGCTGAGATAATGCAATTGTTTCAGGCAGTGTAAATGAATAAATCACTGAGCAGTTTGTCCCAGTGTTGGGAGATAACAAAGGGCAGCACTCCCCGTTCTCAGAAACACTTGTCGGCCCGTTCAGACACTTTGTGAAACAATTTTATATCTCTCTCGCCAGATTGGTACTCGGAGGGCCGAGAAACCAAACCAATTCCCCATATCTGCCGCTGCGGATCACTTGTGCTGCTATGATCTTGATCTCAGAGTCTTGATATCAAAGCGACATTGAGAAAAATGGCGGTAAACAAAGGCTGATGTGTGTCCTCTATGGGATCTGCTCCCAAACACATGCCCAGATTAAAGCCCAGTGTGTGTACAGAAGATCTAGCTACTGATCCTGTTAAACAATGACCAGCAGAGAGAGAAGGAAGCCTTACGGTACACAGCGAAGGTTTGCTCTTCAGCTTAGCGCTTTATTGAGCCATGATAGGCCTTAATCTAGCCTGATCCTCTGTTGCTACAAGCATATGCCTGTGATAATGCCCTCATTTTCTGGTCACCTGAGCACTTTCAGTAGAATGCACCCAGTAGGGCAGCAGAAAGGGGGTCTCTAAGGCCTAAAAAAGTCTGTCGGAGACCTCTTGAATTGGATGAAGGGTCCTGAAAGGTGGCATCCAGAGAAGAAAATCAAACACTCTAATGCGGGGTTAAAAATTGAAGGATTATGTGGAAACATAGAGGGTGGCTACGCTTTCATTTGTAAAATACAAAGCTCAGAGATCCTTGTGTCTCTCTGTGTGGCCCCGTTGCCTCTGTAAACACATGAATAAGAATAAGAATGAGCAGGAGAATGGGATTAATCTGGCTCATGCATAGAATAATGGAGTAAGAGAGGGACTGATTAGACTCCTCTTTTTCAGAGTCCAATGCTCCATGTATGTGTATTGAGCGATTGCACCTTTACTGATACGCAACTGCTGCTAGCTGATTCTTATGAATGTGTTATATCCATTCAGCCAATGAGTGACAAACTCGCTAATCTAACATCATGCACGGTTAATGAGCAGCCTTGGCACATTTTTGCTCAACTCATAGATAATTTATCGAGACCATTAAATAAACATTATTGATCATTTTCTTCTCTTCGGAGTGTACAGTACACAATGAAAGCTGTGGCACAGAACCAGCCATTAAAAGGTCTGAAAGACTGGAAAAGAATGAAATCCGAATCACTGTGTCCAACATAGTTAATTAGGACCTGGCCCAATTAGCAGAGGGGAGTCCAGCAGCCATGTTGGCTCCGAGCCTAACGATGGGAAAATCCATATGCTCCAAATAAATGGCCTATGTTGGCTCTCAAGGTTCCCCAATTATAATATCACTGAATGTTGGCTGAGCCACAGCACCCTGCGGGGCCCCCTGATGGAGGTGTGGTGGTGGGGGGCTCCTGAGGGCCATCTTGATTCCCACTCCTTACTTTCTGAGGGTCCATGTGTGTAAGTGTTTAAGGGGGCTGTTCCTACTTTAAGAATGCAGTGACAGTGAGGTGCTGTAAGTGTCAGCAAATGCAAGTCCATCAAAATTAAAACATGCACATTAAAAATGTGGGTGTGATGCAGAGCTTCCACACATTACACGAACCTGGATCACATACAGGTACAAACTCACAAACAAGAGCTCTGATTACATGTAACACAAAATGTGTCATTTATTTGTCATTAAAAAGCTTCCTTTTTGAGCCTATCTAGAAACCCAAATAAAAAAAGCTTTTAACAGAAAACTGATCAGGTCAAATTGCATTTATGAGTTAATGGATTCAATAGTGGATAATCAAGAAAAGCATATTCAGAGCAGACAAAAGTTTAAATATTTAAACCTTATAAGGGAGGTAAAGTATGTTTGTTAAAGATGGGGGGGACCAATTCTGGAAAAGGCTTACAGGTTTTTTAAATGAAGTACTAATTTAATCAATTTCTACATGTTAAGTGAAGGGAATTTGAGTGAACTTTGTTTTGAAAAATGAGACTGAAAAAATTTCTAATTCATCTTATATTTTAAAAGCGCGTATTTACAGATATTCATGTTTGTCCTGCATTTTCTGAATCAGCTAGGAGTGATAATATTTTTGAAAATAATAATTTTGAGAATATTTTGAGGAAAATGACCTTGATCAATATCTGTTAAAAAAGAACCCATAAACAGCCACTATGATGAGGGCAAGACGGAGAAACATCTTGAATGAAGCCTGGTATAGTGAAAAGAAGAATTTCTTTTGATTTTAAACGTGTCAAACCACGGATATGGAAACAAACATTAATGCAGTAACCTTAAATTTAACACACAAACAGTTTTTAGAGCAATCACGAACTGCACAGAGACGCCTACAGCTAGAGCAGAGCGTCTGCAGCTGTTGTGTAAATATAAATGTACTGTACACTCAAAGGAGCAGAGCAGATTGTTTCTTCCGTGAGCAGACAGATGATGGAAACACAAGCCATTCCAGACGGGACGCATCTGAAATGTGTCTTCCATTTGAACTGAATAAAACCTTGTATAATCAAAGAGCAATTACTCTGCTCCAAGCAAGAATCAATGCTGCATCCAAGCTACAGTGCTTTTGCAAATCTCTTTTGCTTCCCTGGATGGTGTAACACATGAGCAGAGTATTATTATATTTTTCAAACCACTGGCCCTCTAGCAGAGCCTCACTGGAGGCTTTGCTTGGCAGAAAGCTGCAGGAAATTCCTGAGCCGAGCGGTGAAATCCAGCCTCTGAACACCACAGAGAGAATGTTGAAGTCAGCTTGATCCAAACACCAGATTAGATCAGCAGATACAAGCCTAACATTAAACATGGAAGAAATTCATATGGTCTGAATGGAACACATTTCTCTAGAGTTTGTCTCATGTTTCTTCTACTTTATATCAAAAGAAAGAAGAAAGTGTGGAAAAAAACAGAGAAAGTGCTACCGGCTTTACGGTTGAATCAGGAGAAAACAATGCTGTGCCCACTCTTTAGTATCATTTTAACTACCTCCTCCCCAGCTGAAGGACCCCCTTCCAGTGATAGTGATGTGATTTCACAGACTGTTTGAGGAGCCAAGTCAAATTTATCTGACCCCTTTTGTCTCAAGCTCCTGGTTGAATTGTACCTAGTCGGCCATTAACGCTGCTCTTTACATGTTTAAGCACCTCATATGGAGCTTCATACCTTCCTCCGACGTGTCTCATGGATACCATATGTAAATAAGGCCTCGAAGGCATCATATATCTGGTGTTATGGAACAGGGCCATAAAAATGGGGTCTGCCTCACTCTTTTGCAAATCTGTGGTTCAGACTCTCACTTTTGCTTCACTTTGAGCGTCTGTATCAGCAGATTAAAGCCCAGTATTGGTGCAGCCCGAGAAAGTAACCGGACATTTCTAATGTTTCATATCAGGATAATTACATTAACATTGTCTGTATTCATACAATCTATGAAAAAATGACTCTGCCTGTTTGCTTACTGAATATTTTTACTTGTGATAACATACATCACTATCTTCAAGTTTTAGCAAAGCCTTAGTTAACTCCGGACGGCACAGCTTAACAGAACATTTGAACACACCGCACTTTTAGTTAATTTGTAGGGGTTTTCTGGGGTTGGGGAAGTTAAATGTGGGTGTGAGAAGGTGAAGTAGGGGCTGCAGGAAGGAGGTGTGTGTGTTGGGGGGGTGAGAGTGTGTCCCTTCTGCAATTGGTTGCAGCTCAAAGTGTCTCATTATGCGGCCTTATTGTTCCTTTGTTGTGCTGGCTGTATAAATACACCCCAGTGGGCCCACTGGGTGACAGTTTAGACAGACTCACTCCTGCGGACAGACTGATCATCACTGACTGAGCAGCACAAACTCAGAGAGAAGTGAGACTGTGTGACGCAACAAGGAACTGCAACAGTTACGAAGCATCTGCAAGATTTAAACCAAAGCTGCGAGCATTACTTTGGTATTATTGGACCATTTTTTTTCTACTTGTGTCCCACTGTCCTCTGTTTTTAATCAAGATGGATTCTGACTCTGGCTCCATCGGCAGCCGCTCCTCATCCCCAGAACTGGTGGTGGACAACTCTGATGGGAGCTTCTTCTCCAACAAGATGTTCCAGACGTACTGTCGAGAAAACAGAGCAGACAGCGAGGCCGGCCAAGGCAGGATGGAGCGCTGCAGTGGAGGCGGTAAGACCAAGACCAGATCTGAGCTCAGCAAGGACGAGATGCAAGACCTGAGACTGAAAGTCAACAGTCGTGAGAGA
>JAPZDY010000007.1:19281726-19305040 GCA_029783645.1 Ctenochaetus hawaiiensis
GTCGTGAGAGAAAAAGGATGCATGACCTGAACCAGGCGATGGACGGCCTGAGGGAGGTCATGCCTTACGCTCAGGGACCTTCAGTTCGCAAACTGTCCAAAATCTCCACCTTGCTTTTGGCTCGCAACTACATCCTCATGCTGTCCAGCTCCTTGGAGGAGATGAAGAAGTTGGTGGGGGACGTTTATGGAGGCAGTGCTGCTGTCCAGAGCCGCACCGCTGCCCACCCTGCTATTACACCCGCAGCTCCCACAGCCCACCTCCCTCTGCATCCTCTGGCCCAGTCCCTGCACTCTCTGGTGGGCAGCACGCCTTCAACTCTCCAGCATCACACAACTTCCACAGCTGCAGCCTCAGCGCCGCACTCCCCTCCATCTGCCAGCTTCCTGGGTTTTCATGCTCCGGTCCAGGGTCTTCTGAAGGACCCGCTCCACCTGACCAGCTCCTACAGGCACTTCCCCGGCATGCCCTGCCCCTGCTCACTCTGCCAGCCTTTGCCCACCACTACCTCCACATTACACAGCCTCTCTATGACCAAGTGAGCAGGACTCTTTAAAAACTGACCTCTGCTGTTTGGATTAACACAATGAGCCAAGCAGCTCACAGAAGATTATAAACAAACTGCTAAATGATGGCTGATGCCAGAATTGTACATACTGTAAATATATTTTCTGCCACGCAAACTGCTGCTATTTTTTATTATTGTCTCATTTGCCTCATTTAAACAGAAATGTACTAAATGCACTAGGGATTTCTATCAGAGTAGCAAATACTGTAATTTATCTGATATCTGAGGTGTTGAAACATTGTCAGAAGTGGAACTGGTGTGTCCTATTGTGCAGGATTTCTATTTTCCTAAATTAAAACTTTTTTATAATAATAACTCTTGTTTGCCTATGTCCTTTTTCAATTATAATGTCATTAATGATATTAATTTAAAAGAGAAACATTTTACCTTATTGTACTTATTTTTATAATTGTGGTAATTTTATCTACACAAACCATATTTTTGAAAAAGAAATGTCTGCGAGGTACTATTTCTTTATAGGAGCTTTATAGCTACAACAGTTTTGGAAGGATTTTAGCCGCATACAAACACACAGCAGTTGTGTCAAACCATCCTCTTAAACTGAACAGAAGGGGTTTTATTGGTCCTTCAAAGGACAGCACAGCAGTGCAAAAATGTATATTTAGGCAAAGGTGTCATTGGTTGCTAACCAGCTTTGGACAGACTAACCTCTAAAGAGCTAAAGAGGGACAGAAGGACGAGACAATACAGCAGCACAGAAGCTGAATGTGGCGTTCTTGAGCCAGGGGACCATCCATCTTCACCTCAACAGGGTGTAGGAGATGAAAGGACGACACAGGCGCCAGGAAGGCGCGTCACTTTTGTCTGACGCAGGCGAGGGACACAGCCATGTCCTCAGCTCTAGGCCAGCGATTTGTCTCTGTCTCATAAGAACATGTATAAAGGCACACAAAGGGCAAAAAATTAAACCAGAGAACATAACATGGTCAGTTTAAAGAAAGCTCCTGTAAATGCACACAACATTTTTTCTCTTTAACTTGGAGATGTGCAGTAAATATTTCCACATCAATACTACATTTGCATCAAAATTTGTTTTTTTGTTAAAAATCAAAAGCTGGCTGATTCATAATGATACTTAATCTAATACCACAAACATAACTGTTATACACACTGATTGCCATGAACATGATTTAATCAAACAACCCAACAAAGGCTGGCCTTCACTTAGCAACAAATCAAGCGTGTAAAATACATGCTTATCCTCCCACGGCTGACAGATGAGTTGGAGATCAGGGGAGAAATGAAGAGATGTAACTCATTCTCACCCACCTCCCTCCCACCCCACCTCCTCCTCCCCCTCCTCCTTAGAGCCCTGAATAGGTTTGAACAATAGCCATGCGTGGGACACAAAGGCCGGTGGAGTCCAAGCTCTCGTGCCTGGGACACAGACCCCCTCCATTCAATCTACATTTCATCATGGTAACAAGCGCTGTCGGGCCAAAAGGCCTGACACCCTCTCTTGCCACAAAGGCGGTTAGCTCTAATATATGAGGCTATTGACACTGGAAAAGCCCCTGTCAGTACTAGGGGATTGTCAGCTGTGGGATGTCTCAGTGGGGGGAGGCAGCTGCCAGCCAAAACAAGCGGTGGAGCTTCTGTCGTGGGGACGGGCACTGCAGCGTCACCTGGTCCCTGGTCCCTTGACACAGAGACCCCGGGTCCCTCCCACAAGGCCCCCCTTTATTTGGGCACAGGTGGGAATGGGAAGCAGAACACATTGTGGAGATTAGTGAGGACGGCCTCTCTTTGCTCTAGGTAGATGATTAGAGACACTGACTTGCGCAAAGCTGGTGTTTCCTGATCGGCACCAGATGGTGTTAACCCACGGTGTGGCATCAGCAGGCTGGAGTGTGTGTGTCCGTGTGTGTGTGTGGGGGGGGGGGGCAGTGATGTGTAATGGATATGCTTCTTAAATCATACAATATGGGCAGGTCCTCTGTGTGCCATTATGGTTAGCCGCTGCTGTCATGATGGTGCTCTTTAGCATATGCTAACCAGCAGTGACAGCACTGACTTTAGTCTTAATGTTGTGCACGAGCAACTCTAAAAAATCAAACACAGCTGTAAAGGAAAAAAGTCATTTTAGCAGGGGTGCAGAAAGCATTCAAATCCTCTATTTAAGTTAAAGTTATACTACTGTGAAGTAATAATACTCCATTACAAGATAAAATCCTGTTCTCAAAATTTCACTGAAGTAAAAGGACTGAAACATTATCAGTTAAATGTCTTTAATTTCATAAATGTAAAAGTATTGTGTTTTTGTAACAAGATTACCAGCACTGATTTCTCAGTGTCTGACAAGCCTTTTTTTGTCGTTGTTGTTCTGGGTGGAGGTTTAACTACATAATTAATTGTTTACAGGAAAACTGTAATTGAGTCCTTTGTTAAAAATACTCTGCATGTGACTTAGGTAGGTTATGGCGGCAGAATTCTGAAAAAGTCTAAAATGCTCGGATTGGTTAGAATTTACAATGATGGCAGATGTTAAAAAATGATATATTTGCCACTGAAACATACTGAAGTAGAAGTATAAAGCAGCATAAAACAGACATACTCAAGAGCAAATTAAACAGTTTAGGAACAATGCATTTCCTTTTCTCCTACCAGTATGGTATTTCATACTAACCTTAATACACGTGGATGGAAGGAATTTATTAGATTCTTAGAATGAGAAGAGCAGCAGCTCATAACTTAAATGTATCAACACAGGACTAAACTTTCTTCACAAAAAATTGCTTGGAGAGATTAAGTAAACCAGAATTGGAGGTAAAATAGTACTAATATTAAATAGTAAACTAATTCTACTCAATTGTAAATTAGTATTATGAAGTCTTTAACAACAAAAGGGATGCAGTGGTGAAATTACACATTTCCCTTTTGTGCATTAAACATCATGCAGACACTATCACACCATGGCCATGTCGACAGATGGATAAGTTAACTGCTTCAGATAGTGATCAATAGAGGAGCTCTTGTCCCAACTTGGCTCGGGACGAACGGCATTGACAGAGTTAATTAGGGAACTGAAAGACCCAATTAAGAGGATGGAGGGGCTGGACAGGGGAGACATATTGCGGGGACATAAGCACACATTGTGCTGCGTCTGGACGAGGGGGAACTTCAATTAAGGGTGAACACACTTCCAGAGGCTTGTTGCCTGTTCTGTTTCATTTTGTGCTACAGCCCCCTTTTTACTCAGAATACTGATGAGGGGAAGCACAGCTGCTGGGGGTCAACACGCATATGCAATATGGTGTGCACATATACTCCCATGCACATCCACAGAGCAGGAGATTCATGAGGGGATTCAGGATGGAATTGCTAAACACTGATTAGCTCATATAATAGCTCAAGAAGGAGACGTTTGTTTGGTTTTTGCAGCCTATTGGTTAAATTAGCTTCAATTAAAAGAAAACAACTTGCATATGCTTAAACCATTAGTCTCCCTTGTGGAAGATATGCTCTACAGTTTTTTTCCTCTGTTTTGATGAGCTTTTACGTCTTGTTCTTTTCATGCAGTTCTCTTTTAACAGCCATCACACAGAGAGCATGCTTTGCAGGGATTTTTGACAAGTTCCTCCACTAGACTGCAGATATGAAATGAGGCTTCTGATCACAATAGTTTCATTATTTTCATAAATCCTTTTTTGTGTTGGGTTCTGCATGTTTACTGTATGAATATGTAGAGCTAAAAATCTGCAGACGTCATAGACAGTGTGAGGTCATGCACAAAAATTGATAACCTAAAGTTTGCAAATGATTACAAACTCACATCTCATATGTTCAGTTAGCACTCAGAGTTCACAGTCTGTTTAATGGCAGAGCCTCTTAAAGTTCTGATGACGGAGTGCAAATTCAGAGAGTCAGCATATGGTTGAGGGCTGCAAAGGAAAACCAATTAATTTGTGAAAGGATTTAGAATTGGTGTTGAAGAATTCCAAATGATCTCCTTGAGCGACAGTCAGCATAAACAGAGTAATATTAGGTCTGTATGTCAGTATTAAATGCATGCTATTGAAAGTGAAAGTATTAAACTGATCACTATGACGCTCCATGTTTGATTTTTTTTACAATTGATGAAGAGTTCTGGAAACATTGAACCCTTTGCATCCAACTATAACCATACTGTAACATTTTCTAATTTGCTAATAATATACCAGGACACTAGAAAATAAGTACAAGCTCTCGAAGATTTATACATACAAAATAACTGCAGTAAAGACCACAGTCCCTCATTTGAAAAGATTTTGTCCTTCATATAAAAAATACTTTACCTTGAGTTTATTCATTGCACAAAGTGCATCAAACCTATGACCAAAATGCTATTAATCAATTATCATTATGGGTGCAATCATAATATTAATAAAATACTCCCCTCTTTGCTGGGGGATCCCTGGAACTTCCTCAAGGACCCCTGGTGTTACCCCACTTGAAAAGCCATTGCCCCAAACTACCCTGCCACAACCCAGCGATTAACGTTGCCTGCTAATTTGACCCTCCGCAGCCGCCTTAAATAGCGCAAAACCTGTCAAACATTTGTTGGTAACGCAGTGTTCAAACATGATTATTAAAACAGTACTGTTCCTTTGTGTGCATGAACATGATTCACGCTGAGGAAAAGCCGTGTTGCATCACGTGTTTCCATTTTTTTATTTCAAAACAACGCAACCGAGGTTAGAGTTCAGTAAATACTGATGATGTCATCGTCTGAAGATGGCTGAAGGGTGAGAGTGAACTCGCAAATTACTTTTTGTTTTAAAATATAAAATAGCTGAGAGCGCCGACATCTTTTGCGCAGTGTGTTTCTTAGTGTGTCGTGTTTCTAATAAGATTTATTATGTCACTTAGATTAAACGCTTTAGTTTACAGTTCGCCGAATCAGTTCAGGAAGTGCGTTTGTTTACCAAAACACAGCCATGCTAGCGTTAGCATAGCCTGGTTAGCTTTTGTGTAAAGCAACTTAAATCACGCATTAACAACCGTATGGCTTCAGATGTGGGTACTTTTTACATCCAGCATTCGTATTTAGACTTAACAATGGCACTTGTGGGTGGTTTTGGACAGGTTAGCTTACATGGCACTGATAGCTGACGGTAGTTAAGTCGTTTAGCTTGCTAGCCTGTTTGTAAGTTAGCTAGAGATACCCTGAGTCAACAGCTGACACCCAGTAAGACTAAAGTCTTGCAAAACTGTCAAACGAGATTAAATGTCCCAGTTTCGGTGTTACATAAGTGCCATTTTCTCTGCCGTTTTGGTCTTTTAGACGTCTCTATTTTTAATATGTGGTTACAGAGAAGGCTGGTGGGGAGGCTGGCTTCAGCAGAGCTTCCAGGCCGTCAAAGACAAGGTAAAACTTCTTCTGTGAATTTAGTAACTGATTGGCATTTACAATGTCGCTGTGAGTTATAATTCCAACCACTACTGTTCCCACACTGTTTAGGTTTCATAACATGTTTCAGTACACATCTGCAAAAGTCAGGCTGTTTTTTCAAACAAGAACTCCTCAAATCCAAGAAAGCTAACCACACACCTGCACGTATTTATGTACAAATCTTTTTCCTCTATATGATGGCATGATCTGAGAACATTTATCTCTGTCATTAAAAACTGGTTGCACAGCATTTTCAAGACAAGGCCAGTATCAAGCTGTCCCACCTGCCTCTTGGCAGTATGCAGAAAAACAGGACAGTTACAGCTGTACAGCTCTCAGGCAATCTCTTGTTCATTCATATCAGCACAAATTCAGTTATAATGCCTGAAGATTGTTTAAATGTGTTTCTTGAAGAGCAGAGGTATATCAGTTAATCATAAAGTATTGCTGTCTTTGTTACTGTTTGTGTATTGTTTACTTACATTGTCATAGACTGTTCTTGCCATTTGTGATATGATTTCATATCAAACAAATTATGGCAAAAGTTTCTCAATGGAGATGATACTAAAATTGTATCTGATGTTGATCTTGATTATTAAAATTTCCTCATAACAGTCATCTGAGGCCTTAGAATTCATAAAGCGAGACCTGACAGAGTTTACCAATGTGGTTCAACATGACACGGCCTGTTCAATTGCGGCTACAGCCACTGCTGTCAAAAACAAACTTGCAGTAAGTAGGAGCCTTCACTGCGTCTGTTGTTTTTTTATTGGAGTATCTCCTGTCTGTGTTCAGTTGACCCACACTACATGCATTTCCTCAAATCTAAAATAAGTTGCTGGATTTCAAATCTACCCTGTTTATTTCAGGTGGAGGGTTCCTCTGAGACCACAGAAAAGGTGAAGAAGAGCCTCTCTAGTTTCTTAGGGGTGATATCAGACACGCTTGCTCCGCCCCCTGATAAAACCATAGACTGTGATGTAATCACATTGGTGGCAACTCCAGCAGGAACTACAGAGGTCTATGACAGTTCCAAGGTGGGAAAAAATGTGATACTTTTGTATGGAAAATTGACTTTAGAGTCACTTGTTTTTACAGCACATTTATTTGTAAGCTGTGAAATAAACAGTCCTGAATGCAGTGTAAGCGTATTCTTTTAGAGTTTCTAACATAGAAACAGCAGAGATAAATATACCCTTTTGCAGAAGTTCTTGTGAATAATCATGTGAACAGACAACATTGGTTAACCTCCTCAAAAATACTGAACAAAGTGTCCATTCAAAACATATTTAGTTCTTTCCTTTTTTTCTTTTTCATAAGACCCTGTGAGACTTAACCTGAAAGTTAACGTGTGATGTGCATGTGCAAACAAAAGGACCACAGCTAAGCATTTGTTTTTCCCGCAGGCACGTCTCTACAGTTTGCAAGCAGACCCTGCTACATACTGCAATGAGCCTGATGGTAAGAAAGCTCACAGTGCAGTGCTGCAAAGAATCCAGCAAGTGTTGCACTAAAATGTGTCATTTTGTTTGAAGTCTGGTAATCTTAAATTGTCATGCCTTTGACTGTAGATGTTCACAATATATATTTTATATTATTCTGGATTTTAAGATTACTTACTATTTATGCTACATTTTCTATTTCATGCTTCCTTTTGTTGCTGTGACTCACATTTTTTTCAGTGTTGGATCATTAACGATTTTAACTTAAATTCTATTATTATCTGCCTTTAATGGCTGCCCTAACAACTTGAAGTCATTACCAGGATTTTATTGCTAATGAGCAATGGGAATATTAATCAGTTTGTTTTAATGAGAAGATATTTTTGTCCAGGTCCTCCAGAGCAATTTGACAACTGGCTGTCCAGCTTCAGTTTGGAGGACAAGAAAGGAGAAATCTCAGAGCTTTTGGTCAACAGTCCCTCTATACGAGCCCTTTATACCAAAATGGTTTGTACTGTTGCACTTTATTAGAGCCCAGGATCTAGATTTGTTTTTCATGACATTCATTTGGCAGGTTCTTTTATTCCAGAGTGACTTGCCATTTAGTGCTTTTAGCCAAAAAAAAAAAAAGAGCATGAACCAAAAAGTAAAGATTAATCGTTTTTTATCTACAGGTGCCAGCAGCTGTAGCCCATTCAGAATTCTGGCAGAGGTATTTCTACAAAGTCTTCCAGTTGGACCAGGTAATCATGCTTTTTAATGCATTGTACTTTAAAATGCTGTGGCCTTTTTTATCAGCTCAATCATCGTCTTGGGTGCCACCTGCTGGCCATTTATTAGAACTAACTTGAATTGATATTTCAGGAAACAATCACAACACAGGACTCCTCCTGCTTTCTAATGTGGGAAAGGTGTCTCAGTTGTAACCTACTGAAGGCTGATTTGTAGGAAAAAGAAAGAAAGAAAAAACTGTAAGTCTCAAATGGCAGTTGGTACCGATGGTGCCATCTGCCTACTGTGCCTGTAGAAAGCAGTGGTTATGTCGAACATTCTTAACACAGGCTTTGTTAGTGTGAGCTGGATCGAAATGTCAGTTAGAGACAGAGTATAACCATGATGTTATGAACTAGCTTTGTTGACCCAGTCTTGCTCTGTTAGCATTCTCATAAATAAGGGTGGTTGATGCACCATTTGACTCTTAATACACGAAGTGGACTGATTGTGCGAGTCTACTTCTGCATATGAAGTCTACAAAAAATAAATACAGTGAGCAAGCAACACTTTTCATGTAAATTATGCAAGAAAGGATTGCTGTAGAAAATTAATTGTGTAAATTCATACATGAATATATTTGTTATTACGGTGCCTCAGTTTATTACTAATATGACAGTTTGCTTTATTAAACTCTTGAAATTTAAACTTGATACAGCAGATTTAAACATTAGACTCAAGAGCTGCATGTAGGGTCTCATGCTGTCCCTTTTTGGGGGGATCTGTGGAAATCACTTCTTTTGGAAATGGAAGTGAAATTATTTTTCTTGATTTAATACCAACAAACAAATAGTAATCGTATTATATTTTCAGTAGCTGTCATATAACAGTGCAAATGGATTGTGATGATGGTAAGGTTTAGGGATTATAACCCTATTTTGTATGGAAGTTAATGTCATACTTAGTAATAATGCAGTAGCTTTGTTTGGTGGCAATATTTATCTAATTTTATAGCTCAACAAGTTTGCATACATAACATATTCTCTTAGCTGAGACTTAGTAATGCTCATAGATTTACTCTTGACTATAAAATATCAGAATTTTTTGCTTTTTTTGCCAAAAAGAAAAATAACCATTCATTATGATAGGAGGTATAGTATTGAGGTTCCTGCATCATTGAAAACATTGAAAATCCAGTGTGATTTTGTCTTGCAGGAGGAGGCCAGGAGAGTGGCACTGAAGCAGAGGGCAGAACGGACCGCACACACGGAGACACTGGGCTGGGAGGAGGAGGAGGAGGGTATGCATGTCTGCAGTTTCACATTGTTAAGAAACTGATTCACTTTCAAACCTGTGTCTTACACTGCTCCTGCTCTCACTGTTAGATGACTTCCTCGGCGCCACGTCATCATCTCATCTCAACATTACACCCCATTCAGACAACAGCTCAACCCAGCTGCCCACAACTTTGACAGGAACAGGAACGGCCCTACTGAGCCCCGTGCTGTCACCCAGCGAAGAGCATGACGGCACCCTCTCGATCAGCAGCGACAGCGTCAGCCTGCCAACGCAGGTGGAAGTGCGGCCAGAGCCTGTTGTCATGGAGCTGGCAGAGAAACTGACAGAAGCTAGCTTTGAAGATGTCTCAGACAAGACATTAGAAGAGCAGAGGCCTGGAAAGAGCGACTTACCTCCTGAAGCTCAAGCAGAAGCTGTAACCCAGGCAGAGGTCACTGTTGATGGGGCGTCAGTGCAAGCTCCTCCCCCCACGTCTAAACCAGAAGCAGCAAAGGAGGAGGGGCCACAGGACCTAAGAGTGTTCGAGCTAAATTCTGACAGTGGGAAATCTACACCCTCTAACAACGGCAAGAAAGGTACGATGACCATTTTTCAGCTGGCAGGGAGATTCTCACTGTTTCGGCTTGGGAGTAGAAATTTAAACAGGATTAAGTTCAGCGATGCAGTTATGAGTTTTCCACTAAATAGGCTTAGAAGTAGCAGCAGAAGCAAGGTCATAGAAAGTTTCATATGGGTGTTTTACTCTCCAGGGTCCAGCACCGATGTGAGTGAGGACTGGGAGAAAGACTTTGACCTTGACATGACGGAAGAAGAAGTTCAGATGGCTTTATCTAAAATAGAAGCGTCTGGAGAAGTAAGTGTTAAGTTACCATAGTGAGATCTGCTAAATTATTAGCTTAAAGAATGAAAAGTAGAAAACTTTACTAACACTTGTTGTATTTTTAATTACCAGATGGACGAAGACTGGGAGAACTGGGACTGAGAGCCATCGCCACACGAACTCTGTCCCGCCATTAAAGCTAGTTCTCGGCAGACGAACCATGCTTAACGTGTTTTAACTCTTTGTCCACACTGTCACCATGTCATGATTGTCAGTAGGTGGTTTTCCGCCCGGTTTGGACCATAATTGGTAAACCTGTTGAAAAGAGCAGCGGGAAGACCAAGGCAATAAGAAATTTGACTGCTCTGTCAGCTGTCAGTTTAGTGCAGAATAGGCCACTAGCGAGGGTAATGACTCAGGTCTTGGCTATTTCCTGGAGTAACTTCTGACTTAGAGAGCATACGACACTAGTAATCGACAGAGGTTGTGACCATTCTGACCCTCAAAGCTTAAGGACACAAAGTGAAAAGTCAGAATGTGAAAGGTTTCACTGCAGCAGAGGAGGAGCTGTTTTTTCCTTTTTTTCTCTGTCCTATTAAATGCATCATATATGTTGCAAGTGTATTTCAAGTTGGGCAATGTCTTAACTGCAGGCTGCAAAATGGCCATAAACTCTAATGCTGCTTGTCACCTTCTGAGACGAAATGCTCCGCAAGGGATTTTTGAATGGTGACGATCGATTGATTTAATTCTACTTGTGCCCCCTTTCTTTCTTTTTCTCTCTTCTTCTTTCTGACTGTCTTCTTACTTATGCAAGAGAATCCTCCAAAATGAGAGAAAAAAAAATGTTTGGCCTTCATTCCTTAAGCACTTTTCATTTTGGATTCACTCCCAACTCTAGATATATGGCCTTGGAAAGCACACAATAGTGTGATAATGTTGTCCAAATGTTTTTGTTACAAGTCAGTCATCTGAAACACAACCAGCTTAATCTGTCAGTTTCAATTTTTTATTCTCTTTCTCATGTTGTTGCCGGCTACATGTCACGTTCCAGTGTTTGAGTTGTTTGGCAGTTTGTCTTATTTGGGTAGAGGACATTCATGAATTATCACTCATTAAGAGAGAAGTCATATTTGACTCAATAAAGAATATTCGAACTGATCTGGATTTCTTTTGGCTTGAAATCGATGATAGTATAATTTCATATTTACTTGTACAGAGGAATAGTACAAAAAATGAGGTGTTAGAAGTTTGCTGGCCCGTGTTTGGAAGAAAATAGCTCTGCAGGCTTTGTGCTGAGGAGCAATGTGAGCACGATCTATGCTTTCACAATTTTTTCTTTTTCATCATCTGTAAAGTAACTGAGAAAAAAATAATCTTAGAGATGTAATAAATGCTTAATTATTGTATTATGTGCTTTGGATTGCATGTCTGTGCAATAACATGCAAAACATTGTGCAGATGGTTACTGTTGAGTTGTATGGTTTTCGTTAAACACATTGGCTGTACTTCAGGTTTTTGTGTTGCATGTCTATGATTCTCGACTGTGTATTCCCTTCAGATTTCCACTTTGAAACTAATCAAAGCTTATTCTACACACATCTGTTTTAAAAATCTGTCAGGTACCTCTTTTTTAAGTCAAGTATTTCATTCTATTTTTCAAATGATCATTGTCATTAAAGGATTCATGGCTAATGGACTTAGTGTCGTGCATTATGAAATAATCCAGTATGGCCATTTAGCTACTAGAGAAGAGAAACTGGGCAGGTTTGTTCAGAGGACAGTAAGCTACAAAAACTCTATAATTATCTTATTTGCTTGGCAACCAAGCTGTTTAGCTTATGTGTACAAAAAAAAGTTAAACTCCAAAGAATTCCCCTAATCTGAAGTTTAACTAAAGGAACAATGAAAGCTTCACCTTTTTAGGTGCTTTTTCTTTAAGATACAGTAGAGTTATATTGCTCTCTGTTCCCCCAGACAGAATGATGTAGCTGTCTGTGGGTGGGGACTTTACAAAGGAACAGCCACATGAACAAATAGTCACTAATACAAAGAATTTAATTCAAATTTGTGGTACTTTGAGACCACAGTTAGATCAACCAGAAAGCTACACCCACAGTTTCCTCTGACTCTAAAACTTTATTCCCCTGCAGAGACACTATACAGTACATATTAAATATCTTTATATCAAATTCCAACCATTCTGTTTCGCATGTTGAAGACTCTGGTTTCACTGTCGAATCTTCAGCATCAGTAGCTGCATAACAATGGTTAAACACAGGAAAAACATCCAACTTTTCTAGCCTACATTTTGTTTTTTTGTTAATCTCAAAAAGTTTTGAGAATAGAAGAAACCTTCAATTCCACACTAATGGCATCAAACAAATATTCTACATAAAAAAGTCTTTTAGAGGGTAATATTCAAACAAGACTAAAATCATAAATTAAATTTTTAGATACCTTTTCCTTTTTTCCGAAATTTGGCGTGACAGTTGTTTTCTTTGAAAACTTTGAAAATGTGGATTTCTGATTGTCAGTGAGGTTCAAACACATTTCATTTTGTACAAGATTTTCAATCAACACTGTTTTAAAAAGGTGGTAAAAAAAAAAAAATACCTGCAGAATCGCAAATGAGTCATCTGATGGCGCTGTTGCTCCATTTAAGCAGCTTTACTCAGAACCAGCCACTCCTTTTTTTTCAGCTGCAGCATCCATCATACAGACATGGACTGACCACATGTTCTCACACACCATTGTTCATCATAAGTCAGGATAATAATCTAATTTCTGCTATTTTCTTTTATAAATGTCATATTTGTTACACAGAATCTCTCTGAATTTGCAATCACTGTTTACCTCAGGAGAGGCAGCATGCAGCCAGTGAACTTAACTTGTACATGGTCTTTGTGGTGGCATCAGCTGGGCTAATGTAGGTCACTGTGGAGGGACACCTGTATCGCACGCTGCCTCTGCAACATGGATGCTGCCTGTAAAGATGGCTACTGTCTGTGTCTGTCTGGCTTTTTTTCCCCCCCTCTGTCTCTCACTGGGTACCCACACAATACTGAGTGTGTGAGTGTGCGAGGGTGGGTGTGGTCGAAATGGGGGGATTGGTGAGCGACTGGATGATGAAACAGACGAGGGGATGCATGACCCATCTATTGCACCAATGTCAAGACCAAATGAGTGTAAATACAAAGGAAAATTCAAGAAGTGCTGGTCTTCCTTTAAAATTTCTATTAATTTATGAATGAATTAAAACCTTGAACCTTAATCTCCCACATGTATGTCCATGTAGTAAATATATATTTATTTTTTAAAACAGTAAGGCACAGGCAACTCATCACTCTTATCGCTTGAGGCCATAAAGACTCTGACTCATAAGATGTTCATTTATGTCTGCAAGTCCAGTGAACAAAAATCATCTAAAAGACAGACCTTGTTTACCTTTTTCAACTCTTTTATTCTGAAACCAGTGCTTTCCCACATGTGAAGTACTGGTTTGAGCATGTGCTGCACTAACTGGACCCCCGAATAAGACGGACACCATATACACAACATTCTTTCTTACCCTGTTCTCACTCTAAGGCCTTAGTCAGCAAAAAAGGCTGTAAAGGAATTTCCTGTTGAAGCCCACCGCTCCCCAGGCCTGTCTCTGTGCGTGTGTGTCTGTGTGTGTGTGTGTGTGTATGCTTTACATTACCACCAGCTCTCATCAATGTCATGTACAGATAATTTCACTGTGGACAGACAATGAGGGGGGTGGACACCAATCAGACAGGCCGCAGAAATACATCCCTCTTGAGGATCCAGCACCCCCCCCTCTTCCCCTCATAATCCATCCTTGACTGAACACTTCCTGCTTCTCTTGCTGCCTCTTTGACGCTCTCTCTCGTCCCTATCCCGGTCCAAACGTAGTCACACACTCACTTGTAGGGTATCTCCAATACATACAGATACAGATGCATACACACACATAGGGAGTCAGGATGAGGTCATTGTCTTGAGAGTGAGTATTATTCTCAGCACCCTAAAGGGAGAAACCCTGTAACCCCTCTGCCTTTCAATAAGCACAAAAGACTCCCTTTGAGGGGGGGGGGGCAGACTCCTATGGAATGTGTTACCAGGGTTTTCTATAATGACTTGCCTCAGAATTCACACCCATTTCATGTGTGTGAGTGTGTGTATGTGTGTCCTTGCATCTCTGGGTCTTTTTGCAGAGTATGAATTTTGTGTCTTAAAGTGCTGTGTGTGTGTGTGTGTGTGTGTGTGTGGAGTTCACTCATCCTCTCAGTTCATTTTGGACAGTTATAGCCATAGTTATATATTCTATCAGATAGGAACTGACATCTGTGTGTGAACCATATGTCTGACAGTTTTCTCCTGACCGTAAAGTGTTTGACCATTGCTGAACCTTGTAGGGGGGAGAAAAAAAAAAAAAAAAAAAAAACTTATAAAGGACTCTTGAGATGCCTCTGGATTTTTCCATGACAAACCATCGCCTTTCCCAATATCGAGCGGTGGGAACAGGCCACTTTGTTTGTTCGAAGCGGTGTCTGGGAGGAATGCAGGGTTTAGTCAGGGAGGGGGATGGCAAGGGGGAGGGAGGGAGGGGTGGTGGTGGTGGTGGTGGTGTGTGTGTGTGTGTGGGACGGTATGATAACTCCCACTCCATTCAGATTTATGGTCAAGACAGAGGGGCTCCTCTGGATGCATGTCAGGGGACTAGTAGAACACCGCCCCTCTGCTCTGGGCCTGCCAAAGCAAATGTTTAGTGGAACAACCCCTCACTATTCTTTACATCTCTCCCCGTCTTTCTATTCTGTGTCTCTTTCTGTGCCATCATACGCAAAAGTGGGCAGCAGTTCATCTGTAAAGTTTTCACATTGTGTTCATATTTCAATCTGCACTTTGTGCGATCGGAGTCGCAGAAGAAAGTACTTTGTGTAAAGACTGGAAAATGAACAGCTAGCCTGGCTCTGTCCAAACGTTACAAACCAGCGTCTTTCTGTTTCTGCTGGTTTCCTTCTTAAGACTTCATACCAGGAATTAGTCCAACATAAAACCATGTTCAGAACACAACTTTAAACAGTCAAGATAGAGTTTTAACTAGTTTGTGAGGCACTGGTAGGTAAATTTTGCCTCCTGTGGTCAAAGCTAAGCTAGCTGTTTCCTGTGTTTCCACTTTGTATATTGAGCTTGAACTACCTGCTGTCTTTTGTTTTGTAATTAGGCCACTGTACAGAAATAAAAGCTATATCAATTCTCTCATCTTACTTTTGACAAGACAGCTTAAGAGCCTTTTTCTCAAATTATCTAATTATTAATAGAAGTGAAAGTCAATTCCCAAAGCCTAAGACTTTTCAAACATGAACCCTCTCACACTACTGAAGCAAGAGAGGCCAAGATATCCTGAGCCACTTGTATGGGTCAAGCTCCAAGAACATGCATCCTACATTTCCCATACTTCATCTGCATCTACAGCATTTTATTTAACTCTCCCTTGGTAGCATATGCTTATGTATGACAAAGTTCACCCACTCTATAGATGCAAAAGAATGTTTACTGGCTGAATGGTTTTATTCATGACAAGGAACCTCATTGAAATGGGTAAAAAGTATGCCATCACAGTTATATCAATCATGTAGCCTTTTTTACTCATAATTTGGAAAAATCTGAATACAATTTGATTTCTGTCCTTACCCTGCTGAAAAAAATATTCAAATTTATCATCCATTCAACCAGGCTGTAATTAAGCTTTCAATTGTTCAACAGATTACTGAAATTAATGCATGATGTGTGAGTTATTTCATAGTGGATTAGGC
Source organism: Ctenochaetus hawaiiensis (assembly GCA_029783645.1). Lineage (NCBI taxonomy): Eukaryota > Metazoa > Chordata > Actinopteri > Acanthuriformes > Acanthuridae > Ctenochaetus > Ctenochaetus hawaiiensis. The sequence goes on from JAPZDY010000007.1 coordinate 19,297,784, forward strand.
CTAATGAGCTCCTCTAAAAGTTTTTAAAATTCTTAAAAACCCATCTGTTCCAGGATGAACCAAGCAGACACAACACAGCTGTGTTCATTTCATCCTCTTTTCCAATTCTTTTAACAGCTAGACCAGCCACTCTGAATGTCCTGTCCCCTTCCGTCCCCTCTCTCTCCCTCCTCACCTCCTCTTTTCATTACTGTCCCATTCATTCAGTCACTCATTTATTCTCAGTCTTCTTCAGGACACCAGCGGGCCCATTCATCTCCGTCTCTCTCTCTTACTGGCTGTCTCTCCCTCCCTCTCTGGTCTAATCAAGGGACCACACACTCCCTCATCTCATCTGATGTCTGGTAATTGAAGGTGAGATTGTTTTGATGGTGGAGAAAAAGCGAGACCGAGGCGAGCTCGACTGTCTGCAGCCATCCAAATTAGACTGTCAAAACTTCACTGTAGTCTCTATTATTCCATGTATAAAAGCTGATGCTAGCCTGTTACATAAATCTGTCATGTAAATTGCAGCATCCGAGAGGGAATCCGCTGCAGAACGCTCCCTGGGGATGAAGCAAAGGGTCTGCTGAGGACTTCTGTTTGAAGTTTGGTAGTTTAAAATAGATCAGTCTCTCATTCTGCTGCCACTGACGCGATTTTAATACTCATTTTTAAACATCTACTTCATGTACTTTCTACTTTGGTTACAAGTAATTTCCTGGAGTGCTCCAACTAACAAATTGTCTCACACATAACTCTCCAGTAAAACAGGATTTGTCTTTTTTACATATTTTTCCTGATTTTCCTTAGTTTTCCTGATCTATTCATCCAACACTGATTCCATTTAAAAACAGAGGGATGGAGAGAAAGAGAGAGGGAAAGAGAGAAAGAAGTGAATGTGTGCACAGTTCTGCCTCAGACCTACTTGAACAGTGCAGTAAAAAATTAAGTCTGGACTTGTAAACTCATTAAGTTTAAAATAATAAATAGTATGGGATGAGAACTGCTAAAAAAAAGTGTATTTGTTTTTATGCCCTTTTTTTTTTAGACTAGACTAAACTGCCTAATAAACACTTAAGGTCACAGTTGCATTGGAGACACAGCTGAAACGCAAGTCTGCAAAAAGCAGAAGCAAACAGCTTAAAAGAGTGCATTTGTTAACTGCAAGTTAAAAAACTGAGGCTGATATACCTGCAGTAAAGACACGGGGTTAGAGGTGCTGGAAGGTGCAATTTATTACCTAAGCAGCATGTTAGCATGCTAACATAATCATGTAGCTGAGTTCAGCCTCAAAGAGCTTCAAGCTTTGAGTGGCTTTCTTGATTGATTGACTAAAAGAATGTTTTGTTGTTTCGAATAACCCTCCTTCCAAAAACTATCCCCTGCACACATGTTCACCTCTGACCACACTGCTGATAAATGCTACGGGCAAATATCTGCACCATCACCCAGTGCTCTGTAATTATCCAAAGATGATGCCAGTGACCACCTGGATATCATCTCCTATTATGCCTGTAGTGAAAACTGCATCAAGCACTGACTGAACATCTATGAGGTGTTTTTGTTAGAAGAAACAGGAAACAAGTCAGGCCTATCATACAGAATCCTGGCCTGTCCCAAGCCCGGCCTTTTATTGTGTCTAGTGTCAACTACTGTGCTCATTTCTAGGTCTGGGCTTAGCCTGGAAAAGAGGTGCAGGAGTTGTCTGCTTCCATGTAGCTGATGCCGCTGTTGGTCAGCCAAACCTGAGATCCTGGCGCAGCGGCCGGTGGCCCCTGGAGAACTCTCCTCCTCCACCGTCCCAATCCAGGGGATCCGATTGACACTGTGTGTGTGCCATCTGCCCCTCGACAAGATTACACAGAGCACTGGGCCAAGAAATCCTCCAGCACAGCAGATTAAATATGAAATATAGGGCAGGAATAGTTGTGCTGCAGCATGTCCAGATTTAGTTGTGCCATGTTGTGGCTCCATATTTGTGCCACTGAAAGCTTTTTTCTGTAGGTGTGTGTGTCTAGACCTGGATTTTTTATTTTCTGTCTCAGCCAGTCAGTCGATCGATGTTTTTATTTGTCAATTTTTTTTGATTGTGTTTGTATTTGTGTGAGTTGTTCAGTGTAACTCACCTGATCCATCTCATATCTTTGCTTTTTAAATTTCAATGAACGCAGTCCAATTCTCTCCTTTGTGCTGCTTCTTTACTGATCTTGTTGGTGACTGATTTACTCCAAAAAAACAACAACAAAACAAAAAAAAGCGGAAATTGTGCGAGGAATATAGAAAAAAGAGAGCAAATCAACAGAAAACTGAGAGCTAGCGAAGACAACCACTTAGTCTGAAAACGGTTACTATGGAAACAGTGCCTCTCTCTCCTCTCCCATGGTCCATTTTGAGTTGCACATTTTTGTGAAACAGTGGGGACAAATTAGCACCAGCCCCCCCAATTCTTCCACAACCCCCTGGAGCAATCATGTGGAAACTGAACTTGAACTTTGTGTGTGTGTGTGTGTGTGTGTGTGTGTGTGTGTTACCAGAGGGAAAAATTGGTTACAGCAAACAATTAAAAGTGACACTCAACAAAATAAAATTGAAGCAATATACTCTCAAAACTAGAACACAATTAGAAGCTTTAGAAAATAATAATATTTATCATCTAGAAATAGTTTCCAAATATTAAAACTAAGACTAAGGCTCACAATAAGGGTGGAGGGCCTGGGCGACAGTGTGTCTCTTTGCTCCTCCAGCCTGCCAGAAAGCACTTCTAAACAAATAGCTTATGCTCTGTTTAAAGAATGCTTTACCTTGCAGAACACTCATTTGATTGAGTTTAGGCACCAGAAGAACTTGGTGGGGTTTAGGAAAAAAAGAAACTGCGTTAGTTTTTGCATAAGATCTGCATATGGTTGGTTAGGTTTAATAAAATAATCATTAGTTTGACACATTAACACTTTGATTCACTGGAAAACAATTGTATGTATGTGACTTGCCGCTCTACCTGGTCATCCATCCCTCCTGGAACTTCATCACTCTTCTGCTACACTATGAGTGTCTTATATTACTGCCTATTTCATTGGAATGTGTTTAAAGCATGATGTGTCCCTTATTCTTTAAGGGTACATTAATGAATAAAGAAAATTAAGTGTCCAACCAATGAAGGTTCATCTTAAGTAGGCGAAGAGTCATTATCATCTACGCTCTCCATGGGATTCCACAGCACATTTTTGTGTGTCCTCTTCCTGCTCTGTGTGAATGAGTCTCCTCGTCAGAATGTGAATGTGCCTGCAGAGGAACCATGAAGGGAGGTGGGTGTCATCTCTTGGCTGCTTCAGAAAAAAGACTTTCTTCACTTAACTTGAAACAATCCAGATCCAGACAGCCGTAACCTCACAGTCAGAGCTTTACAGCTCTACACATGGCTGTGGTCAAAGCAGCGTGAATGTGTGTGTGTGTGAGTGTGAGAGTATGTGAATACTTTTTGTCAGTGAACTTGTCATGCCTGGTGATTGAGTGCGTTTCATCTGCTAAGATTTTCATGCCAATCTGTTGCATCACACCCACAAAAGCAATGCCAAAGTTTCATCATGCAAGTTTTTTTTTCATTCGGTTCTTTGTCCAGTTTTGTATGCTGACCACTGATGCGTTTCCCTCCACAGGCCATGTTGATGTGAATCATCTGCTTTTTTACTGCTTTTTTTCTCCCATCACATTCTTTTCTTTGCGCTCAGCTTGTACTGCATCACATTTTTACTGTTTTTTCAGCCTCTTTCCCTCTCAGTCCTTCTTTTGCCCCCTCTGTGTCCTCCCCACACATCTCCCCTCCTCCTCCTCCTCCTCCTCCTCCTCAGTATCGCTAGCTCATGAGGCCTGGATGCCAAGTTGTTTTCATTGAGTGCCCATTTGTGGATTACTCACCAAGAAATCATGTGGCACAGTTGAATTACCAGTGGTCACAGAGGCTTCACTCACTTAACTGCTGAAGCATCTGGAGGATGCACTTTTAAATCAGCCAATCACAGCCAAAAACTCCCATAATCTCAGCACACAAAAAAGTCCCTTCGCTGGTACCCTTGTTGCCCCTGAGGCCCTTCTGCAAATGCTGGCTTTTTGTCTGTTTCTGGAGATGTTCTTTCCTGACAGGAGAATCTAATACGAGCATAAGAAAACTCTGCAGAGAGGTTGGAACATATTATATGGCTCCTATTATTTTTATGGTAATAAAAGTTTTAGTTTTACACTTTCAGTGATGATTCTCAGGTGTGTTTTACAAGTCTTCTTCTCCCTGCTGCACTTTTTTGTCTTTTCCTCCTCTTTTCTTGGGAGCACAGGATGCAGTGATTGGTGACTGGTCTCTGACTGAGCAGGTGTTCAGTTTTAAAAGTATTTGAGGTTAAGATTTTGCATGCAACCATATGCAACCAGCATCTTGTGACATTGTGGGCTGTCACATGACAAATCTCTCCAACTTTGATGGCTAGGTTGTTGTATGCAATTCAAATTCATTGTACTGGTCCCCAAATCCTTGCCATAAGCTTGTTTAGTTAAAATTAAATAAGCACAGGCCTGAAAACAGGCTGCTGTGGTTGTTATCTCATTTGGAAAAGCATCCTGTTTACTCCTCATTCAGCCTTAATAAACTACTTATTCTTTCAATGCACAAAGACTCACAATTCTGCTGGATCTGTGTCACTTTGCTACCTCAGTATTACTGTAGCAATACTTGCTTAGTTTGTAACAGGATATAAAAAAATAGGCCTGACATTGAAAAGATCAAAAAAGGAAGAGGCTAGAAAATGTGTTTTAAACAAAGTTTGTCCCTGATTTGTTTGATTAATTCTGATGTGTTGATAGTTTTCTGGGTAAATGGGCCATTTTTTGGTGATGGTTAAGGTTAAGTCTGGTAAGAGTGCAGACTCTGTGGTTAGTTGTGTAAGTAACATGAATCACACAGTTTGCAATAGAATATATAAATGTCACAGTAATACAAAAGGACCCAGAAGCAAAACACTTTACACAAAAAACAAACAAAGCAAGTTTTAATGAAAAACCTATTAAACTGGGAAGCACATGGAAATAAAGCAAGACAGAGACAAGGAGACAGAACCTTATAGCAGAGACGGAATTGAGGAACAAAGACAGAACCAGAGAACGACAAGAGACAAGCTAAAAAGAAAAAAACAGAGACTATATACACACTAGGAGGAATTAGACACAGGTGGGATAATCAACACAGGTGAAACACATTAGGGTGGGGCATGTGATCGCAGGGAAACTTGACAGGACATGGAAAGAAACAAGACAAGGGTTAACAAAATAAAACAGAAGGTACAAAACACTAAGAGAAAAAAGAAAACTTAACTAATCATATAAATATCACATCTGTAGAAATATATTGTGATATAGTATATTTTTGAGAAATTCAATGGAGAAACTGTTAATAAAAGTTAGTTAGTTAGTTTTTAATAAACAAAATAACTAACTTTGCTAACCCAGTACATTAAAGGCTTGTATTGTTGATCAGATAGTTGATCAAATATTTCAGTCTGTTGGACTAAAGTGGGGAAGCAACCAACTGTTATCTGGCTTCACAATCCACACAGATCCACACAGCAAGTGTGGCTAAAACTGACAAATAAAGAGAGAGAGACATAAATGAAAAGGGAGAGTAAGAGAGAGAGAGAGAGAGAGGGACAGAGAGAGAGAGGCCTCCTGAGACTTTTTATTACCTGGTCATTTCCCTTTTCAAAGTGACAAATTTATATTCATAGTGCTGCTACTAAAATAAATACCAAGTCCTTTAAAGGTTAATGAAATAGCTCTGGCGCTCTCATGCTACCATCACCAGCATCCGGCCCACCGCTGGCAGCCATGGCAACGCACCCACTGTTGATTTATGCTGCAGATAATTAGGAGCAAAGATGACAGAGCCCACAGGTGTGAACACAAACACACAAACACATACATTTACCTCACACACACACGCACACGCACACACACTGACACACATGCCTCTATGCACACACTCTGTGTCACACAGTGCCACAAAAACTCATTATCAAGTGGTTTTGCTTCCTAGATTTAATATCCCCTCCAATTTGGCAAGTCCAATCAACGTCCTTCATTCTCATTCAGACTGGCAACTTGGCTGGCTTTCAGTGCAGATTCACTTTTTCTAATTGACACACACACACATGCACACACACACACGTCTGTGCCTGCCAAGCATAAAGCCCTGCCTCGGTTAGTCTGCAGGAACAAGCAGTGTCCCTTTGTTGTGGAGAAAGACAGAGCCAGTAGACACAGAGGTTCTTGGTCCTCTTCATCACCGGACTGTCTGCAGCCCCCTGCAACTCGCTAATCCTGATCGGAGGCTCCATTCACCTCGGGGTCCCATTGAGAGTGTGAAACTAATCCAGCCAAATGGGTTCCATGAGGTGAAATGGAAAGGTAATGATACCTCTGGCACTTTGGGCCCCTAAATGTCTCCTCTACTCTTTTTCTTCTTTTCCTCTCCTTCCCTCCTGCCATGTCCTGAGAGGTTTCAGGTTCCCACTGAACATGGGTGGAGTTTCTCTTTGATATGTGCTTCGTTCTGCAACACTCACAGTGTGCACACGCAAGCATGCACACACTCACATAAATGGGTTTGGGGCCGAGGAGAGCTGAGAAGCATCATCCTTCCACCTGACAACCCACATCCACCCCCTTTGCTTCCCTTAGGCCTTACTGCGGGGTCACTTAATAGACTGAAATTTCACACAGCAACAGACACATGCGGGTACACACACATACTCACACATACACATACACACACACACACCTACACACACAAACACACACACACACACATACTCGCAGGTGACATCACCAGATGGATGATGGGGGCCACTGCAAGGCCGAGGGCTCCTCTTTCATCAGATCAGTTTATCTTAAAAGTGCATACTCCCCTAGCACACACTATGACACACACACACACACACACACACACACACACACACACACACACTCCCCTGGCACCTCTCCCGCCTTTTTACCACCCACTCCACATTGCTACAACATGCAAAACCCAAAGTCTGCAACCCCAACTCTAAAAATGATGGATGGCAGCGTGAAATGTGACCTTTCTTTTTACATTTTCCTGTCACTCTCCCTCCACCCCTTTTGCCGGCCCCCTGCATGTCTGATTTGATTTCACCTGGTGGAAATATTCCACCAAGAAACGAGAAAAATGGACAGGGGGAAAGTGAATCTGTTATTCAAGCATGCATGTATTGTTTG
>JAPZDY010000007.1:19307071-19321718 GCA_029783645.1 Ctenochaetus hawaiiensis
GCTCCCCTAAAACTCTGAAGACCTACCTACCTACCTACCTACCTACCTACCTACCTACCTACCTACCTACCTACCTATCTATCTATCTATCTAATGATGATGATGATATCTAATGAATTCTTCTCCTCCCAACCACAGCTGTCTTAGCCCCAGCTCTCTTTGGTGGAAGAGGGGAATAATTACATGACACACTGAAAAAACTAATATTGCTTGGTTATACCTGTCTGCTGGATTAGATTACACTGATTGGCTGGTGGGTGTGCTCCAGGCCAACATTTTGAGAATTTTGTTATTAAATTTCTGGCACAGTCAGTCCGCCAGAGGATAGAAAATACCATATGCACCTTCTGCAGAGCTGAATCTGGCTCTGATGGAGGCCAAGAGCTGCAAATTATCATCTGACGGACATCGTAAAGGGACTCGCATGAGCCATGTTATGTTTTTAAAAAGCCTTTACTGCAATCAAATTATACAATCTGGATCATTTGGGTCTGATTGGATTGCAAAAATCAGCTGTTTTTTTAAGACCAACATCATGAGAGAAACACTAAGAGACAGCTTAGTATCTCTAGAAATTCTGTTTATATTGGACACAATTTATGTCAGGTTCAGTGCATTTCAGTGTCACAAGGGGGAAAGTGAGAGTGTGCAGGTCAAGGGTTTGATTGTTGGTGAAGTATTTTAAACTCTCCAGTCCATTGGCTGGACAAGAATGTCGACACTGGACAATACTACAAAACCCTGAATAAGGTTTTTTTACATGCAGCATCAGTGTTTTTAAAATATTTCTCCTCATGCAAAATCTGCATTTGGCGACCGTGGTATGAAAATGGTCTGGCAAATAAACTCTGGTTAAGATATTGTTAAGGCGCCTTCAGAATACAGGACATCAGTAACACTTGGTTTATGTATGGCTGTGATACAATATTGGTTGCAACCTTTGAAACAAATTTCTTTTTTGCCATACTTTTATTGGTTTGGTCTTACTGGTTGTTAATTAACCTAAAATTTATTCATTAGTGCTGCTTATGAAATGTTATGCCAGTTTCATTTCATGTTACATTATGTTTTTTGTAGATCTTCTTTAAGCAGGGGCCTAATTTTGAAATTTGGGTACTTAATTTTAGAAACTGAAAATTTCTTTGGATATTCTTAACTTTCACCTCAAACAGCCAAATTTCCAACAGTAAAAAAGCACTATCAGGGCTGTTACAGGCTAGGAATATCATTATTAGTATTAATACAGTCCCATACTAAGTGTGACTGGGCACAAACTCTGGTCTCTTGCATGAGGGTCATAACATGCTACACGCCTATTCACCACCTCCAGTTCCATAAAGTTCATTTTACTACACATAGGGCACGCTATTCATTAGCATCGAATGTTGGCATTGGACATAAATCATGAGGTGCTGAATCCTCATAAGGGGCATATAATTTCCAAGACACTGGGTGGGACTGAGATCAGAGTTATATAACAGAAATGCGGGAGTTGTTGTTGCCTAATCCTGACTATTCTTAAAACATACTTGATTTGCTATAATCACAATTATACTTTCATCTTACTGTATTTTTCATGTGCAGATTCTGTAGGAAGCCTGACTTTTAAAGAAGTTGAAACATCATATTTACATTAAAGTCTCAACAATACCATGCATAAATATTACATAACTTATCACAAGACTTCACATGACTTAGCATTTTCTTATTCACATCCAGACACACATGACACATCAGGCAGTCAGGAGCCCGCTAAGTCTGAACTTAGTGAGACATTATAATATCACCTCTGAGGCATCTAAGAATGATTGATGAGTCCCAGTCAGGCTACCTCTGTTCATACTCCCTTTTTTTGTTTACAGACACCTTCAGTTTCACTCTCAGTGTGTGCACTCTGCCTGAGGATAATGTTGTTGGGATGACGGAGGTCACATAACCTCCAGGGTGCACTAACAGGGTTTTTGTCTTGTCTCCTCCAGGAGCTGTAGACATGCAAACCCCATTTGTTTTGCATGTAAATGCTTAGGGATACTTTCTTTTAACAGCATCAGAAACATCAATGATCATCAATCAGCCTGACATGACAGAAAATGTAACCTCATTAGATGTTTGCTGTTTGGATCTAATTGTATTTTATGCTAAACAGAGCCAAACAAATGACCTCGTTCAAAAAGTATTATGCTGTAGCCGTAGTTTTCTTTATGTCGGAGTTTAACAGACAAGCTGGAACAAGTATATACACAGATATATTTCAATATAAATATTTGAACAGCATATACATATGGAGTATGTGGAGTGTTTATGTGCATGTAGTGCAGAGACAGCTGTCTGTGCCTTGTAAACTGTAAGAAAGTAACTCATTTTTCACCCGCTTTAATGTGATAGAGGCCAGGGTGATTTAATCCTTCAGTGCGTAGAATTAATTTGCTGTTCCTTGACTCCCTGGCTCAGAGCAAAGGGCCATATGGCACGGCTGGCTCGCTGCGGGCCCTGGCAGACACAGCGTCAAGCCAGAGGTGAAGCAGAGAAGTGATCAGACCAGTTAAGTGGCCCTGCAGCAATATGAATTTACTGTAAAATATCAGTCTGAAAAGCTGGAGTGACACTCCGTGTGTCTCTGAAGAACATCCCGGCCACTTCTCCTGCTACACTGTGACATTTTTGATTGACACTTATTGATGCTGCCATTTCCCTTGTGCCTAACTTATTGTAGTTGTCACGGTTCTCATAGCTGGCTATTTGGAGACTTGAGGCTTGTTGATGTGCCATCCGGAGTCGCGGTTGTTTGCGTGGGCGCCCTGCTATGACAAGTCCTGCCCCTGTTTAACACACTGTGACTCACACGTAGTGAATAGACATTTGACACCTGACCCCGGGGCTGGAAGGAAATGGTAGTGACATGCTGGTGTCTCTGCTGCTCCACTGTGGGCATTGAACTGGCACTGCAGAAAACCCAGCTGTCAAAGCATTTCAACTGGCACTATTGGACTTTACTTGGCAGCAATGAGTGTAAATATTCTGCTTTTAGATTCTATCAACTCACTTTTTTTTTTATTATTATTTTTTTACTGTGAAAATTCACTAAGTGGTTGTTGATTGTATCATCTCTCTCTAATGCACCAGAGCCGACTGATGAGTCCTCTTGCCAGAGTGAGTGTTATAAATATAGACATGTTTCAGTCTGGGATAACAAGTCGAGGTGCTACAGAGACACGTCAGAGCGTCGCCACCGTCCTCCTGCCGTTGCTCTTGGCAACATCGTTTTTCTGAATGTCAGTGGAGTGAGAGACGGTGCCGGGTGTCTGATTGTGACTGAGCGAGCGGAGTACATGCCTGGAAACAATGCAATTATCTCCTGCGTCATCTCACCCGCAGAGAAGGCGTGAGGATGTGAGACGAATTGTGTTGGTCGCATGTTACGTGTCATGCATCAATCAGTTTGATAATGGCGGCTTCATTTTCAAGAGACTGTCAGGCTTGCACATGAATAGAACTTTGAAATTCGATACGCTGTTGCATTTATCAATCTCTAGCCATCATTTTCTCCTTCCAAGTCTGTCTTGGGTCATTAAATAATTTGGTGCATTTTCCTCTGCTGACTTGAGGACCAATGAAGTGCTTTTTGTTCATCTGTACGACATAAATCATCTCATTAAGACATCTTTTGTTGCAAATGGCATCTCCTCCCTCTATCTAAACCTCATTCGCTCAATTTCTTTCTCTTTATCCCATTCTCCTCTGCAAGCAATCTAAAGCAGCCCTCTGGGATGCTGGCTTTGCTGTAATTCAGGAGTAGATTAAAGGGAGATATGTTATCTGAAGGCAGCAGGCCTGAGAGAGACAGCACTTGAGAGACAAACAGTGGAAGAGAATGAGAAAGAAAGAAGGACAAAGACAGGAACAGAGACAGGCAGAGATGGATGGCTGCAGAACTCCTGGTATAGTGAGCAAAAGTGAATCAGATAAAGACAAAAGAGGGACACAAAGAGAGGGAGACAGACACAGACATCAATAGTTTCAGACAGACACTCTTTGTTATTGGCCCACAGGGACAAAGTTAGACCAGAGCTACTCAGTTGCTCTTAATCTTAAATACTGTTGAACTTCGCTCATCACACATCTCTCAGTTTCTCCTGGAGGGGCTCCCAGATACTCAAGACATGCACATCACAAAGTCCACACTGTCACACAGGATGTAAGGATTATGACCACGAAAAGCACCAAACATCATGTGATAATATAGGATATTAAGGATAAGACAAACATCTGCAGTGTCCCGACTGCTGTAGAAAGCTAAATATCCAGAAATAAACTGCCCAGAAAGTCACAGCTGAATGGAAGATTAGCAACATTTAATGAAGATGTCTAATCAGTGTTGATGATAAATGTAGTGGGTCCCTCAGTTTGCGCTTTATTAACTAAGAAAACTGAGATCTTCTGCTGTAAAATCTGTTGCTCTTCCAGCGAGAGCTCTGTCATTTATTGTGAACGGTGGTGTTTTGGTGCAGAAAAGGACTGCAGGCTATTTCATCCTGGATTTCTAGTCTTTTCCTTTTTTTCCCCCCTTGTAGCTCAAAACCAAAACTTGTCCTCTCTGCTTGGAAAATGGCTCTAAGCTTCCAACAGTAAAAAAATGGTAAAAATACAAGTGCAGAGATGTTATGGATGAGGATGCATTTTACAGTGTTTTGCCTGACTCAGATATTAGCTGTATATTTATTTAAGTATTGCCAAATAAATGCACCAGAGAGAGGCCAAGGCTGTGGCTGCATTAGCCGTGCAAGAGGATACGGCCTGTAGGAACCTGAGCTGCTGTGAGCAAACAGTGACCAGTGGTTCTTTTGCTAAATTTGTCCTGCGATGCCAACAGAAACTGAATCTGCAATAAATTTTAAGCATTGGCAGTTTTTGTTGGATGCTGTCGCTGACACAGACGCCCCAAAGGACCGAGTGTGGGTTACTGAGCATGGAAGTTTGACTCGCTTGTGCTGGAGAACTTTTTAAAGATTTTGAAGATGAACTGTAAATGACAACTGGACCAACATGGTAGACGAGGCAAATGACCAGTGAATGACTCTCTTTGTTTTGGCCAACACCTTAATTGCTACAGGCCAGGATGTTACTTCAAAGCTGAGGCAGTGTTGGACTTATTTTGTAAAATTATGGGACAGTCAGGAGAAACTGTGTGAACGTCAAGCCTCATTTGAAACCAACTAAAAATAATAAGAGTAGCTGAATGCTGGAAAGTCTATTTAACCTTTAAATGCTTGCAAAATACTAAAGTGCATGTATAGTATTTTACTTCCTGAGCCCTTATACAGAACTTCTACCGAGAAATACGTACAGGATACCCTGCAGACACTATATTAAAATTCTGATAACTGAATCACTGTATGAATACAGGCTATATTCCAAAATACATTGTTTAAAACTTATTATTGTCCAGTTTTTGTGAAGATCGACAGCAAGACCAAATGTTCTGTATTGTTATTATCATCAATAAGTCTCTATTTCTCTATTTGCATTAATTGTTTTCATGTGTCTCCATTAAATCCTCACTTTTGCAGTCCAGTATCAACATGGGACTGCCTGCAGAATGCTTGTCGACTGGCTACAACTCTGGATCCGGGCTAAAATGACTTAGTTTTGACAAGAATAATACAAATTTTAATGTGTTTCACATTTTTTTTAATTTAATCTCAGTACCACTGAATAAATAATAGAGTTTGATCTTAAATTTTAAATAATTCACTTGCAAAAGTATTGCTGGCTATATGCAGCATGTCAAATTTCCAGACTGTAGATAAAACAGAGACATTTTGAACTTTTGTCTGAAGCCTGTGTTATAACAAGTTTTACATCATTGGTGCCAGACTGAACTTCCATACTTCATAGGCTACCTGTCTGTCAAAAGGGGGAGACTGCAGATTAACCCTAACATCTACTTTTGTCAGTGTAATGCATTCAATACACACAGTAATGCACAAATAAGATGGCAGATTAGATTACAGAAATAAAACCTAAACTTTAATCAGCGCATTTCTTCAACTCACTGCTGACTGGTTATGATGACATGTTGTCAGACTGAATAATGAAGTGTAACAAATGAAAATTCAGTCCAATTATCAGGCCACTGTTACGAATAGCATTAATCTTAAATCAGCGTGATGCACTCATTTGGTTTGTTCAGGTGCATGGTTTTGCCAGCAGGCTCCCTCTTCTAATGTGCCTCACTACACAATCACAGTCCCTTAACCTGCACGGCTCTGGTTCTCCTCCCGCTGGCCCGTGAAGCACGGCGTCCCGCTGAGCCCGTCTGTCACTCTGTCGTGACTCTGTGTGTCTCTGACAGCTGGGACAGAAGAACAGTCGGAGAACGGGGTCCTCCGGCCTCTTTCCTATTGCACTGCAGCACAGCTTGGCTCCGAGATCATCATCATCTCCAGGCAAAGGGAAAGGAGTCTGCTGAATTGATGAACTGTGGCGCGCCAAAACACCGGCAGGTAGCCTGCTGTGGTCACGATGATATCAAACACAAGCAGGTGATGCTGTGGTTCACACATGCAAAACAAACTGACTCCTATTTAACATCACTGTCAATCTGAATTTGAATCTTTGTACATGCACCTTTGATACAATGCAGTAAATCTGCCTTGCATTGATATCCACGTCACATCTGTCACAGTGCCACATTCAGCCAGTACCTGACCTGGATCAATACTGCATGCTGGGTATCTCTCACACACACACACACACTCACAAAACATCTTCAATTGAAATATTTTTTTCCTTATCTCAGAAATACAAAGATGCACCTTCAGCGTGAAGTTGTCAGTGTTTATTATGAAGACCGGCTCTGTGATATGACTCTGTGTGCTCTCACACTGTGCGCCACGCTGTCCAAACATCACCGGAGCACGATAACACAGTGGCGCCCTCTCCCCCTCCACCCCATCCCCCCCTCCCTCGCCAATTTTTTTTTTGTTTTTTTGTTTTTTTTTTTTTAACGGAGGGGGGCTCCCACACCCCCAGTAACAGGTTTGATTGGAAAGCATCTAGCTCCCAGCAACCAATCCCCCGGCAGTGTCGTGCACACACGTACGAGCACACACTCACACTCACACAGGGTTTCCGTGGCAACTGTGGTGCAGGGGGCAGACAGAATGATTTGGTCTGCGGAGCGAGCGAGCGAGACTATGGTGATGAGGGGACGAGGCCTCCACCAGAGAGTGAGGGGGTGGGGGTGGGGGTGTGGGGTGGGTGGCTGCACCGCTGGTTCATGGTGGAAAGAAAACAGACAAACAGACAGAGGTGAAGTTCAGCTTAGTTAGAGAGAGATTTGTGACCAGGTTTGAGGTAAGAATAAATCACAACACCTCCTGAATTTAGTTCTCTTTGGCTTGCAGAGTCCAAAATGTTGGCTGCACCTAAACTAGGTTGATTTATGATTAAAGGATGAGAAAGCTATAAAAAAAAACTATATATTAAATATGTGTGCAAAGTTTTCAACTCTTTTTCAGCATCTCCTCCCCCTGATACAGGATTCAGCTTTTGCCCTCTCTCTTTGTTACTGTTTCCTCATTTTAAAGAGAAGATTTCAAAAACAGGGCTGTAATGGCCGACGAGCTGGCTGTCTGGCTTGTTCTACTTGGAGCCGGATGTCACACAGCTTCCAAAAACTGGGCTTTTTGGAGATTACTGACTCTGAACCAGTTCTCTCTGGTTACTGGAATGGGATTAACTGCTGCTGCTGTATTTGTGTGTGCATGTGTGTGAGTGTGTGTGTGTGTGTGTGCCCTTGGTGTGCATGTTTTTGTGTTGATGAACACATATGTGCATATGTGAAAAAGTAGAGAATGTTAAAGAGAGAGAGAGAGAGAGAGAGGGAGAGAAATCATTTGTGTGTGTTTGTGCTTTCCCAGCATCCTTTGTTAAATGTGGCTTAGCCCAGAATCCTCTGTTTAATCTTGCCGCCATTTTGTTGTCTGGTGGCTATGGCTCCTCTTTCTCTCTCTCTCTCTCTCATGGCAGTCGGAACGGCTTAACTTCCCAGAATGGTTACCATAGCAACATCGACAGAGGTTTACCAGTGGCCATGGCGACGGCTGATGCACTAAGATGTGGCTTGCCATGGTTTTGGGATGCAGGGGAGTCAGGGGGTGGAGGGGGAGGTGGCAGGGAGCGAGGACCGCTGATGTCAGCCACACCTTGATGAGGAAGGTGGTTGAACGGTGCATAAATAAACATTTAAGTTGAAAAAATAAAACTTTTGTCTTTACTCACTCTCACTGTAATTCACCAGCATGTCAGTTTGCTTCTTTTTCGCTTTTGCTTAATTCCCAAACAGCAGTGGAACATGCATGCATGAGTAGAGGTGAATTTTTGTCCTCCTCTGGCTGTGTCAGACGTGTGTGTGTGTGTGTGCATCAATCAGCACTGTCTGGTCTTAAGAGACTCAAATCATGCCTCTCCACTGAGGTGAGAATTCTCAAATCAATTTCTCTGCCATTTTCCCTCCACCTCAAACGGATTGGATTTTTTTCTTTTTTTTTTTTTTTACTCTCTCCTCCACTGCAGCCCAATTGTAATTTAAAAAGCGTTTGGTGTAAATACTGCTATTGTTGGAGGCGTAATCAAACATTCATGAGGGAGAGGAATCTAGGGAGAAGCAGAGAATCTAGGTCACGG
The DNA here is from genome assembly GCA_029783645.1 of Ctenochaetus hawaiiensis. Taxonomy (NCBI): domain Eukaryota; kingdom Metazoa; phylum Chordata; class Actinopteri; order Acanthuriformes; family Acanthuridae; genus Ctenochaetus; species Ctenochaetus hawaiiensis. The sequence goes on from JAPZDY010000007.1 coordinate 19,315,760, forward strand.
ATGCGCTGGCAAGTCTCTGAGACTGCTGCTTCGCTGAGTGCGCTGCTCTCTCTTTCTAAACCTCCTCTTTGTCTTTTCTGCTATCTCCCTCTTTCTGCCGGTCCCTCGTCCTCTCTCCTCCCCTTTTTTCTCTTTCTCTCATCTCATTCTCGTTATCTCCTCTTCTCCCTCCACTCCTCTCTCACCTCTTCACCCTCCTCTTCCTCTCCTCTCTTTTGTATTCCCTCACTCCCTCTCATCTACTGCCCTCTCATCTCTCTATGGTTTCACTCTCTTCTATACCTAAGTATAAGTTTTTCATTCCTATAAGCTATACCTATAATTTTTTACCTTTTTGGTGTGCGACTTTAACAAAAAAAAAGCAATGCTTCATTCTATTATTACCGTTATCAATCTCAGGAAATCCAAAAAATATGTCTGCATTCACGTATAAGATCCGAGTAGCGGCAGACAGCCCAGTAAGTGGCTCGTAGTAATGGCCCAATTGACCATCATCAGTCAAGGAGAAGGTCATGTTGTCAGTGCTTTTACAACCATTTCCAAGCCAACTGTGGTGAACGAAGCAACACATTAGCAGACGCTGACCTTGTGAGTGCGTCCACAGTGTCAGCAAGGATGAAACAGATGGCGCTACAGAAACATCAGGGAGAGAACTGTGATCCAAAATGAGGGAGCCCATTTCTTTATCTGCTTGACTTTAGAGATAATTACATTTTGTTATGATACATTCATATTTTTTGCTTTTATTGCCACCCGCTTTGGTAAATTTATTTTTACAAAGACCATCTTTTAAGCTTTAGACCAGCATCACCAGTTCTCCTTTACAGGCTGAGAGAAGTCCTGGGGTGAGTTGAGAGGCTGCAGACATGCCTGTAATAACAGCAGTGCAGACAGGGTGAAGCAGTGGATAATGAGACAGCAGAATTTACAACATCCTCATTGAAATATTAGAAAAGACTGTGGGAGGATATCATTGATAAGAAGAAACCAAGTTATGAGCGTACAAGTTCCTGCTGATCATTCTTCTTGGCTAATGCATTAATATTTGTGTAATTTTGTTGACATTACACAGGTTTCAACTTCTAACAGCATAAGCCATGAAAGATAAGCATTTATCTTAGAAAATGAAAACCCCCAAAACATGTTTCTTTTTCTCAGAATGACTGGTGAAAGAAATGCTTGTGGTTATAATTTGACATGTTTAAGAAATATGCTTATTTACTGAGAAGATCAACTTGACTCACATTTGCATGGTAAATGTAAACCTACAGCTTGCGGCCAATTAGCTTAGCTTAGCTTAGCTTAGTTTAACTTAGCATTAACCTGGCGAGACAGCATGCTTGGCACTTCAACAAGCCTTGTCATCATTGTGGGTTTGCCTTGTAATTAGCAGAGATATCAAGATGTTGTTGCTTCAGGCCACCACTTTAAAAGGTTAGCCTAGCATCTCACCTTTTAAAGTGGTGGCCTGCAGGGGGCGCCCATCAAATTGAAATGAAGATAAGGAAACATTTTTTAAAAACGTTTAAAAAAAATTAAAATAATACATCATTCATCATGTAATAAACTCACTGTTGACTACGCACCATTTTTACCATTTTTGCTGAAACTTCAACTTATTAGCTTGCTTGCTAGCATCTACCTAACTAGTGTTCACTCTTCAAAAATTGAAATGAAATGAATGAATAGAAATATTTTTAAATAAAACAATAGTGAAACAGTTGCTAGACAGGTAACATAAGGACTCCAACTCTCTTTTTGGTGGAACACAAGTAGTTTTGAAATTAAACTGGTCGTGAAGATTAACAGAACCACCTAATTTTAAAAAAGTGAGCACCTCCATAATGTTAGTAATATAACTTATTGCACAAAACTGTGTGTGTGCATGGGATTTCATGATTACGGCAGTTTAATGCTCATCAATTACTCCCAAATGATTATTTACAGGAGATGTGTAATTTTCAATAATGATGATGATGAATTCTTGTCACTTTGGTCTTAAATACAACCACAAAAGGGTTAACAAATGCAGACGGAACCAACCTCAGCTGGAGATGCTATTCGACTGCCATAAGAATGTGATTGCCTCATTGCAGGAGTCTTTCCTTCTCTAAATACCTTCAACTCTGAGTATTTAACATGGAAAAATATAGGAAATGATTGTTCAAACAAATGCTTGTCTGCCCCGGTTAAGTTTTTCCACATTGCTGATTGTAGTTGAGCAGTGGAATGCACAGCCACATTCATTTCTGCTTCTTGCTCTTTGCTGCATGTCTGCTAGGTTAGCGCCACACGCTGTGCAGTGTTACAGCCATACATGCATTGTCATTGTTTTATTACAGCAGCGTGCTATAACCACAGATAACCTATTATTCTACAACAATGCAGAGTCAACGAGCAGATTTGATATAGATAATAGGTTGACTATTTAAATTTAATCAACTATTCTGTGAATTTAAGTGTGTGCTACAACAGCCTGGCAAGTATGGTATGTTAAAGTGGACCCAAGAATCCAGTCTATAATGAAACCCTTGTTTAACCCTTTTGTTTTTATTTCTATATAAATTTAGCTAACCTGGGAGTTTGAGAAAGAAAGGTTTAATCTATAAAAAAAGACCCAAGTTGTAATAAGTGAGAAACATTTAATATTGTCTTCGATCTTAAAAAAGTAGTAAGTTTCATGACTGTATTAGACTTGATACACTGTGTACTGTGTAACTGATAATAGATGTGTTTTGTATGTGCGTGCATCTTTTCCCTCTCTGCCTCTGTATGTTTGCATGTTTTCCTCTGACTGCATGTCCATTTTAATACTGGTCTCGCAAGACCCTAAATCCCTGAATCTGTCCATCATCCTACCCTCCCCTCCTCTCTCCCTCTCTCCCTCTCCCTCCCTCTCTGCCGTATTAGAGGGTCCGAATCCACCGGCCTCTCCAGACCCAATAGACCCACTGGCATTGAACTCTCTCCAGCTAATCCATTTGTATGTTTTCAATTACATACGGGGAGCAAGTGGACAGTAAGCTCTCATCGGCCTCTGCCTGGAAAACGCTGTCCCCTCGTGACCTAAATATCAAGCTAAAGAACAGGGAGGGACGGGGGGAGGGATGTATGTGTGTGTGTGTGTGTGTATGTGTGTGTATTTGTAGGATGGGGGTAAAACAAAACAACCAAAAAAAAAAATAGGTCACATATTTCCCAATTTTACGCCACAGAATTGGATTGCACTGAGGAGAAATAATCACGGTCATGTTTGGATTTGACAGGCAGACCGCCGCTCCTCTCAGTCATCCAGGACGAGCCAACTGGCTGAAAGGATGACTCAGTTTTCTGTGGTTAGCGCCGGTGGAGTCACACACTCCGTCTTGGCTTGTATGTAACCCCAGACAGCAGAAAATCAGAGGGCTTGAGCCCAACAGTCTTCAATTTGAGCTCGTGGAGATGCTTAAAAATGAGTTAGCACATGAAAATAAACGACGTTTAAAAAAAAAAAAAAGAAAAAAAAAATCAATAACGTATTGCATGGCTGAGATGCCCAGGGCATGAAATCGGCTGAGCCACATTAAAGAGTACGACCAGTAGTTGCCACATCAGTTTTTTATCTCAGTCATTTTCAAAATCCCTCAACAGGATTATTATTTTCTCATTTTAATCTCTCTCCTCCTCTCCCTCCATCTTTAGTCTGGCTTCCTCTCCTCCGTCTCTTTTCCTCCTCTTTCCTGTCTCAGCTCATAACTCATCGGTGTTAGGAAAGCGCTCATAGGCTCAGCGGCGCTCCAGTCCAAGCTGTCCTCTCACCTCAGCCCTCCCTCTTTCATCCTTTTCTCCCCTTGATCCCTCCCTCCTCCCTGCTTCCCACAACCTGATGGAGAGTGGCTTTGACAGGCTCATCAATAACGCAAGGAGGCTTAAACTCACCTCCAGCTTCAGTCCTTAGCTTTTCATATTTAAGATTTAAATGCTGATATATTTTTTTCTCTTCCTTGCTATTATTTTAGTATGTTAGTGCAAAGCTGTCACTCTTCTTTTTCCCTTCCCTCACTTCTAACAACAGTGCTGCTTCTTGTTCTCAACCTCTTTCTAACCTCTCATAAAAAAAGACCGGCTGGGTGACCACTTTCCTTCTTTACTCCTCCCTTTCCTCCTCTTCCTCCCCCCTCTCGCTTCAACCTAAAATCTTTCCTTCCATCAACCGGTCCTGAAGGCTGGATTTTAATAAATGTCACATCACATCGGGCAAAGCAGCATCTGTGGAGCAGACAGCCGCAAAAGGAAAGGGAGAGTGAGAGAGAGGGAGAGAGGAGCGGGGGGGGAAGGCAGAGTGTCCCCCTGCCTCTCCTCACCTCAATGTAAAGCAGCGCGAGAATGGTGGAAAGCAGCAGAGAGCCTGACGACAGCGCAATTAAGCTGTCTTCCTCTCAGGCTTTTCCCATGTTTACCTCACTCTGTCTGCAGTTTTTCCTGCACAGTACAGGTCACCTTTTCACCTCGGTGGCTAATTCAAAAGCACACTGTTGATGTGTAAAACGCAAACAAACTGGCATGTTTCTTTGTGTAAGCCGTGTAGTCTCCCTCTTGTTTCTTTTTCTCCTTAGAGACGCGAGTGATGATGCAAAGCGAAGGACTGTGGAGGAGGTGAGACCTTGTATGTCCCCATGAAGTTGCAGACTGAGACGTCCTTTTTTTTTCATGGACGTGACTGTAAGAGGGTGATGAATGACAAAGGAAGAGAGGAAGAAAAAAGAACTAGTAGACAGTTGATGCAGGCCTTTGGGGAGTGCATGTATATGTACATTAAGTTCCCACAAGAATGCTTCATACGCATCAGCAATATAAGTGTGTTAATGCATTTGCATTCCTTTCAACACTGGAATGTATGTTTGACTGCTGGTATTTAAGTGCATGTTGCAGCGTTTACACACAAAGCTGACACGGTGCCAAAGCCAGCCCCTACTTCCTGCGTCTCATCCAGCCATCCCAGAGCCAAAGACAAGTTTACCCCCACATGCATCAGTGCTTCTGAATCGAGTGCGCTCCAGTGAGCAGGGGAAAGTTTTTCATGTTTGGCATTATTTCAAAGTGCTTCTTTAAAAGTGACTCATGCATCAGTAATTGGCAGTTCTCAGAGCGCGACTCTACGGCAGGAGCTGGTTCGACCGTCCGTGCCCAATTTATTGCAGTTCTGCTCGGATCAGGGAGTCAAAGCTAGACGCAGTTCAGGCTAAAAAATGACGCTGTGATACCAAAAAAAAATAATACAGTGGAGTCTGCTGCCTGGCGGGTTCGTCTGACTGTCTGACTGAAGAGCTTCATGTTCAGAGTGGGATCGTTTTTGTGGAGCAATCCCAGCAGCCAAACTCGTCTGCCCTGCTCCTGACCCCACCATGGAAAAAGTTTCAGTTTAGTCTAGATAGTAACTTTAGGTACCACTTCCTAATAGGACACAAGAGATATTACTTACGATTTTATTATTGATCAGTGAATTAATTGGAATGTTTCACAGATCAGTGAGACATTAATTTTGAATGAGTGAATTTGAGTTGCCAGGTCGTAAAACATTCAAAGTCTTCTCTCTGGAGAAAAACTTGAAACAGTTGGCAAAACAGTCTCAACAAGATGTCCAATTGTAGCTTTCCTGGATCTTTTGATTGTATTAGCTGTTTCTGATTTTTTTTTGGATGTGAGTGCATTTTTTTATGTTGGACTTGGAAATAACATTGAGCTAACTTGCATCCATTATTATTTAAACGGTTGGTCTGAAAACAATCGGGAGAACAATAAACTGAGAACAATCGGGACCTTTTAATGGTTAAACTATCATTATTTTCATTATTGATTAATCTGCCCTTATTTTCTCAAGTGGTTGATTCATTGTTTTGACTGTAAAATGTCAAATAACTGTCCTAAGTATTCTACTATGGCATAAAACAGAAAAGAGAAACAAATCTTTCTCAGAGAA
>JAPZDY010000007.1:19322023-19345054 GCA_029783645.1 Ctenochaetus hawaiiensis
AGAAAAGAGAAACAAATCTTTCTCAGAGAAAGCAGCTATATAGGCAATTTTGCTTTGGAAGAAAACACCTACGATAAATCATTCATTATTAATCAAATATTGCTTAATATTACCTGATACTTTTCATTGATAATTACCTGCTTTATGTTATAAAGTGATAAAAAATTCTGAGAATAATTAAATCTGTCCTCTTTAACCTTCAGAGCATTTACAAAGCATGACTCATTAAAAAGTGGTACAAAATATGTGAGATCTGCTTCAGTACGAATCCATGAGTCAGACCACATTGACCATATTGGATGTAAATAAGGCAGCATGTTCAGGACCGTAGATTCTTGTAAGAGTTGTAAATTCTCAATGAGGCCTCCACAGGGAGCAGGTGGGTCTGAGCTCTGCCTCTCAGGTGGTGTCAGGGGGGGTCAAACGTAGGACGGCTGCTTCTAATTAGGCTGTCTCAGTGACAAGTGTGTCTAACAGCCTTCCCAGGCCACGCCATGCAGCGCCGGGCTTAACCGAGCGAGTAATGGGTGCCCAGAGAGAGCAGCATGATCTCACAACCCCTCCCCTCCAGCTACGCGGCCAATTAGATGAACACTGGGCGATGACAGTGGTGGTTTTGTTTTTCAAGGCTCGTAACAGATAAGGGTGTGTATGTTCATACGAATGTCTGTGTGTGTGTGTGTGTGTGTGTGTGTGTCTGGGTGTGTATGTCCACCCCGATGGAGGCCAAGCCCTCACCACCTGCTCAGGAAGCATTTTCAGGGCAGCGTGTGTCAAATGATGACATTAGCACTTCTAATAGACCACTGGCACTCTATGGCTGATAACACAGGCGCAGCCTCAGGTCTACTGTTGGAGTGTGTGAGCCAGCTTTGTCAGCTAAATCAAATTTGTCACGCTCCGGGGATCCTCCATTAGAACTGGCTATTTCAATAAAACATGATTACCTCCCACTTTGACCATATTAGAAAACATTTACGTTTATTTCAAATACCAGTAAATCACATATACCCATGTGCCCACTCACGGGTGGGATACCAGTGAAACATATACGCGTTCACACAAACACACACTCACACACACACACAAAGGCACCCCTCGGCAGCTAAGTAGCTAAGCAGGGTGCTTAGCAGAACCAACAGCAGGGGAAGGGAAAACAAACAGAGGGGCCACCAGTAAATCACCTCCATCCGCAGCAGCTCACCGGGGATTGGATGGCACCGGGAGGCCCTGTGAGAGCGGCTGATGCTGCCTGGAGATCAAGGTGCAGCAGGAGGCAGAAAGAGGACACTCACACCACCCTAAACTCTTCAGCTCGGCTCAGCTAATTTTTCCAAGCATAAGAAAAGAGGAGGGCAGGATGGGTGGAGAGGAGTGGAAGACAGGGACATGGTCACAGCTGTGCCACATATCTAAATAACGTCCCACCCTTTCATCCCCCAACCCAGTCTCCGGCTCCCCCTTCCCCTTCACGCTCCTCCAATCCCATCATCCTGAATGGCAGGAAGCGAAGCGTTTGCCCTTTGACCTGTCAGGAATGTTGTCCTCTTCTGTCCCAGCGGCAGCGGCAGCAGCAACACACACTGATAAAAGCGGAGCCTCTGAAACAACACTGTGACCTCCTGCGCCACCCATCCATCCACATGTGCAGCGTATATTTATACATACAGAGTCTCATTTTTAGCTCCTCTGTTCTTGATTTACAATTGCAATCACATAACTCAGAGTCGGTGCCAGTCCACAAAGTATGAATGAATGTCAGAAAAGATGACGCCTCTGATGCGATGTGACAGGCTGCCTGGCAGGCTACAATAGGAGCCTATCTGTCCCCGTGGCACATGGCCAGCTACCGAGTGAGGTATTGCACCATAGTGAGCTGGGTGAGCTGCCTTTGGTAATGACTGTGAATGGGCTGTATCTACGGGCCATTACTCTATGGACTCAGCTGAGGCAGCAGGGTAATGCTGACTAATGGAGATGAACTTTTTGACTGATGAATTGTATATCCCCCTGATGAGGCTGCGCTACTGCCACAGTCCCTGTTTCTTGATGCTTATTTGTTCATTTCCAAAGCAACAACCATTAGAAAGGAAAAATTGGCTGGCACACAACTGTAGATAACTTGAGTTTGAATGGAAGAGGAGAGTGTTTATTCTAGCTGGCTATTAAACAGTGAATCTGTTTTATAAAGCAGACAGTAAATTAATATGAGGATGTTTTCACTCTATTGCAGCAGTGATATTGCTTTCCCTGCAGTAAGCTCTTTGTTAATGAGATGAGCAGAGCACAATGTTGCGTAGAAAGAGAAAAGTTGTGTTAGCTGATACTGCAGTTGAATACCAAATATTTGCAAAGCTACGGACTATGACGTTCAGGAGGAATTCCCCATTGTTTAATATATCATACGGTAACATATCAGGCACACGTCAGTGTTATGAAAGTGACCCCTTGGCCTCCATCACCGACCATTTCTGGCATCAGACCCTCAGGCGCTTTTCAGGATGGCTCGGTTTCCTCTCATCACCTATTAGATCCAGATGAGAGCCAAGCCTCTCCCGACCACGGCCCTGTCTCAACTGCTCTCAACTCAAAGCAGATGGCGGCTAACGTGAGCCAAAGCCGCCTGCTGGAGCCGCTGCTGCGTGTGTCTGCCAGGACGAGAAGGGGCCACAACTCGCAAATTCTCTTCCATTAAAGGGAGTGTGATTGAATGTCAGCGGCTGTTAAGCTCAGCTGAAGCTCATATACTGGAATAATAGTTTGATTTCAAAACACGGATCTTAAATGCTGTTTTCCTTTTAGCGCAACAAAAACTGTCAGTCACGATGGTATCTACGCTATGGCTAAGGAATGATCTCATAAAGGTCTGAGGGTAATAAGAAACAGGGGATTGAGGAGACCCCTCCCTAGCAGACACATCAATACACACAACCACACACACACTCACACACCAGGAAGATAGGGCACATCATGTTGACGCTGTGTGATACTGTCACACACTCATAAAAGGCTAATTTGTTTAGTGAAATGTGTGGTGTTTGCTTGAAAGCAGCCCTGAGGCCTTTCTTTCATGATCTGTAATGACACATTATATCGTTAAACAATAATTTACACATGATTTAAATCAAATTATTCTTCAGAGGATGGAGAAATGTTCCGTATCATTGTGGGGCACTAAAGTCCGCAATGAGATTCCTTCAGATAAATTAGGTTTGGGTTAGGAGGCTGAATCAAGTTTTACAGATTTAAAACATTGCAGCCTTTCAGTGTAAATATATCATCTGATGTGGTGTGTCAATAAAAATTTGTGAATTGGTGTCTTGATGATTTTTGTTACATCAAGAAGAGGAAGGATATGATCTTTGGTTTCAGATCAAATAGAAGAACAACCAACTAGACGGACAAATGAAAGTAATGTTGGCGTAAAATCCTCATCCTCAGCCCTCGATAGTGTCAAGGTCAGCTAATCTTAAACTTTGGCGCTGGCATGCATATTTTCATGGTTTGTTGCGACTGTTAATTGCCGATTCTTTTTTATTTTAAGCATTTAGTAAATTAATTTGGTCAAGAAATGAAATCATAGTCCAAATTTCTTCCTTCAAATTACTGGCAGGGACACAACTCAATTGAATTGCAAGATGTTGCTTTTCATGCTACACTAACTTTTGAAGAAGAAATTGTTTAAAGGAGCAGTAAGCGATATGTTTTTGCTCTATATTCCTACAGCAATTATTTATACAGTGTGATCAGTTCATAACACAGGTCTCACAGTAACAGAGGAGCAACCCTTTCTCCAATCAGGAGAGAGAATGTTACAAAGAGGTGGTAGGACCGTGTGTCATCAGCTGATAACTAAAATCCTCCCCAAAGTTTGTTTTTATCATACTTACAGATCTGAGGTAATGCTGGACTTGCTGCTTTCCATCGCTGCTCTCTCTGATGATGACCAGTGCGCGTTCATGTGGTGACATCAGGATCGGGGAGGGGACTGCTAACTGCAGGGAGTCAGCGAAAACCATCTGGTTGCTTACTTCTCCTTTAAGTGATGGTGGGTTTTTTTTTTTTTACCAATATAATGTAGAGTGATTTCCCCAATTTGTATCAGTGAGTTTAACACTGATACAGCATGACAAGTGTCAAATTCCTGATGTAGATTGGAGGACCATTATCAACCCAAACCAAACCAAATGCCGACATTCCAGCCCTCCGAAACCCATCAAGGTGTCTGTGGCTGCCCCCCTTCCCCTCGGTTTGGTGCTGATATGCTGGGGGTCTCTCACCTTTCTAATCTCTGTTTACGCTGCTGTCCGTCCTAAGCATTCAGCACGTCATATCATGATACAGAGCTTCCTCCCTGACCTTTAATGGCTAGATGACCTCTGACCTTGTCCCTCTCTAAATGCATTCACACACGTGGACCATCAGGCCTCCATCAGGCCTCAACCTTAAAACAATGAGTTATGCTGTCAAGGACATAGCTGCTCTCCTGCTGCAGAACAATAAGAATGAGAGTGTGAGTGATTTGCTACTTGTCTGGGTTTTAACAGAGATTTTTCATATATTATGTTGTCATCTCTCTGTCTGTCTCGTCTCATCTTCTGTCCCTTCCCTCCCTCCTCTCCTCTTCCCCCATTCCTCTCATACCGCGGTGTCCCCTACAGCAGTTTCCAATTAAGATTAGGCCCCAAAATGGAGGACGGCCAAAGCCTTTGCTCTGGTATGGGATGGCGTGATGTGAAAAATGGCTGAGAATTAATAGGATGTAATAAATAAATAGTAATGAGGCCAATAAAAAGATAGCATATCTCAAGTTTCTATGCTGATCTCCTGAGCTCATCCTGCGGGTAACTGAGAGTTCAATCTTGATTAGCTCCAGTTCTTCCTCCATTTGACCAATAATTTTCTAATCACTTGGGGATAATCATCTTTAGATTAGCCACCCTGAACAAAATAACTATGAACTTCATGTAAAACAAAGTTTGGCAGTCTTTGGGTGTGTATGTCTGTGTTTTTACACGCAAGAGGTTCCTACAAATATACACTGCTGAGGGAGTTAAAGGGATAGCTGGATGTTTTAGAAAAATACACTTCTTACTTTTTATGCTTTCTTGCATGAACCATGAAAAAAGGCTGATTAATTTTTGCAATTCAATCCTTGAATGGATTAAATAAAAGAGGTGTAATGTGTTAGTGACCTTTAGAGGTGTTGGTAGGTGGATTATGTTACTTTTGAATGGAGCCAGGCTAGCTGTTTCCAATTGTTTTCAGTCTTTGTGCAAAGATAAGCTGACCAGCTGCTGGCTGTGGCCTAATATTTAACAGACAGAATGCCATAATTACATGGTAATTGTTTTCTTTTGCTAGAAAGTTGGCAGTTTCATCCCTTTACTCCCTTGAAAGTTTTCTGAATGTGTTTTAATTACAAACTTCCCAGAAATAAAGATGATAGATTAAGAGATATTACTTTAATATTGATAACAGGCATCAAGAAACATCCCCAATAAGACATCACACCATTGTAAGTTTTTTCTTATCAAATGACTTCAACTTAGGGAGTTTCAAATTCTTTTCTGAGCTTAGTGATTTCAGAAACTGTGTATCTATTAAAGTGCACCTTTAAAGCTTCACCCCTTCACTCACAGATTTCTCCTCTATAAGGTAGTTGCACCTGCTGACTTTTTAATTAGCTGCTGCCTCATTAAATCCAAAGGTAATGACACTCTGGCCATGAACACAAATTGAGTTCAGAACAAAGTTTCAAAACCTGGTCCTCAGTAGTCATTGCTAAACTTCACCTGACCAAATGGACTCTGAAAGTTTGTATACACTCTGACTTTAATAGTATAAAAAACAGTAGGAATGTTTTAGAAGTGGTCAATACTTCATGTTTTCTTGACTTCACACTCACATACACACTCATGGGAACACTTTAAAATGCTCCTCTTTTTTCTCTTTTGAAATGCTATTAATCTTTATCCATTCTGATGCCACCAAACCTCAGCCTTCACAATATGTTTTTGCTTTTGTACCCAGACAGTTTGGCTTCTATTAGTGAACATATTCTGCAGCTGCCTCCTCTCTGCTATGAATTGGAAAATACTTTAGTAAAGCTGTCACAGCCACAGGTTCATTTTCAGGGAGTGATAACAGATGTTTTAAACCAAATGAATGCACAAACTATCAGCTGCATTATTCTTTTTTCGCTTTGCAGCATATTTTGCACAATCCATAACTCCATTGGCCTGAGCCTTAAAATTAAAAACCTCTCAGGCTGTAAGTTGCATATATACGTGCACTGTTCTGAACTTATCCTGACTCTGCCGGTAGGAGCTGTATGTGTGAAGGCAAAAAGTCTGAACCAGTTGAGCAAGTCATTGACTGGACTGTCTTACCAGCTGCCTACTGCAATACTGTGAAATTTCAAGTTGAGTCCATGTATAAGCAGAGTAGGCTGCTGGCTGTTGTAGTGTAGCTGCATAGGGTTGCTTAAATTAAAATCAGTGCAAAAATAGTCAACATTACAGATGAATCTTACCTGCGCAGCTGAAACAAATAATTATCAATGTGTACATTTAAAAAAGACCAAAGGAAGTGACTTAACTTTCTCACAAAATTGTGGAAAAATGTGATCTTACCTACACGCAATGTCAGAGAGGCCACTTTATCCGTTTCTATACATTACTTGTATTCATTTTTGCATTTAGCAACTTATTCAAAAATACTGAAACTTTTCTTTTTAACTCTAAAGACAATTTTGAAGGATTTTTTTTGCTTGATTAGAAAGTCATAAAGAAGAAACAGGAAACATGAGGTACAAATAAGCAACTACACTTTAGAAAATGCCCCAAAACATTGACAAATAAGATTAAAAAAAAGTGCATGTAATAGATGCTGCCACCTCTTGTCTGAACCAAACAAAGTATTTATTGATGGCAAAACCATGTCTTGCAGAGAATCTATGGTTGTGTGTATTGAATGGCAACATTTGAAAAATCCGATCCATAAATTGTCCAGAGTTCCTATGAGAAAAGTCTTTCTGATTGGCATCTTTCTCCATAAGGAATAACCATTTTACTGATTTCTATCTCATGAGCTCTAAACACAGTATTTTAAAGTGTGTATTCAGAGGTGGAAAAAAGCACCTAATCATTCCAATTCATGACCAGTGAAGACAAAATGGTGTATTTTCACAGTGTTCGATTACGCATTATTGCGTAATAAAAAAAAACAAAAAACTGTGCTGTCGCAGTGTCTGCACATCGTGAGCTACATGGTATTTCCCTTAAAAACACAGCGACGTCTCTGTGTTTCTGCGCTGTTCTTTAACAGGAGGAATCCTTTCAGGCTTGCTCCGAGGACATTTATTCATCACAGTGGGCTCCCTCAGTCTGCTGTAAAGAGACAGCGGTATTCACTGGAGTGCCTGCAGACCTATTCATTCCGTTACACACAGACAGAGCCCAGTCAGTATCTGTTTTGTGATGAGCCGGGACAAAGCAGAAGCTTTAGGAGCCATTGTATGGCAGTGCATCTTCTTCAGAGAGTTGAGTGGGACGTATGTTTGCTGCTCACTTCTGCAGTGCACGAGTGTTTGATGCATGTATGCTTCATAAGGTTACAGTGAGAACTTAGGTGGTCTGAGGAGCGTTTTAACTTCTGGGTGCATGTGTGAGTGTGTCTGCTTGTGTCCATGTGTGTATGTGTGTGTGTGTGTGTGTGTGTGTGTGTACAGTCCATTGATTGTGCTCTAAGCCCAGCAGCCGACAGTGAGGTAATGGATGAAGCTGCTGAGCGCTATCTGAACCTCCTGACCTCTGCCGGCTTGACTGACAGAGCAGAGAGAGGATCAGAAAGCAGATAGAGAGGGTTAGCTACATACCATACATCCCAAAGACAGCAAAAAAAGCCCCTCATAGCTTAGAGACAACAGCCACCAATTTAATTTAATTGTCCTCCAAAGGATCCCAGACAGAGCAACTTTAACCAGGGGGCCAGCTGAGGGGCTTAGAGCAGGAGGATGAAGGGATGAGAAGGAGAAAGATGTGGAGGATGATTGATTAAAATTATAGTTTGAAGTAGATAATATATATCTATAAGATGAGAGGAGAGTGGGATTTGCTTTTGTGGGTTAAAGCGTGTCACCGGATGAGCGGTCTTTCAAATAATGATTTCATTCAATATGCCCCCACTGGAATAACTCAGGCTTTGCAATAAAAAGTGCTTTTTCTTAATTTCGGAGTGCCGACTGTGTTGAAATCCTGTCAAAGCACTGTTTGTCTGTGTGTATCAGAAGCTGGAGGCAGAGAGCAGCCACCCCTGAAGATGTGTTGATGTAGCCGGCTCATGTTTCCCAGTGGCAATCCCACTGCGGCACGCCACGGAGACAGTATCATGGTGGCCTCCGTCCCAACCAACACCATCTTACATTTCACAACAAAGTATAAAGGAGACGCCAATGCACCTCAGAGTCAGAATCACATGGGTGCTGCACAGCTCTGCCACCAAAATCTTGGAGTTTTCTTGTTAATTCAAAGCCAAAGATCGTCGTACATGGTGAAAACACTGTGATACCAATTAATTTCACATCTGTGGTAAAAAAAAAAAAGAATCCTCTCAGTGGTTGTTCAATTTTTTGAATGGTTTCTCCCCTCTTGAGACTATTAAGATACAGATTTTAAAACCACCAAAGCAAACACTCGCTATTCCAATCCCATTCCACTAGTGCAGTCAATCTTGAAGGAAATGAGAGCACCACATTTAGTTTCTGCTGAGCTCAGGATTTTCCTACATTTCTAAAGAAAGAAACAGCATCTCAAGACAAGGGGGAAGTGATGACAGTGAACTTGCTCCACAGTAAACTTTCTTTACTTGAATCAGCTCCTGCAGTCCCATTCGAGTGGATTTCCTCTCATGTCGTCCATTTATAGGCTGTCCCCGGTTGGCACTAGTTGCCTGTGGTGATTGGTGTGAAGTGAGGGGGAGTCCACAGCACCAAATTTATCCTCTATTGATCTACAGATAACTGTCATGTTGGGTTGCTCTATTCAGTACAGCTCATAGATGTATTTTGGGCTCAACAAGCTGTGAAACACAGCATGTCTCTTGCAGTGTGTGTTGCACTGAACAATTCAAGAAAGGGACTATATTTAACATTTTGAAGTCAATCTGGAATTTTTATACCCACTATTTATGTATGACAATCTGAGATGTAATGAAGCATTTTAAAAAACACATTTTTTGCATATATTATAACATATATTATTATATACACGTATGTATTTGTGGAGACTGAGGGTTTTTTTTCCATTCAAATGTTTGCCTGACATTTTAGATTCATAGTTACTGAAAGACATGCGGCCACATCCATGATGCTCTGCTGACTCAAGCACATCATAAAATACAGTCTATCAATGACAGTACAAGACACTGAGCCCACATTCTTAGTGTTTACTGTTAGAAATTAAAGACATCTGTCCCTTGTATGCAAATTTAAGTAACATTTTGACTTAAAATAAAACCTTCAAAATCATTTGATGGTACACAGATTGTAACAGGGTGGATGGCGTCTCTGTGTCAGTCACTCTGCAGCCTGATTTCCATTTACTGCACTTTGTAACTTCAGCAAGTAGGATAACAGTGCATAAAACTTTGCAGCACTCTCACTCACCAACAACTGTCACTGATTTTGGAGAAACTGAATCCTATTTTATGGAGAAAATGCTCCCTGGTCTCCTCTGATGTTCTCTGGCTGCTCTGCCTCATCTCTCTGTGATTTATGGAGTTCCTAAGTAAACTGTGACTGCTGCTGCTGTAGCCGCCAGTTAGCTCTGTTAACTGACTGCACGGAGCACTGGGGAGTGTTTGTTTGTACTCCGCTGTCACATGAACTTTCGAGCGCCATGAGCAGGGGGATTTTTAATGTCAGGGGCCGAGGGGGACCTAGCAGAGAATGCTGAAGGGGCCAAGGGGGAGAAATGGACCAAAAACCAAAGCTAGCAAGTCCAAGCAATGCAAACGGGCTCAGCAGCCTCAGTGGACATCCTGACAGAGGAGGAGATGCAGGAGAGGATGAAGCACAGAAAGGAAAAAAGAGAATAACTGCAAGAAGGACAAAAGTAAATGCTGAAGTGAGAACTTTGCAAAATACAAGGCTGCAAGACCGACACAGATGGTTATTTAATATTAATGAAGCAGGACAGGGGTATCTATTTCAATTTATAACATTATTTTAATTGGATATTGGGTTTCTGTGGGCAGTGTCATCAGGTAACATCATTTTCACTTAATTTTCTCACAAAATTCTGTACATCCATATGTGAAAAAAAAGACATTTCTTAGCCATATAGAAAAAATCTGAAACATATCTTCAGCAGTTAACAATAACTTGAAGCAATGTTTCTCTTTCCTGTTTGCACTCAGCTGTTAATAAATGGTTTTCAGTCATGTTAATAACAGCTGGGGGCTCATGGTCAATTTGTTTGTGTGCATGTGTGTGTGCGTGTGTGTGTCTATTTATAAGCCAATGCATTACTAACTGAATGTAAATTTATGAGAAGTTGGGTTTTGCCTGCTCCTGTCCTTCCTTTTTCTGCGTGACATTGAGCAGTCACCCCTGTGTTTACAGGAGCAGAGCAGCTCAGAGGCAGCAGAGGTGTCACTGTCTGCCACAGAGATCAAAACACATATGCAAAACACTTATGAACACACACAAACGCACGCACGCACACACATTTAACAGGAATTTAAGACCTGCATTGTGTAAGAGACAATTTGATAATGTTCCCTTAACAATGGCCACCAGTTGACCTGACATTTAGTGAAATGAGCATTCATGTAATAAGTAAATGTAACCAACATATGCAACGTTTGTAATATACAGAAGTGCACTTTAAGACACACACGTATGCATGTTTATAGTACATGCAGAGCCTACGTTCACACATTCACACTTTTTAATGCTCTTATGCGAGTCACACGTGATAAAGCATCGTGAACAGAAAGTCAAGCCGCAGTTTCTTATAATAACTGTGAGTCTGACAGCAAGCTATTATATAACTAGCTGATAGGATACATATGATGAAAGTTATTTCCAGTTTTAATTTGTGTGTTTAGCTTTAGGAAAGACAGTGTTGGATTTTTTGAAGGGTCAACCATTTTGGTTTGTACTAAAAAAAAAAGAGATATTTGATGGATTGCCATGCTTTTTGTATTTTTATTTAAGGTCTCTGGAGGGGAAGACTTCTGACCTTGGTGATCCTCTGACTTTTTTTTTTCTTGCACAACCAACAAATTGATAGTTTGTTTAATTTCTCCATAACTGTTAGATGTATTAGATTAAAATATGATACAGACATTGGTGCTCAGAGGATGAACTGAGATAACTTTTCTGCAGTGCCATCAGCAGGCTTAAATTTGTCTGATACCTTAGTTTCTGAATAAATACCTGCTAAGATATTGGCCAAATAATCCTAATCTGTCTTTTGATTTAGTGCTAGTCAGCAAATATCTATGTTAAACATATGGAATATATATATGTTAAATATTTTAACTTCTATTAATCCATACTGTAATTGATTTACTTCTCATAACAAATAAACTGACCGACTGAACTGTTATATTTTTTACCCTTGAAAATGGCTCATTTTTCACACAGCAAAGTTGTTTACCAAGTCAGAGAAGTTTTATTAACTTTTCGGAGGAAAGAACATCTCACAGTGCCTTCTTTTATTGACCCACATACAGAGTGAACACAGGAAAAGGAAGTAGCTTTAAAATTTGAAGCGTCTTTGTTTTTATCCACACCAACTCAGCATCAAACAGAAGCATCTGTCTTGAACTTCCTTAGAAGTGTTAACTCTAATCTGAGTCCTCAGTAGAAGTCTCTTCAGGGTGCACGGATGGCGTCTTATGAATGGGCTACTGATGAGCAACTAACGTGCTTTTTACATAATAATGCTTTTTATCCAAAGCCCCTCATCACCAGCTTACAGGGCTACTGAAAGCGCCATCGCATGTATATAATAGATTTATCACTTGTGCTGGACGCCTCTGAAGTAGACATTTGGACAGGAGGGCAGACAGTTTGTCATGCGGCTCTTTTCCCCTCAGTGACCCTCTGATGCGCTCAGTGATAAAAAAGATGAACATAAAGCATTTTACGTAAGAAGGAGATTGTTCGGGATTATGACGCTGGCTGAATGTACACAAGCTTGCACATAAACACATCGTTAGCGATGGAGGACAACAATGCAACAAAGCCACACACACACAAGCACAAACACACAAATGTTATTTGGGTCAACCAGTAGTGGACCAAGGTTTTAATTCTGCTAATGACTAAACCCTGTCTGTCTCTTCTGTGGCCCTCACCACGGCTCGGCCCTGCCAAAGGTCACAATTTGAGGACACATTCATAAGTAGGCTGCTAGTTTTTGCTGTTGTTCTGGCTTTGATGGAAAGAGAGATGAAAGGGAGAAGGGAAAAGAGAGAGCGAGTGTCTTGTTTCCTCTCCGCCTGTAGAGGAAATACTGGTTGAGCAAGGGTGTGGGAACGCCAAAGCCAGAAGCTAGGGGCTCAGCGGGGCGCCGAAGGCCTCCTTGGCAGGATGCAAGCAAAGGGGATTGTGGGAAATTACACGGGATTAGAGCGGGCGTCTAATGCCCTCATCCAGCGGGACATTTTCATCAAGAAACAGGGCTGTTGGACAGGCACAAAGAGAGAGAGTGATAGAGAAACCTCAGTCGACCCTTTTTTTTCCAGCTCCTCAGGATTAGACCTTGCAAAAACCTTCTTTTTTCTCCTTTGTGTTGCTTTTGCAAGCTGGCACCTCTTTGAGCAATTGTTCGTGCACAGGGAGAGTGAGGGGGAGACAATAAAAAGGAGGTGAGAATGAGGATGCTGACTGCTGGACGTCCTACTGCTTAAATTATACTTTCCTTCCCCTCCTTTCTCCATCCCTCCACTTAGGGTTCATAAAGTGGGAGCTTTTGAGTCTTTAAAGTTTCTAGTCTTTGCATAGATTCCCTTAAATACTAAGAGTTTAATCTCAGACTCCGAACTCTAGTGAGTGATACATGAATTAGGGTTAGGGTTACATGAACACACAATTTACTGCCAAAGTTAAAACAGTTTTGTGGTTTTTTTATGAGGGCTTTCTGTTTTTTTACTCTCTTCTTATCCGACTAGGTTAGAGTGGGCGATGCTTGGAAGAATGTGTTGGCACATTCTTCTGTGCACCAATCAGAATTCAGCAACACTTGGGATTGATTCTCGTTGCAGTAGTTGGTCTGTTTGGTCACTGTCAGCAATCAAAATATGCTGACAGTTATTTTGTCGGTTGAGTTTCACTAAAGTGTTTGTTGGAAAGTCAGCATGCAGTAATGGTTAATGTGAAGACCTGAGACAGAACGCAGGACATCTCTTTCAAGTTTTCTTTCTCCAAACACAAACACGTCCTTTGCTTTCTGTGTGTGTGCAATCAAATGA
The DNA here is from genome assembly GCA_029783645.1 of Ctenochaetus hawaiiensis. Classification (NCBI taxonomy): domain Eukaryota; kingdom Metazoa; phylum Chordata; class Actinopteri; order Acanthuriformes; family Acanthuridae; genus Ctenochaetus; species Ctenochaetus hawaiiensis. Next base: position 19,335,509 of record JAPZDY010000007.1, read on the forward strand.
AACACTGTGCTTGCCTTCAATGCATCAACTCCATCACGCCTTTATGGTGGCCGCTCAGACCAGCTAAACATTTCTTAAGAGAGGATGTAATCTTTGGACAGACAGCATTTTCTATCAAAAATAGTTTGTTTTAAGCACACTGTAGCTATTATGAGAGTTATTTTTTGCTGAAATTTTGCATTTTTTTGGTCATTTTAATCTAGGTGGCAATTGTTGTTGTTAATTAGTAATAAAAAATATTTTTAAGATGCTTCAATTTCAGGACATGTTCTTTAGCAACAGATATAAACATTGTCTGAGCATGATTTTTCATTGATTCTTTGGATATTTATAATCCATCCATGGTCCTCTGCCAAAATCCACCACCGGTCAGTACTTTCTCCTCATCTGAACTCCCAGATCTATGAGGTAAGGGAGTCTATAAAAGTGACAAAAAGAGCTCAACCCCTGCCGCTTTTAAAGACAGACTGTAAAAGCAGATGTCTTTATTGCCACTTTGCTCATCCTAATAATACAGGACATTTTAACATGCAGAGGAGAGAAAAAAACAAGCACGCTTAGCATACATTTCCTATGGCTGGCAAGCGTAAAAAAAAAAAAAAAACAGGAAGCTGCTGTCTTTATAAAGAAACTTAAAACCTTAATGGCCTTTTTAATATTTGGGTTGCCAGGTGCTGCCTACTTTGGCATGCATTTTTTCCTTGGCTTGTCTGGAGCTATTTTCAATTGGCCTGCTCAGTGCTGTGGGAGAAGCCACTAAGAATCCATTCACTAACCTTGTAGCGGTTTACATGCCCATTAAATCAGGCTTAAACAGTTCCTATATAGACATGACTGCTTTGTGTAATTAGTCGTGGGCAGATAATTGCAAGGTCACTGAGTGTTATTATGCGCAATCTGATTAAAAATCCTTCATTTCTGGCCAGCTGCTCACTAATAAGTTGTTAGACCTTGAGAAATAATGGATTAATAAGGCTTTGTAGAGTTATTTCACATAGTATTACAATTTAACCTCTCACACAGCTTTAAAAAAAATAAGGTGATTCATCTCTCTTTAAACTGGATTTACATCATAAGATCAGATCATGTTCTTTGGTGTTTTTGTGTGTGAGAGTGTGTGTGAGACTGCACTGAATGCCAAACTTTTTAAAACTACAGAGGATGTGTTTGAAATCCTCAGCAGAACAAATCAGTATATCAAACCCATTACGATCTGACACTCTCAGGGATTTTTCTTGAACTGATGCATTCCAGTTATGCTTTAGGCATTTTCCTTTTTTACTCTCTCTAAAAATATCCCTCTAAATTACATTTTATTTTATAAAATTGAAATTTTATGCCCTTTCTGCACCCTGACTTGCTAATGTCAAACAACTGCTTTTGCCAATAGACAAAGGGTGCTACTGTTATCCTGCAAATTTGTGTGCTCCTCACTTTTTAAAGTACAAACTATAAAAGTCCTCCAGCCAGTTAATCGTATTTTCCATTTTAAAAAGAGCATAAAAACAACTTTTTGGAACATATTTCTGCATATTTTAGCCTTAAGCTAGTAGAGCTAGCCTCTGTAAACAGAGAAAGATAGCAAGTTTGACTATAAAGCTTCTCCTTTCTGAGAGGAGGCTAATGTTAATACTAACCCCTTTATCTATCATCCACAATGTTTCAACATCTCCTGAATCATCAGGAAACCCTGCAAACCCAATGAAGCAATATGTGGAGAAGAGACCAAGCAACATCTAGCAACATCCACCTCCAGGCTGTCTGACTGCCTGTGTGAACCTGAAGTGATATAACAGCCTATTTTTAGCTATATCTTAGTGCCTGCCTTCTCAGATACTCAACCAATCAAATTGCAGTCCGTTAAAGCCAAACTCCACACCTTCTAGTAAACACAATTAGAACAACAGAGTAAATTGTCATTGCAGAAAAGCAAATAAAATTTCTTATATTTTTTTCTAATAAGAATTCTGATTGAATAAGTATGTAAGTCAATGATATCACTAAAGATAGACAAAAGGTAACATTTGTACTGATTTTTCAACTAAACTACTAAACTAATTTTAATTCCAGTTCCCCTTAAAAAATGTGGTAAAATATATTAAGTATAATTGTATAATACCAGTGGTGTTTATTGTAATCTATGTGACTATGTCTCTTTGCAAGCTTTTCACTAAGTATACAGCACAGACCATAACGCATGCTGCTACTGCCAACCAACACAAATTTGAGGTCACATGATTCTGGTTTACTAATCCTTCCAAGAATCAAAAACTGCAGGCGGCAGGACTTTCCAAGGCAAAGCACCACTAATATGGAATAGCCACAAATAGGGTACACACAGTCTCACAGCCTTTGGTTTAAACCCAGTGACTGTGGTTTCTCCTCTGTCTCCTCGGAGCTCAGAGCCCCCAGCATCCAGGAACGGCAGGGTCCCCTCTGCTCGCCCCCCCCCCTGCTACCCCCCCTCGTCTTCAGGAAGTTGCAAATCCTCTCTGCAGTTACAGCAAGCAGTGTACAAATAGCATTGTGTGATGTTCGTAATTTATGGTGCATAACAAGAGTGATTAGTCAGGCAGCTAATTACTATTTTTGAGAAGTGTGGGGAGAGGCTGCAGCCATTGTCAGGAAGCATATTTCATCTATTGTTTGAACTTAACCTCAAGTAGGCGGGGGAAATAACGAGTAGTGGTTTTGTGTGTAGAGTTAAATATTTGCCACAAATAACACATGTTTTTTCTACTTTAAGATATTTCTTTTACCCCTCCTCTCTTTTTTTCTTTTTTTTTTGTTTGGTTACATCAGTCACTTGGTTTCCCACCTCAAAACCAGTTTGTTTAGCCCTAAGCCACAGGGGGTGTCAAGCGTAAAGTTATAAATTAAACAAAGTAATGTGAGAAATGAATTCCCCTCTGTCAAGTTTCAGTGTCAGCAACATGATTATAAAAGTTTTAATATGGAACATACTTCACTTCTCACACGTTTCATCAACACCCTCTCTGACATTAGAGGAGTTTCACACATTCAGTTCAAAACTGTCATTACATGCTGCTTTGCATTGCCGCTAAGCAAGTGTATTTGTGCAACAATTTCGAAACAGGAAATGGCACACTCAGGAGTGACTCAAAGGAGAATGAAGCTCATTGGTATTTGTCACTGATATCAGCTGGTAGTGCCTGTAATGGACATGGTGAGCCAGAATGTAAAAATAGTGAAGAAAAAGTCATTTTTTTGTCATTTAAATGTGTTAAAAGTGAGATTAAAACCAATGCAGGGGAGTTTAAAAAGGTTGCAGAGGGCAGTAACCATAACAAACACTGGCACAGTAACTTCACACACAGCCTTCAGTGAGTGCACTAAATATACAGCTTGTCCAGTGAAAAATCAACAGTGTCACAGCTGGCAGGCTGTTTGTACTTCCCCAACAACAGTCAAGCTCTATAAAACAATGCGGCAGTACAGCCCCTGCTCACACACATACACACACTCATGCTGACACACACTTGTGGACACACACACATGCACAAGCCACCAGTGCACTTGTTTGCATTCCCTGCTGCATGACATCACCACCCGGGGTCAAATCCTTGCAAGCCCATTGGTTGGCTGTGGTGGAATTGCTGATCAGGTCCAAAGATCACAAAGTCGTGCCAAGAGGTGACATCAGCGTGTGGAGCTTAGCCAATGGCCGAGAGATGCCTGGGTGACTCTAAAGCAACATCCTATTTACACACATTGACACACACATTGACACACACACATGCACTAGCACAAAGCAAAGCAGCTTTTTGCAAATGCTACGTGCGTTGTGGCTCTTCGCTCCATCCAGCTCATGTTGAAGAGGATGTGAAGCTGCAAAGAGCAAGTTGTGTTAATGAAAAAAAAATGTTCTTAGGTTGAGCCTTTGCTCTCTGTTTCTTATCGACTCTCAATTCCACTATTTATGATGACTTGATGAATGACAGATGGTGTGTTTTCACCCCCAAGACACGTGTTCATAGTGTTTGAATGTACTTTATAGCATATGTACTGTAGTGTTTAACTGCATTTACTGCTTCACATAAAAAAATTAACCCATATTACTTGTCACACATCTTGTGATTGTGTCTAATGTCTTGTAGTCAATGTACAAAAATCTAGAGAAAACTATGAGTCAAAACTCTAACATTCAATTAAGAACAAAAAGACGTTAACAATAATGTATATTTTTCCATCAGCATGACATGTTTAAAAAAATAAAAGGTAAAAACAAATAAATTCCAAGATTTTTGGGGACTTTATTTATGGGCTACTTAAACAAAATTAAGTGTCAATATGGTGTAATATTGCATGTCTTGTTAAAGCCATTTCTAACATGACAACTTAATCTCTTTGTTGGCTTTAGATGAGTAAGTCCATATTGGGAAATTTACATATTGGCTTTCTTGCTAATAGTTAGATTAACAGATTACCACAGACAGCACTCAGTTAGCTTAGCTTAGCATAAACACTGGTAAAGCAAAAAGGTAAACAAAAAAAAGGTACCAAAATGTACTCATCAGGACCTCTAAGAACTCAGTCTCTCATTAAAAAAAATCCAACAATTTCTAAGAGTTTTATCTGATGATATGTGCTGTACTGTTTTTTGAGCAGTGGAGACAGAGCCAGGCGAAGATAACCGGCTCTTTGGTGGCTTAATATTTACAGTATAGACACACGCATGGTTTCAATCCCCTCATTTAATTTTTTGCAATGAGGCAAAAGGAGTATTTTCCAAAGCCTTAAACTATTCCTTTGAGACACTCTTCATGGGAAAGTTTTGAGTGTTTTCAAGCAGAAACCTACACACTGTATACTTGGTGTGGGGGGACTACAGTGGATGTTGGTGTGTGTGTGTGTGTGTGTGTGTGTGCATGTGTGGTTGTGGTTCAGCTGAGTGAATGAAGTCTAAACCAGTGAGACATTACGAGTGAGTCACCTCTCGATGGGCAGCTCTCCTTATAAGTTTGCTCTTCACAAGTCAGTTCCAGGAAGAAAAAAAAAAACATTTATCAGCTCAAAGTGGGTCTGTTTTCCATTCAATGTTGTTTGATTTTTCCTTAGGAAAAGAAAAACTCAATCCCCCACCTCAACATGACATTGATGAATCATTTGTCTTTGAAACGGTGGTTAACAAACTTTGACTAAGCAGACTCCTGGAGAGCTTCCCACAAAAAACTCCCAGGGAGCACAACAGGAGGCCACGTTTACTGCTTTAGCGATGTGGATAAAAGCCTGTCCCAGAAGCCCCTGTAAGACTCCACAGAGGCTCTTGAGGTTAAGCCTTTTCTAAACTTGACTGTGTTTGGAACAAAAGGCCCGTGCTACCAAGCCATACTGTTTTATTGACTGTTGACAATGGGCCACATATCTTCTTTAAAAGCCATAATACTGTCTGCTATATGAAGCCCAGACCTAAATACCAAGAGAGGATCATCTTTTTTTTTCCATGCCTAAGAATCTTTCCAATTTCAAATCATGACATCTCTGACCTGAACGTGATGAAATCCATAAGTCCTTTGAACATGTATTTGCCGTTGAAACGTATTTAAAAAGTGGCATTTCGGATTTGGGGATTTTGATAAGCCAGGCTGTGCTTTCTGTCCCTGCCCTTCCCTTTTCTCATACAACAAGGAAAGATTAAATTGTTTGTTAGTTCAAACCTCTGTTAGTTTGGGGGGTTTTTTATACTGTTTGTCATCACTAAACATTTCCCCAAAGTCTTTGTCAGAGTACAAGCTTGGAAAGAGGGGGACTTTTCTTGCACCTACCTCTGAATCAAACTTGAAATGGACAAGTAACGCACTTCCTCTTTTTGCTTTCGGTTTCCTGTGCTTTTGGGACGCAAAACAGTGAGCCAGTGTATTACTAACTTTAAAGCTGACAGGGACTTTGATCATTAGGTGCTGACAGACATTTTCAACCCACATTTCACGGCGTCCATTGTTGAGGTATGCGGGAAGTGTGTGGTAAGTCAGGAATGGTTGAATGACAGGGCTTAAGAGAAGGCTTCTGTTAGTCATTGTAAATTACCGTTAACACGTCTGACTGCCTGGCATTGATGCCACTCTACAAGAGGAAGTGCAAAGTCCCATCACACACACTCATATAAAGACAGTCATGCCATAGTGACACACATCCCCCCACTTTAGTGCAGGCTGGTTTTGCCTGGTGATAGATGGTTTGGTTGGCAGGCGCTGGGGGAGGAGTCTGCGTGCCCTCTTGTCTGCTTGGCGAATCGGCTTTGACTCAGCTCTCTGGCACTGAACCTGATGGAGGCTGCAGAGGAGGGTGAAGTTCCTCTGACAGCTTAAAGGCAGCAGGAATCTGTTATTAAAAGCAGGACACATATTAAACTCTTTTTCATTTCCTTTCAGAGTTTGCTTGAAAACAAACACATTTTCAGACTTAGTCTATCAAGATATGGTATTATCATTCATAAATAAAACTAATATGTACAATATATGTGTAATTTTGGAGAATAAGATCCTTTAAATGTCTTTAAACCCTCTAAATTCCCAAAATCATTGAAAAGGACATGAGGTTTGTGTTATCCATGGTTGTCGATGCCACGACTGCAAATTATTATTTAAATTATAACAGCAAAAATGTATCCTGTGTGATATGGACGAGGTTGTTTATGATGTTCAGATGAACTCACAAATAATAATGACCTGACTCTGAATTTCCCCTTTAGCTCTACAGAAAGCTCATTGTTTTGGTTTTTACAGTCTCCAGCTTTACTGTTTGGGTTATTCTCACCAACTTTGTTTCCAGACACAAGAGGCAGGAGGCAGCTGCTGCCAGAGAGAAACCCCCAAAACAGAACAATGAGGATGTGAATATGGGACCTAAATTCAACATGTGACCAGAAACAAAACTCTAAATAAACACTATTGTCCCTCTGTAACAGCTGGATGTTCAAATATGCTGCTGTTTGCCGATCTGTGAACATGTCAGTATAAAAGCTGATAATATGTCATTGTTTTAGCTGCCAAAGTGAAAAAAGGGGATAATAACAGGACATTCATTATCATTTATTTAAGATTAAAAAAATTATATATTTACATTACAATGTCACAGTCCAAAAGGTGTTTCTAAAATTTACGAAAAATAAAAACATTTAATAACTACTTCATTGAAACATTCAAGGATGTAGAGCTCAAGTAGCTAAAGCATTTCATTGCTTCTTCTGAGGTTTGTGGTTTCTTAGTAATGACTCGTCCACAGATATGTATCCTGTGATGGTTTTATCTGCTACTATCAAAATAAATAGATGAACGACATAAGACTATGAAGCCCTCTTTCTTGATTCAAACCATGAACATCATAAACACCATCAGCACTCTTCCTCTTTATTTCTGCTTCTTTCAGATGGAGGGGAAATTTATAATACTGAGTGACACCATGACATGAATGTTTTGTTTACAGTGTAAGAAATGATAACAGGTCCATCTCACCAATATATAACAGCCTTTTTTAGGGGTGATATTTCGGTCTTCTTTTGCCACTCAAGTTTTGTCAAATGTATCTGTTGCTTTGGCGGAAAAAGGAGAATAGAAACACGACATTACAATGACTCAAAACCCATTGCTGTCTTTGCCACACTCAGAAACTCACACTGTCTATCGAGTTTGTGGCTGTAGAACCAGTTATCCACTTATCAGAAGGTCACTAGTTCAATCCCCGGCTCCTCCAGTCTGCATACTGAAGTGTGCTTGGGCAAGACACTAAAGCCCAAATTGCTCCACTGGTGTGTAAATGTGTGTGTGTAAATGGTGACTTGCATTGTAAAGCTTTGTGAGTGGTCGCTTAAACCAGGAAAACATTACACAAATGAAGTCCATTTACAGTCCATATTGTCAGATCACCTTTTTAAAAAGAAGTTAAAACAGTAAACAGAGACATACTGCTGCATTAATGGACCTAATCCATCACTACGGATTAGACAACTCAATTTGTCGCTCATATTATTTTCCTAATGTGACTTTATAAGACATTGATTACAGATATAATTCTGTCAACAGCAGTTTCGGCTCGAATTTAATAAAAATGGGTTGCTGCACATCTCCTGTCTGAACTGTCTCATCTTGTTGCCTCGTCACTGCCACCAAAAGCTTACGGTATGTACCAGTGGCGTTTAATTGAGAATGAAAAACTAGTTCTATTAAATGTGGTAATTAGCAGCTTAGTAAAGTCCTGTTAGGAGAAATTACAAGTTGTCTCATTTAACATGATAGATGGCTTCTGTTAGTACAGCACTCTGTCTCTGTCAACTGTTTATAATGGAGTTTTATAACAATAAGCCTGACTTCCTGTGTGCCAAATACACCCAGAAGATCAAACAACAGTAGGTATTAAACTTCACTGAAAAACTTTTCTTTGGATGTGATGTTTATCAGAAGTTTGATAAGCTTAGAAATACCTCGAGGCAACCGGTCATTAAATTATAAAGTGGTTGGTGCACATGATGTTTATGTTTTTGGCAGCACTACAATAAAATTTTTATCTGTTTTGGTGATGAAAAAAAAAACAAACTCTGACTTAATATGATTTTACCCACCATGATTAAGTGTTTGCTAGAGCTGCACTGTAAAATATTTACAAAAATACGCTGCAGTAATCGCTCACCTTGAGTTATGAGAATGATGAATGTTTCCCAGAGAGCGAGTTTTTTTTTCAGCGCTAAGTGAGAAAGGTCTGCAGCTCTGCAGCCGGCGGTGGGGCAGAGCTGGCCTCTGAAATGCCAGCCTGTGTATGTGGGGATTCTGGCTAAATGTTCCATAAATACTGTGAACATCACACTGGCAGTCAGCAGTGCAGTCCCCATGGGTTTTGAAGTGTTACAGGACTCCGAATGGCGAGAACTTTTAAATGACAAGATGAATATGTGGTTCTTTTGTGGTTTCCCCTGTGTGTTTTCACAGAAAGTCTCCCAACTTTCGAGTGTTGGTTAGTGTGTGTTGTTTCAGGTCGCTGCAAGACATAAATTACGGTCCAAGGAGTCCAGTTTATTAAACAGATCCATGAATTTGATGACTGAACTGTTTTTTCAACTCTGGATAGTTATCCTAGGAGCAATTCTTTAATCTTTCATCAGGAAAATCACAATATAAAAGGAATAAATCTAGATTTTATGTTACAAAATAGCAAGAACGTGTGATTGCATGCATTTAAACAGCTGCTGCAGCATCTTGTCTTGCAATCTGGCCGAAGTTGAGCCAGCCCCCCCCCCTTTTTTTTTGCTAAACCACCCTCCATTTTTTGATAGGGCCTTCTGCGTTGACTCCCACTGCCCTCATTCAAATACATAAAAGGCAAAGAGTTTACAGTCATGCCAGCAGCTCTGTGAGGTTGTGCTTTGACACAACAATCTTAAAGCTAAGCGCTAATGTCATAATGCTAAAAGCATAAAAACTAACTTAATCATGTATTCATCCTATTTACCCTTTTCCACATAATTGTTGTATGTAAGCATGCTTGCATTCACTCATTAGCACTGAACACAAAGTACAGCAGAGGCTGATGGGA
>JAPZDY010000007.1:19353958-19380620 GCA_029783645.1 Ctenochaetus hawaiiensis
CAATGGGAATTTGCTCCCTTTTGGAGCCAGCCTCAAGCGGTCAGTCGAGGAACTGCAAGTTTTTGTACTTCCTGGTTTGCCTCAATGCGGAAGCGGGGAGTTTGCCCCTTGCAGGTGACAGGTATCTGTCAATGAAGCTAATATATTAAGCAAGCCTACAGCGCTAGCCTCTCCCTCATGGTGACAACTCTGAACAAAACAGAGAGAATTGTCTACGTAAGCTTACCGGGTACTAATGTTAGCAAGAAGACACAACATTTAAAAAAAGGCTAAAACCCTGCTGTACTCAAAGCTAACATATAAGATTTTTACTGAATGCATGGATAAACCTTTTTTGAATTCCCAATAACAAATAATGCTAATGAATGCTACAAAAAAGTTTGAAAAATTTAAGTGAAATCATTTTATTTATCATGTACATGAAAACTTTATTTGCCATGCCCATCTTTCCAAATGCCCGTCAGTTAAAACGTCTCTCATAATATGAGCTGTCGGTGTTAACCTTTGACTGTCTATGCCTGCCATTCAGCTGCTCCGTTCCTGATATTTGGCTTGCTAGCATGCTAACATGTAGCTTAATTGCTAACTCACAAAGATGGGCACATCTTTAAAAGAAAATGACAAGCAAACCAACAGGTCCACTAGGTAGATCGACAGAGATAACATGGTTTTAATTATCTACCTAAATTATTGATTATTATCTTAATTATGGGGATTATGCGTAATTTTTTTTTTCTTTTGAATCAATAAAAAGAGTGTTTAGAAGACCATGCAAGGACATTTTAACACCTTTCCACAAGGAGTAGAGCAGAGGCCACTTTAAACTAAACAAATGATTCTGCCTGGGTGCTCCAAGACATGAGTTAGTGACTGAAAATCAAATAAGTGAAGTGTTAATGCTTGACAAACACCCTTTTCGTCACACTCGCTCTGTCAATGCATGGAGTCCCAAGTGAAAGACGACGCTGGGTGGCAGAAGGCGGCATGGTGAACAGGTGACAACACAGGCCCCGTCCCTCCCTGAGACGACCAGCCAGGCTCAGCTTACTGTAGAAAGTCACACAGCAGATGGTGTCCAAGGAAGTGAATTAGCACCAAGAGGCCATGTCCACACACACCAGATGGGGGTAGAAAGAGAGACAAAGAAACTGGGGGAGAAAAACAATGACATAAAGGCAGAACAGCCAAGGTGGAAAGGGAGATGGGGAGGAGCTCAGCTTTGTGTGGGCTCATTTGGTTGTTTGCTTGTATTTGTTTGCCTTTGTTGGCCCAATGCAAGCCTCAGCCAAGTTCACGGGCCTGTGGACTGTGATTATACCCATTCATTGACTCATTAATTGGCCAGATCTCGTGTGTAACACTTCTCATTTTGATGATAATTTTACACGTGTTGTTCAAAGCAAAGCTGTTCAAACATGCTAAGTCGTGTTTTGTTTTCTGGGTAAAAAGGTGAAGGTATTGCTGGCAAAAAAAACTAAGAGAGAGGGTGCCTCAAGCACAGAAAGGAATAGAGTAAGAAAATGAGCCTGGACACTTGATAGGAACTTATTCTCTGGGTGACCGGTCATTCTCTCATAAACAAAAATGACTGCTGGAGGAAAACAGCCATGTTTTGGTCAAGGTAGTCTCACGGTGTCAGTGGTTCAGGAATGGACTCTGGAATGTTAATAAGGGGGAAAAAAGGGCAACACGACTTAAATGCCACACAGATGTGGTCTATCAGGGATGCAATCTGGGAGGGAAATGAGTTGTAGTGCTTTAAGCTGCAGTAATGTGTTGGAAGCTGTTAACTTAATGTATTGACAGTACACAAGGCTGTAACAAGAAATGTCAGAATGAAGTTGTGCTGTAACTTAATGCTGATAATGTCCCAGGCTATCTTGTTTTTCAATCTCTCTCTCTGTCCACGCCCCTCCAAAGCCCATCTGGCTGTGATTATTGGCCGTGGCCTAATCCAGCACTGTGTCCCTTTTGACACAACGGGGAGGGCCAACTCTCCGTTGTCTCACTCATCCCTTGTCTTCTTCTAACCTTTTTTTTTTTGCCTCTGTTTCTGTTTCTCTCGCGCTTTCTCTCTTTTCTCTTTCAGCCTCCCTCTGGTTTTACTCATGTTCCTTTTCTCCTCTTTGCCTGACTGCTGCTGCATCTGTCACTAGCCGAGCGGCAAGCGCCTGTGTGGCACTCTGCCAGTGCTGACAGCTGGCAGAGAGAAAGAGAGAGAAAATAAACAGCGGAGGAGAGAGGGCAAAGAGAAGAGGGGAGGGCGAGAGGGATGAGGGAGGGAAAGCGGTCGATAAATATCAGCACAAGGCAAAAAAATTCCAATATCACCTTTCTGACTGCACATAATGTTGCAGAAGGAGCAAAGGAAATCAATGATAGTGTGACAGATAAACAACATGAAGGAGTGTTAAAACAACAAAAAACCCTGCACAAGGAGAGAGGTGTCAGGGTGCCTTTGTCCTTTAACTTTGGAGAGATTACTTTCACTTGTCTTGTTTTTTCCTTTTTTAAAATATGCTTCCTTAAGCTTGTGGTCGAACTGGAAGTGGTCTGAAACACTATGACCGTTTTTTCTCTTTCCCTTGGCAAGCAGCCACGTTTCATGATGGGGGTCCACTCAGGAAGAAATGCTCTAAATGGACTGCTCTGTTTTCACTGACCTTTTTGTGTTTACATGAGGAAATAAATAATCAGCAGATGGATTTTGTGCCATGCAGAGTGACTGTGTAAGAATCCATACTGTTGAAATTAAGCTTATTACCACCAAAACCGGTCTTCCAAATGAAACAAAACACATTGTTCGTAATTGCTCTCTGGAACGACACATTCAAATGTTTTCTGATCTGACTTTGAGTTAGATGCTATCATTTGTCAGGATCCCCAAAACCAATACAAATCACTGTTAAAAACACTGAACCTCTGTCTGATCTAACAACACTATGGTTAAAGTGAGACTATATAACTTTTAAAATAGGAAATGGCACAATATCACTAAGACAAATTCAGTTTTTATTAAATGTAATAAATGTACCTTTTTATTACACTCAAGGGTTTTGCTGATACAGCTCATGGTTGGATATGAGCAGAAGTTTAGTGGCTTTTGTTGGCAAAGTTTAGATAGATATTGTTGTGTGACTGACCTTAATTGTTCGGTTCACTGACTTTATGGCTCTTCTTAATTTCTGCTACTGATACTTTACATTTTAGCATGCTTCAATAAAAAAATAGTGGTTGTTTTCACAAAAGTTGAACAAGAACTGTGTACATGGTGCCAATTTGTGTAATGCAATTACAGCTTGTGCTGAAACAGACCCTTGCTCAGCAAAAGCTTGTTGTTTAGCTTTTAGGATCCCCTCCATTTAAAAAATGTGTTTTTCTTGCATTTATGTTTTCTAAAATGTCAGACCACACTAATTTGTATCAATGCAAAAGTTGTCTTTCAAAAGTTGTTTTCATTTTCCTCTACTGTAGCAGGAAATGTCTGTTCACTCCCTAAAATCTGAGGTTCAGACATATCCTGATGAAGCCAGATTTTGGCCTATATTCAAAAGTCAATTGCTGGTGAGAGAAACCAGAGAGTTAAGTATGCATAAATATAGTGAAAGTTTTGACAGCTAACATGGCCAAATGTGCAGAGTTTGGATGTAAAATGGACCTTGGGGCTTCCTTTTGCGGTTTGTCAAAAATCAATCCATTATCACTGTAGCATTATAACAGATATTATTGTATGTTTTACAGCCAATGCAAGAAGGCGATGTTAAACAAAATGATCATCATAATAAAGGTTTGTTTTTTTTAAGCAAACCTTAAAACTGCCTAAAAGGTAAACTTTCAGACTCAGTATAAGTTTAGAAACAGAAACGACTCAAGGTAAAATAAGATGATTGTTTAGGTTAAGAAAAAAACTTTTTTGAGGTTGAGAAATGATCGTGGTTAATGGCAACTAAATGCAAATTTTGACAGTTAAGAATAAAACTACAAACCAACAGCTACCTCTCGTGTTAAAGTTCAATGTGCTGTTGAGGGAACCATCCACACGACCTACTCCTTTGGGCGGTAGTTTTTCTGCAATAGAGGGGCAGGTGGTGTTGGTTTGGTCATTACAGTAGACCAAGTCCCAGAATGCATTGCTTCACTCAACACCCCACTGAAAGACAGAGTGCAGTGAGCCAGGGTAGACTTACAACACTGTAAGGTGGCCTTAACAAAATTACCAGCTTAGACACAACTTTAAGGCAGCTCATATATAATTAGTTTACACAAAGAGAAAGTTGGTTTTAAGTTTTTACAACTTTAAAAAATATGAAGCCCCACATCATACATGTATTTGCATCGTTGTGAAGTTGAAGTCCAGCGTGCCAAGCCTTCAAAGGCAACCGATTAGTAAACCGCCCACTCTCCTGATGCAGCATCATTCTTGTGTTAGTGTTTAATCCTGCGGGTGACGTCAAAGGAACACACTGGGTGACCCATCTTATAAATATCTGCTGTGTGTTTATTTGGCAGTACAACACTATTCTTTCACTCCTCTGCCTGCAGTGTAGAAACAACAGTGGCATGTTTATAATATATACATACCGATATACGAGAGCTCTAGTGGAAAAATATTTCTGTATTTGGCAGTCTGGAATCTCAGGAATCACATGGGTCCTTACTCTGACAACAGAGAAGAGGACTGCGGAGGGGAGTCAGGGGGGAGGGACGAAGCAAAAATGCAGCATTCAGGCAATGAAGAAGTCTTGTTGTTGCACTTTTTAGACATTGTGAAAGCAGTATGTGTTATAATGAAAATAAATATATACTGCTTAAGAGACTAGAGGAGATTTATGAAGAAGATAAGCAGCAGGTCGGGTGAGGAGAAATAAAAGAAAAAGATCCTCATTTGTTATCGCTGTGGTCCTCCAACATACTCCAAAAGCAGTCACATTAAAGAGAGGTGAAGCTTTTCCTTTGCAGAGTAAAATATGGTTCACCCACACTTAGGAATGAGCCGGTCGTAGTAAGTCTGATTAAACGGTGGGGGAGGTAGGCAGAGCGAGTGAGAGAAAAGGAGTAAATCTCCATTTTTCCATCTGGAGAATGTATGTCAGTGGGCTGCACTATCGGCCTGGCACACATCTCTCTCTCTCACACTTTCTCAGCCTTTGTGAGTGGCTCTGATTCAGGGCAGTGAAGTACAGTAGCCTGTTGCCAGTGCAGCCAATTCATATTCAGAGAGCGCACTCAGCACTCTTGCACAACACACACTGTACTCTCCCATTGACTGACTAATAAACGAATTGAAGAGGTCTATCTGGGCAGCACATATTCAGTTCATTAAAGTCACAGTCACTTTGTTGTAGCAGCCTCATTTCATATCTCAGATACTATAAAGGATTTGTGTAATGGTAACACTCTAATGTCAGCTCTTTATAAGAACATTAGCACTGCCAAAAGCACATAGACAGCTTATAATTACATTTATATTAAATCGTTGGATGTGTTGACTTCCAAATCATGTGAATGAATAGGCGGTTATATTAGCTTCACCACTCCTGGAAATGCTTTCTTTAATTATTTGGAACCTGACTGCAAAAATTTGACCCCATTCAGCCACATGTGCATTAGTGAGGTCGAGCACTGATGTTGGGCAGTGAAGTCTGGCTCATGGTTGGTGTTCCACTTCATCCTTCATTTACCTGGCATTATACAAGAGGGCACTGTCATGTTGAAACAAGAAAGGGCCTTACCCAAGCTGCTGCTATAAAGTTTGAAACACACTTTTCTTCATTGAAGTATAATAGAGTGAAACTCAACGTTTTGTCTATATGTTTCATATAGTGTGAAGATCTTGCAATATGACTAACAAACCATTTTAATGTCAAGTGAATGAAAAGTAGATGTCTAAATGTCAATAGAGTACAGGAAAAGTTTGACACTCTGAAATGAGATGCCTGGTGCTTAGGTGCTTCACTTTCTTTATTTGGCTAAGGGTTACGTGGATCTCAAGTGTGTACAATAAAATATGTATCCGCTGCTAGCAGCTTGTCAAACAAAGCGGCCCATATGCTCACTAACTATATACAGTTTTATAGTTTTCATTTTAAATATATTATATTCTTTATCTGGAACAAAAAACATATGACAAAATTTGACACCGTGGGTTGATGAGACTAGGGAGTTGTGTCCAACTATTTCTTAGGCATTAGAAGTGGTGAATGATGAGTTCATGGTGGAAAGACATTTACATGTACATGCAGTATGACTCCTTGAGGAGTTAAACAGAGAGTTTGAAGATAATAACTTGTTTGGCATCTTTGTTTGAGGTTGTTAAAAAAACTGCAAGTCAGCGCTGTCTGAGAAAATGGACATGATCGGCCTTCATGCAGTCATCTAGGAGTGCAGATTTGAACTCATCTACATCCCTCTTTCCCAAGATGAAGAAGCTCTGTTGTCACCATTTTGACAGTGATGATGATGCAGTCATTGCTGCTATGGACCACTTTCTGAAGATACCAACAAAGCAGAAATCCATATGCTCCGCAAAACTGCTGGACATAATGTATACATGTAGGAGAATATTATGTTAACAAAGATAAATGTTACATTTATTTAAATGGACTTGTTCTACCCTAGGCCATGAACTTATCAATCATCCTCACGTATCTACTTGAACATCAAGACCTCAGGACATTACATACAAAGAAAACAAGCTAGAGCAATTTATCAGTTAGCTTAAAAGAAGTTGCAAGGCCCTTTGTAACCTTTGAACAGAGACAAACTAGTTGTTTTTGACATATTTCAAAACTTTATGCTTGGCTAAGTCAACTGGCTGTAGTTTCATATTTATTGTACAGACATTAGACTCATACGATTCTTGTCTTCTAAAAGTGAATGAGCTCATTTCCCAAAATATCAGACTACTCTTTTAATTCCATAACTGCAGATGAGATCGTTAAGCAGATTTCAGGCAGAATTTAAAAACAGTAATGAGATTCCCTGTTGTCCATCGGCACAAGAATCAGATGAGACATTCATCCCCCATGTCATCATCCAACAGTAGCATTGATTCAGAGGCGAGACGAGTCTGACGGGGTGGGACGCCATTCCTTGTTAACTCAAATTATTTGGCTATCTGCACAATCAATAAGACCTTGGAATGTATTTCCTAAATAAGTAATGGAATTTAAAACTTTCTAGGTTATCGGCAATGCTTGGGGGAATGTCCCCCTGGCACAAACTCAATTACATGCACACACACATTCCTCCCTAGAAACCTCCATGCCCCAAATTGAATTAGAGCTTTAATGAAGACATTATTTACCTCAGCCGGTGTAACCCTGAGCAAGAAAGCAAAAACAAACCCAGTTTAGTAGCTATAAAGACCCACTAAAAGCCTGTTTCATTATTTTCTATCATATATGCCAGTTGATATTTAAGATTCTGTGAGAATGTGTGTGTGTTTAAGTTCAACAGATGGTGATAATGTCTGAGTAAAGAGGAGCTGCACTGGGTGCATTTGAGAACTTTGCTCACCCTCAGTTTCCTGTGTTGTGGTTCCAGTGCCAACAGCTGTAAGGGAAGTAAGAGGGTGTTTGTGGGTTAGGCACTTGTTTGTATATAATATGTGTGTAAGCGTGCACGGCTTGTTCCTCTACCTCCCTGCTGGGGCTGCTCTCTTCCCTGGTTGCAGGTGCTGCAGTGAGATCACTTCCTGCTGGCTCCCTCCTGTGTGCATATCCGTGGGCTCCAGCCATTTCCTGTCCATGGGGAAGAGGAAACTATAGGAAACAGGATGAGCATCCCGGGCAGGAGGGGTCAGAGAGGACTGGGAGAGGTGGAAGGAGGGGGTGACGACCCTGGAAATAGGGGAGAGGGACCGCGGATACATGGATGCACCATATCAGCTTGTTTCCTCGTTGAGTGCAGATAGCGATGTCTTTTTTAACATTAGGGAATTCACAAGAGACAGTCATTGTATTCTCAGGGGGGAGTTGATGGGAAATCCCAGAGTGATTTGTCTAAAGTTCAACTTTATTTTCAACTAATTGTCCACCTTAATATATAAAGGTCACAAAACAGGATGACAGTACCATACATTATATGACCATGAGTCAACACTGTGAGAGCTATCATCAACTTCTCTTCCTTGCTGCCCTCCTTAAAGAGGAACTGTACTGATTTTACATATCAAATCCTGTTGTATCAGGAGTCTTACTGCATATGTGAAAAAAGTATTAAAGTCTCGAGCCGTTTGTGTCATCAGAGTCTATTAGATTGCCTCAGGCGATGCAGCTTGAGTCAGTGTCAGCTGAGGCTGTAGACTTCTCATTTGAAAATGAAAAAAAATCTGGGAGTGTGGTAGCTCGAGCTTATGTTAGCTGCTACTAGCATAACACACCCAAATCTCTAAAACTGTTGGTGGCTGAATAACACCTCTAGCACATTCCCCACGGAAACTTTGGGAGAAGTCAGTGCATTTTTATGACAGGGACCAGGGTCTAAATCAAGCTCTAGGAAATTATATTACTTTACCCCACAAAAGTCCCTGCTCAAGGGGCGGTACTTTCCAGTAGTGGCGAAACTCTCAGGGTGGGGCTTGCAACTCTGAATATTTCCAAATGGTCAAGTAGCATTTTATTTTATTTCGTCTTTCAAAACACAGCTATTTCAAACCTGTTTTTTTGTTTTTGGTCATTGTGCTTTGATACATCACCATGGAGTTACAGAAGACAGCACATTAACAGATGGACAGTCGATGAAGTCAAGGCTTTGGGTCCCACTGAAAATGCAGAAAACAATTTTTTAGTTCTTTGAAAGTGGTTCCTAGGACTGAAAGTTCAAAGTTCGGTTGGAGGAAACAGCTATTGTGGAAAATGCGGCTGCAATTGACTGGATAAAAGAATGGATGGAATGTAATGAATAATGTACATTTCATCCACTCCTCTTCTTTGGCATCGTGTAATGCTAAATTGGTGATATTCTTTTATAATGGGGAAAAATGGATAGTATTGACGTTTGCCAAAATGACTAAAAGCCAGAAGTCACGGCAATGATGGAGCAAACCCCCGTTTGTTTCCTATCTGAAACTCTCATATTTCCTCTGACTGACAACAAACTTCCGTACCTACGTTGAAAATCCCTGTCAGACAAGACAGATGTTATTCCTGCATACTCACATGTAGTCACACTAACTGTACGCCCTGACACACACAGGCCCATTCATTACCCAAGACCACGGGCCATGTGGAGGGCAAGCCCAGACAAATAGGTATCTCTTTTGACATTGCCGCAAGACTTCTCACCATCTTTCTTGCTATTCTCCCGTTCTGGGAAAAAATATGACTGTTGTGGAAAACATTTTGTGATGTCACTTTTTAAAGAGGGTCTCTGCGTGAGTGTTGATGTAGGATGCGGCTTTACAAGTGCAGAGAAGGTATTTCTTCACCACATACGGAGGTTACTTTGTAATGTCAATCCTTTATGGTCTTCTTTAATAGCTGGTCAGACTCTAGTCAAAATAAAATTGCTGAGGAGGTCCCGAATGTGCTATAACTTTAAAAAGGTCATAGCAATTGGGATCGTTTTATTATTATGATCAACTGCCCTTGTGTGCACAGCAAAATTGGTTTCTTCTTAGAGGTCACCTTAAACATTTACTTTCTCTGTGTGTGTGTGAGAGAAAATATTAGAGGGGAACATGAAATTTTGAGCTACCAGGACGTGATTTCCATCTTTTTAGAGAATTCCTCTTCATGTAACACCCTATCTCTGCTCCATCTAAAGAGGAAGAGGATACAAAGGATGATCCAGTTCATATTTTCGCAAACCCCCCCTAAACCACCCACACAGATCCCAACTTAAACCCGGCTCTCAGCTGACCTCTGACCTTTTCATATCCTGTCAGAGGTCTCTGACTGAAACACAAAGCTGCATGTGCTTGGCTCACTGGTTATGCTCTGTGTGTGTTTGTATATTAAGATTTATGAATGAACCGGCGGGCCAAGCTGGCAGTGCTTCCTGACTCACTGGAGTGTATGTCGATGGAACTTCCTGTCAAAAGATGTGTGATTTCCCATGCTCACACAGCTTGGTTGCAGTGCTTTTGGGAAAACACATTCGGTTACGGGGAATGGTTAGAGAAACACTGTAAGCTAAATATGTCACACATACAGTATAATGTGTTTGAGTTCTGAGTCTTCACATTGAGGGGAATCTCTGTGAAATGGAAAGAAATGGACCCCGATTCTTTTTTTTCCAGAAGCCCTCTTGGTTTTTCCTCATGTTGATGAAAAGCCCGGAGGTACATGAGGAGCAAACACAGAGGTCCTTTAAAACTTCAGCCAGCATTCTTATGGGCACGTGTCATCGCTCTACTCAAGCATGTCAGGAATGTAAAGAAAGACTGAAGAGGACAGACACAAGATAAGGATGGACATGGTTTAAACAAGTCAGTCTTCAGAAAAGCTCAATCAATAGAGTTTAATGAAACCACAAAAGCCTTGTCCTGCCTTTCTTGTGCCAATATCAATTCCTCAACAATTCAGCGGTGTTGTTACTGGCTTGTAACTGACTGGAAGGTATGTTGTTTTGGGCTGTCAGTGTAAGTTGGTTGTGCATTAATCTCAGAAGTCCACTGACCAATCATCACTTGTTTGAACGTTTTGTCCTTAGGAAGCAGTGCAGCTCCCTTCAGGAAATTTGAGAGAAATCAGATAATAATATCAAAACATTCATCTGAGCTAAGTGGGTGTGTATTTGTGTGTGGGAAGATGACTAAAGCCAGTGTAATTGTCCCTGTGAATGAATGTAGTCTTGTAATCTATTGATCACAGATAACTGGAAAACTTCAACAAACTTAATCAAATGAAGATCTTGTGCCAAACTAAAAATCTCTTGCTTACTGATAGTGGAAATCATACAAACCCAAGATTATTGTGATTCAACCTCACATATTGCCCCAACACAAATAGACAACCGCATATCTATCGCCTTGCAATACCACTCTCCTCTCCCTTATCATTTTTTAAAGATATCCCCTCTCCGTGTTTACGAGGTCCTAATTGATGGAGGAGGCAGCCGGGATGGGGCCGCATTCAAGAAAGTCACTCCTCTGATCTCTCCTGGGGGGTGGGTTATTGGGGCAGGATCAGGCAAACAGACTGACTGCTCAGCCATTTAGCCCCAAGGACGAATGTGTCACAGGGCCATTAACACTTTAGCAAACATGGCTGGTTTATATGAGGTGTCAAACCTGGTGGGAGGACACATTTCTAAACTGTTAAAAAAGAAAAAAAACACATCAGTTTGGCTTATGAAAGATTAGACTGCGGATTTTAGGCATCTCAGTGAATCAGCAAAGTCAGGTAATGATTAAGGCAGCTGATAAATCTGCCGTCCAGGTGTTAGACTGTGTTGTTAGTCTCAAGTGGAGACTCATTTGTTATGAAAGGATTTCCTCTTTCCTCCCAGGAGCCAAGGCCGGAAGCACTATTTCCAACCTTAACTGCATATCCTCATCTTTCATATCAGCTACTTCATTAACTCTACTTATGTGGGTGGTTCATTACTTTTGTCTCCGAGAATGAATGGCCCACTATCAGTATTTGGTCTACAGAGTCTCAGTAATCTGTGACTCAACTTTATCGCAGGAGCCACTATTACCCAATATGCTCTACTCCTGACTCCTGCAGATGTTGTAAATTTCTTTGAATGTTAAGCAGCCTGAAACTCTACCACAAAGAGTCAGATTCACATCTCTCTCTCTGTCTGATTCTGATAACCCTTCACACATGTGTCATCCATTCATATCTCTGGGGAAAACACGTAAGGTCTCTTCTTCTTCTTCCTGTGGAGCATTATGCTCCACTGCTCAGCCAGTTGCTGTCGTTTCCTGTAGGACGTAGGGGGCAGAGGGTGATGGAGGAGGAACCGAAAGAGTTAAAAATCATGAAAATGAGTCAAGGTGTGAGCATGTGAGCAGCATTCCAGGTGTTGAGTTTGCCCCTGAATATAGATCATCATAACAACATGATGAAGGGATCATTTAGAAAGCCCCAGAGATCCTGACGCTGAACTTAATGAGTGTGCAACGGCTTCTCATTCACATACATGCAAGTCATTAGTGAGTTAATTTTCATTCGGCAGCCTTTGTCCCACTTTGTAGCTGCCATGAAGCAATTTTCAACTGAATTAAAATGGTTCCAGCTGAAGAAAGCAAACAGCTTGTAGCAACTAATAATGAACTAACTATCAAATAATATAACTAGGGAAAATAAAATATGTCTCTCAGAAGAGGTTGAAAATGTAATAAAAAGCTTTATAATAGGATCTGTCATGGTTACATCCACAAATGGTTCTGAATGACAAAGGTCTCCTGCTTCATGTTTTCGTATTCTCCTATAATAATTATGGATTGACAGTGAACGGCAGCAGACTGACTGTAGTTCAAAGGTTTTCCAGTGTGGGTGTCATATTCTGATAGAAGTGCTGTGGCCTCATTGAAACTTCACGTTGAGGAGAAAGCAGAAGTTATAAATCTCTTTCACATTGTAACCCTAAAGTGTCATTGTCTAAGGGAGTCACAACATGTGAGCTGGTGTGTTGATGTTCTCACTCTGCCGTCAGACACAAACCCAAAACACTACAGAGTTCTTTCTCTAGTGGGATCTCAAGTGTACAGGTTACAGCTGCTTTGTTTCCTTCTCTGTCTGCTTTTATAATGTCCTCCACTTTTTCTTTAATATTGTAAATTGTATCCACATAAATCATCCATGTGGTACTGATATCAGCACAAGAGCAGTCAACATTTTTATAAGTTGGTAGCAACTGAGCTTTATACTAAAAAAAAAAACTGTCAAACCTCCTTCTTTTGTACCCCTCACCTGAACTCATTAGACTGAGAACATGTCTGACAGATTATATCTGGTTATGTGCTACATGTCTGAAAAGTTAATCCCATACAACGTTTGAACCGGATTCTGTGGACACTAAGATGAGAAAATATGCGATAATGGATGTTATGGATGAGTCTTTATCGCCGTCCCTCATCAAACCAAAACATGTGTTCAATAGGTGAAAATACATCAGACAGAGACACTCAACTGGTGTGTGGTACATGTGTAAAGAGACAATTCCAGTGCTGCTTTGATTCTCTGGATGTGTCCAGAGTTTAAATGATAAAACAGCTTAAAACTGTTTATGATGACCCTTTGGTGGAGAAAGAAAGTGTATTAAGCTGACCTCTCTTCTGTCTGTTTGTCAGTATGTGAGGCTTTGACTGAAGTGATTATTGGGTGACCCAACATGGCTTGGAAGAAAATTCCACTTGGACCTCCACACACAATTCGATCTGTTTGTTGAAGGCAGTTCTTCCACCAGTCCAGGCCTCAGTATGGCTGAACTCAAATGTTCGTACTTAACCTCACTTACAGACTTGTGGACCCAGCAGAGGATTTCTTAGAAGTCTGCAAATATGGAGGGCTGTCCAAACCAGCAACTGATCAAGTCCACACCACAAGGGCCTGAAGCAGTCTGTCCACATTATCCATCTGAATTTAACAGTTTATAATGCAGATACCGAATTTTCAAAGGATGGAAAAATTTTGAACCAGTTTGTTATATTGTGCAAAGCTTAAACAGGCTTAGGTCCTTCTACTCTTCACAAAATAGCTGTCATAGTTAGCTATTTTACAGGAAATGTCTTGATATATATAAGCTGTCACTATCAATTTTGTCAAGAAATTTGTATACAAACTAACCATCTAACTAGTAATTTCCATTGCAGTAATAATGCAGTAAACCAACTTTATTTTAAAAATGTAGTAGTGTAGTAATTACAGATACGATAGCTCATAATGATGATTGGATGTACAGTTAACCTCATAATGTAATAATACCACATAGTCTAGCTCCTTAGAGTTTTTTATTCCCAGAGCAGCCGACTCCAAACTGTCGACCAGGCCGACCTTGAACGGGGTCAGCACAACCATGAGTGCTGCTTCTGTTGTTTCACTCAGGCCCTGTCAACTGGAAATCCAAAACATAGAGAGACTGCACTTACAGCAGTGCAGTATAATTACTACACAGAGTAAACAAGTATCCTCTCATCTTCATTGTGAAAGAAAATCTCCACCGAGCCAAATTACAGATTTCCATTCTCGGCGAGGAAGTGCCACAAAAATGACACTTATTCTGACACAAAACATGAAAAAGAATGCAGTCAGGCACACACATGCCCACTGTGAAAATTTGCATCCCAGCAGTGGCAGATTGTTTGCACTACATTGTTATCAGTGTGTGCATGCCGTGTGTAGTGGTGTGGCGTGTTTGTGTGTGTTTGCTTGCATGTGTAAACAGTACCTAACTCATAGCTTTCATAGCTTAGATTCCTCTGGTTGTCCAAGTTTAGCAGGGAGATGAACAGATAGAGATCCTCCTCTGCTTGACTTCCTTCAGCCTGAGATGAAGCTAGAAAAATGTTTGGGTTCACAGCCAATCAATTTCTGTTTATATAGATGCTAAACAGCAAAGCATATTTCTCCAGGAGTTTATGAAGCAGTGGAGGTTAGAACTTGCACAGGAGTTGTTTTTTTACTCTTTATCTCATACTCATGTACATTCTTTGATCCCCATCTCATCGTCCTCATTCTCTCACTGATTCTTCCTCTATCCACTCAGAAGGATGACAGCATTTGAAGTAGAGCTCGCAGGACTCAAAACAAAAAGGAATTCCATGGAAAGTCATGCACAGTCCAAAGTACACAGGAACTTTAAATATGAAACACTGTTCCTTTTCAGCATCTGATATGCTGGTCTGGCTACCAGTCAGGAAATAGAGTGAAGAAAATAAGAGGAAAAGAGAGACTACAAAGGAAAATTATCATTGATATTTCATGCTCAACTTGTCAGAATTCTCATTAACGTGGTTGGAATTTTGAGACAACATTTATCAAAAAGCCCTTAAACCTTCGCTTTGTCCTCCCAAACTTCACTCACAATTTATCACTGAACCTTCAGGAATGTGACAGCTATAGTGAGACATGGCTTCACATGGCACACACTCAAGCACAACACATGGAAGACAATCTGGAATGTGCTGAGAGAAAAAATATGGAGGAAACATGATCACACACTCACGCACACACACGCGCGCATTTGATCATGCGTGGGGTGTAAAAATGTCGATACAGTTTCCAACCTTGGATCATTCAGCCACAATAAATGGTGTCCTCTGTTTCTTCTCTGAATCTAAGATTTCCTACCATGAGAGATGGCATATGCATGTCACACAGTATAGGGCAGCTCTTTGCCATTTATGTGCCATTGAATATTTTTACCAACTGTACAGTTTATTTTGTTACCAAGAAACAAACAAAATTTTATACAAGCCCAGACACCTAAGGTATTACGTTCAGTAATAACGATCATGTTTGATGTCAATGCTAGTTTTAGTAGTGAAGCAGAAACTAAAGGTGTGAAGGTTGTGAGACAACTGTTCAGCACATTTAACTTTTCTGAATAATGGATAGCTTTCTTGTTGCATAATCTTAATCATACTTTGTTTGCCATAAAAACTGTTGGTCATCTAACTTATCCATTTGGCTCAAACTGAAATGTCTATTATAGCTTATTATATTGGTTTCAGTGACATTCATAGCCCCCAGAGGATTAATCTCACTAACTCTGGAAATACATGATCAAATCCACAAGAGAAGTAGAGTTAATTGATAATTAACATGTTTATTGCTAATTAGCAAAAGTTTTCACACTAAACTAAAATGGCTAAAATGGTATAAACATTACACTTTCTTAATATTAGCATGACATTGTCATTGTGAGCATGTTAGCTCAAAGCACAGCCTCACAGTGCTGCTAGCATGGCTGCAGACTCTCAGTTGTGTTTCTACACTACCCACCCAACTAAAGCATGATTCAGCTTTTTTCATGGTATTTAGGAATGGTTAGGGAAAGATTGTGGGTTTGATTTAATGTTAAAAAAGTCAACGTTGACTTGAAGCTCGAGATAGGACTTCATTATTTTACTGACATGGAACCAAAACCACAGTCTTCCCCTGTTCTTAACAAAAACGCTTTTGTTGCCTGAACCAAGCCACTTGGGGCAAACAGGGAACATAATACAGGGAGCAATTACATTTGTTCTGAACACATATTTGGCTAAACAAATTAGAATGTGAAAGCAATTTTTAGAGGACATGGCTGGAACAGTCAAATGAAATATTCTGTCTGGCGATCAGATTTTCAGTCATGGATAAGATGCCTGAGCCTCTTGTGGCATACAGGTTCGTCCAAAATCTGCAAAATGTGTAACCAATCATCAAATCTGTTCTGCAGCTCATAATTCTATAATTCTGTTTTCCAAAATGTTGGCTCTATTTTATATCGTGGGTTGGCTCACTGTGTAGATCCCTGTGTGGTGTTGAGCCTTATTGAAGGCCAAAGTGAGGATTACAGCTCACCCTGAAGGGACTTTTGAAGAGCAGGGCAGTGTTGGAGGACCGTGTCAGGGCTTATTAAAAGGATCACGTTCCCCTCTGAAGACCCAGGGGGCTGGCTACTTCCTGTGGCCATGCGACAAGCATCAAACCCTGTAAAAGACAGAACCAAACAGATGGACTGGGTAGAGTCTAGGGAATTGAGTATTTCCTCACAAACTGAAGCTCCTCTAATCTTCCACACAGACTCATCTCCTTCTATCAAGGTTATTTTATCCTGTTTCCCCTCTTCGTTCCTGCACACATTTCTGTCTTCTTTCACTATGTTTTATGAGGCTCATTTATTTTCTGAAACCACTTGCATCCAGCTCCCTCTGTTTTTTCCTTTGTCTCCTCCTCCTCAGCTGTATTTTTTTCTTTAAAGCTCACACCTCACTTCTTTTGAGCCCTCTCCAAGCCCATCTCATGCATCCACTTGTGTTCTGTTGAGATACAGCATTTCCTCACAGCACTGACAAGATGTAGCCTTGCATCTCTTTGCTCTCCACAACGAGACAGTTGTGGGACAGAGGTGTCAGATCTCTGACTATGAACATCTGGAGAATATGAATGTAATCAAGGCAAATCAAATCCCTGTAACAGTCACTGGCAGGAGTTCAGGACTCGGGAGGAAGAGATGAGCTCAGGAGAAATGGAGCAAGAAGAAAGGGAGGGAGTGCCAGCGAGGCAGTGACAGAGAAAAAGTTGCTGGTTTGTGTCCCAGAGAATTAAATAAGCGTGTTGTTAAAGAGGTGGCATATTATGTTTTTCTCTCACTGATGGCTCTGGTGTTTCTTCCAACTGCTCTGCTCGTGCACAGAGCTAGAGAGATTAGACAGGAAACACTTGGATGGTGAGAAAATGGGGCCCACTTCATGGCCTCAAATGAAATTTCAACCCGTTAGATGCATGATTATGTAGCACTGCAAGAAAGACGGGTTCAGGGTCACTGTGAGTGTGTGTGTGAGAGAAAAAGAGAGAGAGTGTGTGTGATTAGTGTACCTTTTGAATGGCTGAACATGAGAGTGAGCCATTTGTAATGGTAACCTTTGACCTCTCAGTTCAGGGCTGTCGTAACTACGTTTCCTCTCCCCTGGGTAAGTGTGCATATGTGTGTGTGTGTGTGTGTGAGTGCACATGTGCTGTCACAGGGGGAATCGGACGTATTTCCTGATGCAGAGGCTCAGTGAGTCCCAGCATAGTGACTGACTGGGAAAATAATGATAATGCAGGAGCAATGAGGTCAGCCAGCCAGAGGACCACCACTCACTCTTTCTCTCTCTCTCTCTCTCTCTCTCTCTCTCTCTTCCAGCATCTGACTGACCCAGATTGCTGTAACCGCCAAAGCAGATTCTGGTCCAACCCCCACCCCCACGGACAGAGCATGGCCCCCAGGCCTGCATGAGAATCACTCAGTGCTCTTTCTCCCTGCTCGTGCCCACTGGGTTTATCGTTGTGAAACTGTCGCTGAACACCACTCCACTGTCCACGAGTAACTGTAACCACTGATGACATTCACACATGCTGCTACAGTATGCTTTGCTCGTAGGTTCATATGTACAAATGTTGACCGCTGTAGTCTGTGTTTGCTTTTTTGCAATGCAAACAAAATATAGTATGTGATATATATATATAGCAAGCTTATTATGTGTTGTCTAACATCCTACATGTTTTCTCAATACAGAAAAAAAAACAGGCTAGAAAGGAAGGAAGGCAGACGAAAGAAGAATCAAGCTGAGGGAAGGATGTGAAGGACAGGATGAGGTAAAGAAAGATACTGAGGGGAAGCTTGTAAAAGGTATTTATACGCTCCTATTGAGCCGCCTGAAGGACAGACAAGGAGGCAGACTAAGAAGCATACAGCCAATATAGAGGCAAAGGAGAAAAGCCAGGTGGCTGAACTGGACAGTATGCAATCAAAAGTGAAGATGGGAAATCTTAGGATGAAATTTTTAGATAGCTGCAGAAGCCTTTGTGAGACGAGCCAGAGCCAGACATCATGTAACAGATGTTAGAAGCTAAGGGCAAGTAAGTGCTGTTTGATACAGTCTGGAGGGAGGAGGTGATAGTTAACACAGAGAGGTGTTATTTTGAGTAGACTGCAATAATGAGCCTTGGGACTGTGCACACTCACCAACAGCCCAATAAAATAACCCCCTCAAATATAATACATGTCAGTGGTGTCATAGTATGTTGTTACATTTTATTGGTACTGGTAAACTACTTTGTTTAATCTCTGTTTAAGGACAGGCCTGCACTATGACTGATGTAATTAATGCTTCATGGACCAAAGACTGGCTAAAACCTCTGATCACATGTCTTAGATTAAGATATAGGCTAACAAATATGTTTTCTCTGAAGAGTGGGCTACTTTTTTTGTATTTTCAATAACCCGAATGGCACAAAAACTAACAATAACTAAATAACCTGTGCCCACATTGGTATATGAACACATGTAAACTTTAACTGACTTGAGTACTTTACATATATCAAATAGAAATCCACATAATATTTGTTACCATTATAAGCTATCACCTTTTTGCAGAACTGAACACCCACTGTGCTGCTATGTTTCTTTTGCACTCTCAAAATAATAGCTGGTTAGTTAAGCTAATGAGCTTTCACTCAGAAAGCAGAAGCTGTTTTGCCTGTTTGCTAACATTAGAACTCGTTCTGGCTACAAAGTATTTTTCCTTCATGTTTACGGCTAGGCTAATAAATAAACATTTTATTCTTGTGAATTTAGTCACATTTGCTAACTTCCTCTCTCACTCTGGCAAGTGTAACTTGAGAAGTTAGGGACAGTTGGCTAAGTAAAAAGTTCATTACCAGGAAGGACTTCTTCTGTGTTTGAAATATTTGGGATAATGTGAGCACACAACCCAACACAAACAGCAATCAGATATTTAGACATTTTAATGCAGAAATCTTACATATTGAGTTCTTATAAAATGGAAGCTGAAAATTGGCTTCTTAACTTTTTTTAATGCTGTCAACAAAGTCATGAAGGCTTCAAAACACTGCTTTCCAAAAGCTACATTTTTCTCATCTACAGAACTTACTGGATGCATTCTCTACAGACAGCGATTTTAAAAAAGGTCTGTTTTTGATGATAGAAAGGTCTGATTTAGCTTGAACGTCGGACCAAAATCGAGGGAGAAGGATGCCGTAACAAATTTATCTCCATTAGTGTGGACACGGCTTGAGTAGAGCCCAGGGGGTGGGGAGGGTCAAACTATCACCTTTCTGCCCCTGAGTTCACTCACAGCTGCCACCTCCATCCCAAACAATTACTGTCAAAGGCACCGCTGAACACTCTCCTGCTCTCTTTTTCTCAGTCACACATAAATGAAACATACACCCAGACCAAAAGCAAACCAGTGGAGGGTTGAAAATAGTCTTATTTTGAGGCTCTAATACATGCCCCCTTTTTTTCTCAGTAGCCTGGGACAGTTTTTGTGGGCTGCAAGAGTTCACCAAGAAACACTTGTGTGGCACTTGTGGTGTGTCAGATTAATGCAGGCATGCTGTGTGGCACGAAAGGCACTTAACCTACTTCAATGAAAGCATTAAGACCCGGTCATGTTAAGAGTGTTAGCCAGGGGCTAACATTCCATTTGATGGCCTAGCTGGATGAAATTCTGCTCTACCATCTGTACAATAACATAATGTTAACACTGTTTTCATAAATGAAGACGAAAAGGTGTGGTAAGACTTGACTGATGAGCAGAGGCCAATTGTAATGGCCTATAAAGTTAACACAGGGTGCAGTAATCAGCTTAGAAGTTCACGACAGCTCTTGAGAGTTAGATGGCGGGCCGGGTGGTAAAACCACGTTGCATTATGAAATAAAGAGCTCAAGGCAGCCCCTAACAGAGTAATGTTATTGAGTTATCCCATAACTGGCTCAGCCAAATCCGCCTGCTGCACTTTGCTTAATGTACAACAGCTGGTGGCAGCTGGGACCTGTGGCAGCCATGATTGATGTGATGTCATTCCATAACTCCCGCCCACCCTGACCTCCAGTGATTCCTCGTCTGCCGCAGGCGACGAGAGAGTGGCGAGAGCTCATGGTATGCAGATAATATACAACTTATTACTGCAAAACCTGCTTTTTTTCCCCAAAGACAATACACTACAACAGTTGTATGAAAACTCAAATCCTCCTTGCCTTGCATTCAACTCTCCCACCAACTCTTTTTAAACCAGCAATTTGAGAATTGCATATAACAATCAGTATGTATCAGGATTTATTATCCTTGCTAAAACAGGAAGCACTGTGACTTCTATGTAACGTGTTCAAGAGTATGAGTGTGGAGGGTGGCTTGGTGGATGGGTCTGTTTCATACACACAACCAGAACTTGATATTTATGTTATTATCTAGAAGTATTATCCTTTTAAACCTTAAGCAAGTGTTTGAGTTGCCTAACTTGAACCTTAAATAGCAAGTGAACCAATTTTACATATCACACACTGTTTTATTTATGCAGTTTTTGTTGTTGTTGTAAGTCTGTTTGTGGCTTCAGTAGGAGATGCACTAAACCTAATAAATTGCCTCAAGTGATGCCACTTAAGTTAGTGTCAGTTGGGGCTGAAGAGCACAAGTTTGAAAATGCTAATATATCAGTGAGTGTGTATTAAGGCCCCTGACACACCAAAACAAATTTCGGTGGTTGTCCGGAGTCAGGCTGTCAGTGAGAGTCTGTGTTCCTAGTGTTTGCAGTTTGTTCTGCACCAAAGACACTCCTAGGTCCTTGTCAGCCTTTCTCGGCGGCTCTTCGGACGAATCAGCATGTTGAATCATGTTGGGAGAGATATCACTCTGATTGGCTGTTCAGCTGAAGCATATCATTGCGCAAGTTCACAGATGCATGAATTAAATAGAGGATATCTCTGGTTTTGGGGCAAAGATTTTGATCTCTTTTTGATTGTTTTAGTCGCAACAGTCGATAGACTTTCTTGAAAGCCAACATAAGATAGTTGGCGTGCACAGACAAAGAAAGTAAGGATTTGAAAGATGCTGGCTTTGTGGAATTGTCTGATACTGACATTTCTGTCTGGTTGGTTTCAAGCCACTCAAAGCTTGTCCTGCTATTAATATGCAGACAGAGCACATTAAGTTAAAAAGGGGAAATGCTGACTCCATTTCTTCCTGTCAATATGTCTGACCATGTGTTCTGACATTCAGATCAGCTTCAGCCTCAGCTTTAGGGCAGTTGGTGCCATCATGACGGAGATATAATATGTATCACATCTGTGTGTGTGTGTGTGTGTGTGTGTGTGTGTATTATCTTTGCTAGCAGGGGCACCTTGATGGGGTCTACTTTCTCACCGTCTACAGACAGCTATCAGACGTGAGGTTCCTCAGGTTCAAACTCCTCCATTCATGTAATCCCAGCCATGCCAAATGAATTCCATCACCGTCGTCATGGCATTGTCATGGCAACCACTTAGACCCCTGTCATTGATGCCGTTGCTCAGTCAACAGAGAAAGTGAGAGTGAGACAGGGAGCAAGTCAGAGAAAAAGGTAATATGAGGGCAGGAGGAGGTTGAAAGGGGAAAATGTGAAGTAGGAGAGACGGTGAATGACAAGATGAGAGTAAATATTTAATGTGATTTGACCATTAAAATACTTTTAATAATGTAGAAAAGCTGCAAAGCACTGGCTGATATGACTGCTATGAGTGACTAAGGGCTTTACACAGATCCACTTCTGTTAACAGGCAGACCCGCTGACTATCCCCTCCTCTCTGTCCTGCAGGGATACTGGAAAAGAACTGGGATGCACAGCAGGTACATGCTTTATTAATGGATATGACTATTTTGGGAGTCAATGTGAGGAATGTTTTCCTGAGAGGGCAAAAAAATGCACTGATCACACTTGCTCTTTAAGTAGCTTAGGGCTCATAAGTCATGATGACATAGAAACACACATATGCAAAAAATGGGGCAGATTTCATCATCATATAGCCGCATGTTGAATTTCATTTCCTTTACTTTCTTTGCTCCACCTCCTGAATCTTGACCTACAATCAAAGATGCATTAAGTTCTTCTTCCTCTGTTTGTTTTCCTCTTTCTGTCACATTTTGGTTTCCTCTCTTACTCACACACAAAACTTGGATACACGCGCACGCACACACACACACACACACACACACACACACACACACACACACGCACACACATACATGCATATTTCACTGTGCCCTGACACAAGCATACCACTCTACCCTCCCTTCAGACTGGGAGCTACAAGATTACTCCATTTGCACAGCCATGGATGGGAGAGAGGAGCAACCAGAGGGACCAACATGGAGAGGAAGAGGGTTGAGAAAGAATCATTTGATGTTAGCTGTAATTTTTACAGAGGCTTCACTGTGTCTTAAGATAGTGACAATCAGGCAGTGCAGTCACAGACAAAGGAGTCAGGGATCCTTGGGCACCAGTGTATATCTCACTCACCATATAAGTGAACAATTAAATCATAAAAATAAGACACTGTCACTTGCTTATGTGTTTGTAAAACTGCAGGGCAGCTAATCTTTGAAGTATCAGTTGATAATATGTGACATAAAATGATGCAAGTTCACAAGAAAGTGAAAAGCAGTTCAGCAAGGGAATGTGCTCCATGCCTGCAGGGAGCGTGCCAACGCTGATGAGAGCTGTCTTTATACAAGGGTGAATCTGAGCCTATTGGAGGTGGGAGAACAAATGGAGAAAAACTTACACTGGCTGATTCTGTCTTGAGAAAGATAATGGCTCCCTCTACTCAAAAAATTGTGTTTTTCATGTTTATTTCCCCTAAGTGCCAGACTTGACTTATATCTGTGCAAAGATTTTCACAAGAGAGGTGTTGTCAGCCGCTACATGTGCAAGCTAACAAGTTAGCAAGCAGCATAAACAAATAAAATATGCTAATAACACTTATCTGATGCACCAACTTTTCACCAATATCAGACAGATTTCTAATCGGAGTATGATTCTGACATATGTAGAGCTAAATCTTTCCAATGTTGCCTCTACTCTAAGATCAGACATCTGGATAAGTCAACCTTGTGCAAGCAGCAGTGGTGGGCAGGAAATGCAGCCTGTGATTGATAGACCCAAAACTTCTCAATGAAGAGGAGAGAATAGATGTGCATCCAGCCCCTTTTCAGTGTTTTTTAAACTTTCATCTAAGAAAACCACATTAAACAAAATATTAATCATAGCAGAGTTCAGTTTGTCTGGAGTGGAACTTTGAGTGAATATATAAAAAAACCTCTGTGTCAAACATGTTTCTCAGACTGGCCTTCATCACAGCTGTGTCATCACTATCTTCACTGTCTGTGCAATTGCTGGAGAGGCCCAGGCCAAAGCAAAGATGAGTA
Source organism: Ctenochaetus hawaiiensis (assembly GCA_029783645.1). Taxonomy (NCBI): domain Eukaryota; kingdom Metazoa; phylum Chordata; class Actinopteri; order Acanthuriformes; family Acanthuridae; genus Ctenochaetus; species Ctenochaetus hawaiiensis. The sequence goes on from JAPZDY010000007.1 coordinate 19,377,807, forward strand.
TCTTTCCATTACAACCCCCTCCTCTCATCACTCATCCTCATCTGAAAGGTGCGTCTTGCTATTGATTTCCGCCACCTGCCAAAAGCTTGGTGAACAGCTGCTTGGTCGTACAACCACATTTTTCATCCTGGACACTTAGCAGATATCAATAATCGGCCGTTTCCCTCCTCTCTAGTTGGAATAACAAGGCCATGCATCAGACCCAACAGTTGCTTGCTTTCTGCCAAGCTGCTTGAGGCTCTGAACTCCTTCAGCCCTTATATGGTGATTCATTCTGTGGTTCGACAGGAAGAAGAAGATGGGTCTATAGGTTGGGCCATTAGAAATAAACCAAGCACTGAGAGCTTCTTTGTCTCTTTGTCGAGTTTATGTTCAGCTGTGAATGCAGAAACTTTCAGCTCATTAAGCTTTATTTCTGCCTGAAGCCAAACCATTATGGCCCTGAAACAACTTCTTGTTATACTGTGACACAGCACTTTGGGAACACACACACATGTGACATGCTCATCGATCAAGCTAAAGACTCCGTCCTTGGACACCTTGAGTGTATCTATGTGAGCGCAGGGATGTGTGAGCAAGATACACACAGGTGTGTAGTGGATTGTTGTGTCAACTCAGAGTCGAGCAGGACTCTCTGAAGGTTTGAGGTGTTTGATGATAGCACAGGGGCAGAGATAAAGGCGGTCAAAGCGCATTAGTGCCGGTCTTTAATTACTCTGGATTGCCCTGACCTTGAGGAGACTGGGTCACTTGGCCCATTAGAAGGGACAACTTGCATCGAACCAGGCATCTGACAGCCCCATAAATCTCTTTGAAAGAATCCTCTGAATGTTCTGCAGAGAGCAAAAACCAGTAAGAAGCTTATTACCTGTCCATCTATGAAATTTTGTCCCGGGCTAAAATATTCAGGGATTTCTGGGAGCTTTTTATTTTTCCATTTAATCTCGGACAGCTGAAATGTGAGGGTATAATTGTTTTACTTATTTTCATACTTTCACATTGGCAGAGAAAATCAGACACCCTGGAATGTCTCAGGAATGAACTCCTTTTGGGCAAATTCTTTGACAAATGAAAAAGGAGCTGCCCTATAAGTAGTCACACCAACATCCATCATTTGCTACAGGGACAAATCATGAAACCATATAGCCTTGATAGTTCAACAGTCTTTGCTTACCATAATGGACCTTTCTCTGCCCCAGAGGGCACCCTGCACCAGGAGGCGACAGAAATCAGGCCACAATGGACCGCTATCAGATTGCTCCTGTTTTGTGAACGTGACATCAATTGCATCATCTTTCTGTGACACAGGTTTGATGTTTATATTACACATCCATAGGCTTAAATCTTTGGATGACATCAATAAAGAACTGACAATGTCATCAAATTTTGGTCTCCTATATATATATATCCAAACCGTTGTCACTGAGTTCAAGCAGATTATCTCTCACACAGTCCTGAATGTTGCCTGATCGGCTTACTTGTTGGGTATTTGAGGATGTTATGGAGGTCCAGCAGGAGTACCTGATCATATGGTGCACATCCCCCTGAGACCTTCACCAACTGATGCCCTTGGCCCAGATACCATGTCTGCTGTCACACCTGTTCCTCCTGATGGCCACAGCTCCATTGTGGATGATGCTGAAGCTCCTCTAACTGCTTTCCGATTGATCTCCAGTCCCAGCTCATCACTGAACCATGATAACCTTGTTAGTAAGCCTCGAGCGAAAGACACCCAAAGATAGTGTCTCCCTTCAAAAACTGACCAATAGCTTTTTTTTCCCCTTCTCCTGTTGTTGGAGCAGGTGTATTTCATATTGTACCTGTCAGTGAGAGATATATTCATCCTGTTTTGTTTTTAATGTATCTTCCTGTCAGGACGCTATCTCAGTTTCTGACGTGGAGTGAGTGCATGAGAGAATAATAAGGGCAGTAACTGTAAATCTTAGCCCAACCTGACTGCACTCATTTCCAGATGAGACACACATGTAAATAACTTGCCTTTGTGCCACCAACCTTACCCTAACTTCACCTCCCTCCCTATCCACTGTTTCAACCAATCAGTCCCTAATCAATCCCTTGCAATCAATGTCAGATGGTAGCTAAAGTATAATGGGCTAACCAGACCTAGACTAGCGGGAGGTTAATACAAACTCAACAGGGCAGCTTTTTCAAGCTAGCATAGATCAATGCAAGCTGTCTCAGCAGAGCAGTTGAGATGAGGTCAGTGCTGCACTGCAAACACAGTCTGCCCAGTTCTAGATCAATTAAAGCATCAATAAGAGGGAGAGAAGACAAGGCAGACTGGACTGCCAGCACCCTTTGTAAGTGCAATGCTACTGACAGTATAATAATAAAGTTGTAAAAGCTGGCCAGAGGTCAGCGTTAGCAGACTGGGTGAGGTTTTGACAAGTGGGAGACTGTCTTTGCCACCCTATTGTTGTTAATCTAAGGAAGACAGGGAGCTTTACACTGTTACACCCTTCAGGCCTGAGACTTCTTAACCTTATTTGCATGTCTGTCATCTCAGGTCATCTAAGGTGATTACTTAAACCTACAGATACAGCAGACATGTAAGGATACCGTGAAACTCTTGAATTTGTACATTTTTCCAGTTCTAATTCTGTCTCTCTGTTAATTGTGATGCCAAATGTGTGTTGAATAAATAATTTTTGAGTGTTTGCAAATCATCTTCTTTCTCTTTTTTCAAAAACTAATCAGATTTCAAAGATTCATAAAACTACATAAATTATTTTACATAGAATGATTGGAAAGTTTTCTTCACCCAACCCGTCATAGAGAACTGCATTTGATTTC
>JAPZDY010000007.1:19386193-19405925 GCA_029783645.1 Ctenochaetus hawaiiensis
CACCTGATTTGTCTTGTTATAAGGTGCTTGACAATGCAGATGTTCTTTTTGTGCCAGACTGAACCAGACATACAAAATTAAATTTACACTTTGCTTGAATATGACTTTTCAGCAAATCCAATGCTGCATTTGCATTTGTGATACATTAAAATGAAAAAGTTCAGTTTTCAAACTGTGTTGAGGTAATATAAAATCCACTTTTTGCTAACTTTATCCCGCATTATAAACCTTATTTTTTATGATCGTGTCTCATAGGATGGCATCTCATTAGGTATTGAGGTATTTGAGCCATTAGCAGTGCAAAACTGCAACAAATTTATGATCATCAATGTCTCACAGAACCATAGGAAACACACAGGAAACAGCCTGCACTCTTGTTGTGTGATTGTGTATGCATGAATTGCAGAGGAACTGAAGAACCCTGGGAAATTACATATTCATCACACTGATATGCTCAAGTAATGTGCTCAAGGTGACTGCCATAAAGTTAACTTCCCTCTCCCTGACTCCAGCTATCCTCTCCTTTCTTTTCTTTACTCCCACTCTCCTTTTCCCTTCCCTTTCTACTCGTGATGCTCATCAGTTGGCTTGCAGAGAGAGAAACAATGGAGGCTTTTAGCGGGATTTGAGAGTGTCCTGTGTCAGGGCATGAAAAATGGGCAACCACACAAACAGGGGCATTGACAACCTCAAAGGAGAAAAAGTGTGTGAAGAGATGAAGCACCATGTTAAACGTGACATAAATAAGTACACAGGGCGAGGCCAGAGGAAGTCCTCCAGCCACAGTCTCATTTTTCTCAAGGAAATCAGGCTTTGTCATCATCACAATGTGTGCACTATGAGTCTGTGTGTATTAAATAAACTTTAAAGCCCTCGTCATCTCTGGTATGTTTAAACACAGATCACAGAGCTGGCAGGGGAAAATAATTGAGGATGTGTCTTCATTTAAGTAGAATACAGAGGTTAAATACTTTTATTTACCTTCTTGACAGAAGTTGATGAGAAAATCATATCTGTATGCTGAATGTGTGGCTGTAGCAAGCAGCCCGTTAGCTAAATTTAGCACAAAGTCTGGATATGCGTAAACAGCATGGCTCTGTGCAAATGTAGGAAAATTCCACCTAAGAACACTCGACATAAAACACCTCATATCTTGTTTGTTTCCATACTAAAACTGAAGTGTTACAACAAGGCTTACCGTTTCCCATGTTTACTGTTTGTATGCTAAACTTAGCTAACTGTTGGCGCTAACCCACTTGTGCTTGTTATCAATGTAAAGTCTACGGCAAGCAATGAAATGATGTTAAATCAAAACACAAAAATCTCCTCCACCAAATTCATTTTTGAGAGAGAGTATACACAATAATTGGCAAACAATGTTGTAGTTCTTGGCTTTTTAGGCTTTACAACAAATGCAAAATAGCCTATGGCTTGCTTTAGCAAATTAGGATACAGAGACATCTTGACAGTCTTTTGTAAAACTTTTTCCAAAAAGTGTTTACTTCCTTTTCAAGCATAGAGAACCCAACAGTTTAACTATATCTTGAAGGAAGATCTTTCATAAAATTTGGTGTTCAGAAATAATCAAGTAAGCTTTTTAAGTCTAGTTCATGAGCCGCACCAGATTAGACTACTGTTACAAGTACAAGTTGTGCATTAAAAAAAATTACTTAAATAAATCTATGTTATTAGTATCTAAAAAAGTTACAGCATTCTTATCTGTATACAACTTTGTTTTTTTTTGTGGATGGGCTATGTGTATGCAGGTTTTTTAAACCTTGAATGACATAAACCAGCTGGAATGGAGGGTGCAGAACTTTGGGTGAAAAATAATTATATTTAGCAGTTAAATGTAGAGGAGAAAAATACCCTATTTTCCTCTGAGTTGTAGATGGATGGATACTTCAGTATAAAATGAAAATATTCAAGTGAAATAGGCCCACAAGTACTTCAAGTTTGTACTTTAGTCTGGTACTTCAGTAAATTACTTTCCACCACGGTAAATGAGTGATAAACCTGTGGTTTTGGATGATCTGTTGTGAAACCTGACAACTTTAATGTAAGGACCTCATCAGAGCAGCGGCCTGATTCAGACGTCCCACATCAGAGCAGTGAGAAACTCTAAAGCCATAATTGAGCTATGCATTCACTTGATACTGAGGTGGGGGTTAAAAACCTCTTTCAAACATGTTGTTTTCCATCTTGACTCAGTTTGGGAGAATGTATGGCATAGTGGTGGATGGTTTTGAGGGGTGGGGGTTGCACATTTTGAACCCCTGAGGGTGTATTCCACTGTGGGAAGCTCAGCCCACTGAATGGATGGAGATCATTCTCTGGGTGGCGTATGCATGCCTCACATACCACGGCTGTGACATGTCTGTGTGAGTGTGTGTATGTGTGGAGGAGGTTGTTCTGTGTGCCATCAGATCGACTGACAGAAAGGTGAAGAGGGAGGAGACATATAGAACCACAAAAAGATGCCTCAGAAAAAAGGGGGACATTAAAAAGAGGAAATCATAAATTCCACTCAGTGAAGCCCTATAAAGATGACAAGCAGACAAAGCAGCACTTCGCTAATACGGGTTCATCTGTGGGATAAAACAGGGCCTCATTGTTGGGAAAGAAGGGAAAATTTGGTTAAGATTGCCAAAATCAAGAGCAACGGCTTGAAAATGAGGCAGCTGGCATCTATAAATGCATGTGTGACCCTGTCCCATGACTGGCCAGTCTATGGAAACACTCTGACTCTCATAACTCAGCTTAAAACATATGACCTCTGAACTCTTTGGACCCCAAGGGGAACCCATCAGCTTTTGGCTCCCAAAAAATGCAGAGTCATTGCTGCGATCGTGGGATTTACTCGTCTAGCCAAGAGACCTCATTACTGGCTGACAGGCTGATTCACTGTCTCCCTGTCTGTGTTGGTGACAAAGCAGCCCCAGTGCCATCCCAAGGTCTCCACTGAGCGCAAAACTGCATGGCTGTGTGTTATGTAACAAGTTTACTCTTGGAAAGTCGCGCCTGTCAGTCAAAGTCTAGTGGACTTTAATGAATTCCTGTTCACTCATTCAAACACTGTTTTCATCACAGAATATCAGATCGTCAAGACTGTCTGAGGATTTCAGCCCAAGGAAGTTGCTTAGACTGATGGACTGAGGTTTTATATCACACACTCTGTATGCAGGGGTAAAAAAAGTGACGAAGCCTGGAAATAATGAGCTTGGACTGTGCTGGTATCCAGCTTTCTCATCTACAAGATGCATTTACAACCCTTATCATTGGCATATTTCGGAGCTGCTCAGCAGTCTGACCAAAGTAATACTCTCTCACCAATGTGTCAACTTTCTCTAAGATCTGAAGAGATAAAACTTGCCACTAGTTTACAAGAAAAAAAAGCCATACATTTTTTTCTGATGCAGCAATATTTATATTTTTGTTGTGGGGAGCTCTACAAAATGACTACAAATATACTTTTAAAGTGTTTCTCACGTCCTTATCAGAGAATTACCAGCATTTTTAACACGTACAGTATTGTTTGTCCACTATGGTATAATCTGATCATCCTTATGACATTATACATAATATTTAAGTGTGTTATTTAAATGACACCTGTATAAAGGTACTTTTTCATAACTGTGATTCTCGATCTCACTTCAATGCAACAAGTGCTGAGCAACTTCATGAAGAAAGTTTTTAAAGTTCAAAATCCCCCGAAATCTTCGGCACATTTTAAGCAGTCAAAAGGTCTTGATCATCCAGTTGAGTAGCAGACTGTTGCAGTGACAAGGGCGTGAAAAAGGCCCGTCCCCCCGCGGCTGCGGATTGGACAAGGCCCGACTGTCACGCCCATGGGAGGAGACTATGGTCGATTTTGAGGCGCGGTTGAACTACTCACAGTCTTATCACCGACATCCTTTAATTTGAGCTCAGCCGCCGTGGGGTTCACGCTCACAGAAAGGGGATCTTCTCGTTTTCAAATCTATAAGGGAGAAGGAGATCCGGTCGGATTTTTCACCTCGTTTTGGGCAAGATCGCACCCATCTCAGAGCTGGAATTTTAAATCTCAAAAACTCTTCGAGGTTTTTCTTTTTCGATTTTCTTTTTTGTTCAAATTAACTAAAGGCAAAAAAATGGGAGCCCAGTTGTCCAAGAGTGGAGTAGCTGTGGAGGGGAAAGCCGCCGCCGATCCCGCTGCTGCCAAAGCCAATGGCCAGGTGAGTAAAGAAGGCCTGGCATGCAGAGCATCAACGGGGCGCCACATGGCACCCAACGCCCACTGGTAGCATGGATGCCACGGTAGAGCTCAGGGCTGCGATGGTAGCCGAGCTGTTGCTCTTTGATAGTTTGCTGTGAGATCACATTCAGCCCTCAGTCAACCATATCGCCATAGACAAAATATTTTTTGAAAGAAGCTAAAACAGGTTGTCTAAAATCCGGTGGGACCTCCAGCAGAGCAGCCGTCGAGTGGACATGCCTTCTGCCTTTTGTTTATTCCGTCTGCTGCTCCCACGGGGGCGATTTAGCCGCACATTTAATGCGAGAATGGCGAAATGTGGCCGAAATGTATGTTTGGAGCGTGTTCTCTGTCATGAGTTGGCTTTAGTCGGCGGAAAAGTCGCTCTTACGTCGAACAAAAGATGTGAGGAAAGCGGTTAGAGGATGCAAATGCGCTCTGCTGGAGGCGTAAGTTGCAGAGCTGCAAACAAGGCGCGGACAGACTCCGGTTCACCCCCCCCCCCTTCCACCTCGACTGCTCTACATGTATGCGTTCATTCACGTTTTGAATACAGAACATATCATTTTAATAAATGTAACATGTTTCAATTGACGTCAAATATGTGATTTATTTTTTTTTTTCTCATTTTGATTTAAATTATTTGGAGTTAAGAGTGGCTGGCTTGAGCCTGACCCCAGATCAGAGCATTGTGATGCCAGTTCATGAACTTGGGTCGTGAAGTTGACCGACATGTTAAAATAATATTAAAAAACCCTTCTCTCTAAAATATCGTTTGTTTGTTCATCATGAAAACCTGACGCTGGTTGCGTGTGTGTCCTGACCGCTGGGTGCAGCTTGTTCACTGGCTTTACTGAGCTCGAGCAGACAGCAGAGCTAGATGGGAGCTGCGGCTCTAGGATGAGAGCAGAGACCAGGCTTCACGGGGATTCCTTTGTTCCCCAACTCACTGGCTCTGTTGACGTGGAGATGCGGCTCTACTGCCCCCTTGTGTCTGTTAGTAGTCATTAAAACAGCTGTTGACCCCCCTCTCCCCTCCAAACCACTGTCAGGGCAAGCAGCTTTCCTCAAGTATAACATGGATTAACTATTGGAGTAAATGGGCTAATGCTAATCTGTCAAATGCCAGATCTCTTTAGATTTATTTGGAATATTAGTACACAAATCATCTAGAGTTTATCCATCTGTACACTTGAGTGATTTTAATTCTCAGAGGCAATATGTTTATTTTGACCCAGTATTATTATTTAAACACATGACTAATGAGTCCTCTTTTCTGCAGGAAAACGGCCATGTTAAAACCAATGGTGATGTGTCGGCCAAGCCTGACGGGGAAGTGGCTGCTGCAGATGGAAATGGAACAGCCGAACCAGCCAAGGAGGGTGAAGCCAGCACTGGGGATGCCATTGAGCCCGCTCCTGCAGCTGAGGGCGAGGCTGTCAAAGCAGAGGGCGAGTCTGGTAAGGATGGCAAGAAGAAGAAGAAGTTCTCTCTGAAGAACTCCTTCAAGTTCAAGGGCATCTCACTGAAGAAGAGCAAGAAGGGCAGTGAGGAGGGCAAAGAGGACGCCACCTCCCCTACGACCGAGGACAAGCCCGAGGAGAACGGCCACGCAGCCAAAGAAACCAAAGAGGAGACGCCGGCCGCAGAGGCCAAAGAGGGCGAGGCCGCCGCTGATGCTGCTGCACCTGAGGGAGAGACCAAGGCAGCAGAGGAGGCCCCACCCACAGAGGCTGCCCCAGCTGAGGAGGCCGCCGCCCCTGCCCCCGCAGAGGACACGACACCTGCAGCCTCTGAGGTCGAGGCCAAGGCAGAGTGACTGCACCCCGCCACGGCACCTGAACTAATTTTCCAAGATTAAAGTATATAAATATATATATGAGAGACTCGTGCCACGTTCTTAAAGTTATAAATAAAACTACATAAGAAGACAAAGGATATAACACGTTTGCTGATTCAACCACCAGTTCACTGCCTTTTATTAGTTCTTCGACAGACGGAATCTCACCGGGCCCTCTCATGATGAAAGTGTCGGCTTGTGTCGCCCCCTCATGGTACACACAGAGACTGGCGTGTGGCGAAGGTAATGGATTGGATGTGGAGCGAATCAGGAATACTGACTTATTTTCCCAATTCATGGAGAAGCATCCTTTTTAAAAGCGTGGCAGCCCTATAACATTTTATTTTTCTTTCTCATCTTTTTTGGGATCTAAAAATTGTCACCGTTGCGGAGCGGGGCAGACCATCTCCTTCACTCGATATGACTGTTCTATGGACACATAAACCTTTCAAATGATCTTATTAATTTTTAGAATTCTTCATTCCTATGTTTACCCCCAAATTTCAAGTATTTTGTCATGTATAGAAAAGTGAAAATCGAGGAGGGGAGGAGGTGGAAAAAGAGCTATGTCTTTGTTCGTGCATTTTGATTCTTTTTCTGGCTAAAACCACATTCAAGCTTCTTGAGTATTGCAGTGTTCACATTTCAGAGTTTATGATGCAGGGGTTGGGATTGTGTACAAAATGTGAGCTTTTTATCTGCAAACTGTCTCTGTAAATATGTTTTGGCCAATATTTTTGGTTCTCTTTTATTTTGCTAGCGTTTGAAGATGTTAATGGTTTTATTGTAACTTTTAATAAGGGTAAATAAATGTTTGATCCCCTCTGTCTGTGTTTCTGCCTTGTGATTTACACCTCACTGCACACTGATCAAGAAGATGGACTCCAGTTTTGTGTATTCATATATAAGGCAGTTATTATGTCATACATACAGAAAATACTTATATTTTAAAAACAACTTAAATGTTAAAAAAGTCCTTCAGAACAACCATGATTTAGATTAAATGAGATATAAAAACATTCTTTACATCACTGTTACATCAGCTAGAGAACTTATATGCTGCATATTAACTTTGGAGAGGGATGCAAGGAGAATGTATGGACTTGAGTAAAACTTGATTCATACATTTCATGCATATTGAACAACAAAGAGGTCAGATCTACACCAAGATTCTGGTACATAAAGGTTTTTTTGGGGATGACTAAATTGTTTTCTAGCCCAGTTTTCAATGTGCACTTTTAACTCCTTAGACCCCCTTTTCACAGTAGTCGTGGAACACAACATTAGAGAGACGCCAAATTGCATACATGTACTACTGCAGTAGTCTCTGTAAAATAAGACCTATAAGTCCCTTGATCCAGATAATGAAGTTTGTGAGCACAGGGATGGAGGTAAGATCTTACCCTTTCAGGGTAAGATGAAATGATATATGATGTCATATACATTGATACATCTAAAATTTAATGCTAATTTATTTGACTGCTTGAGCAAGTATAGGCAAACACTAAAGAAGAGAAGTCATAGAAAAGAAATGTATTATCAGATGGTTTAAATACATAATAGTATTTGTTGGTCTCTGGCTCCCTGTAGTGGACAGAAATATGTATAGTTTTCCTATTGTGAGTCTGTGCCCTGTTGCTTTTAGACTTCTAGTAAACATGCTATGCTAACATGCATTATTACACATGGTCCGTGTTTGCTAATTAGCCGGAATTTTGGCTAGTTTTGGTCTCAGGGCCTTTAGCAAGACTAATGCTGACTCTTGGGCTTGGGTTGGGAAATAGATTGTGGCAAAAACGTGACAGTACAGTAGGACACTTCCAAACAAAGAGAAAGAACGGCTAATAAATTCAAGGTACCCAAAAACGAGAATGACACCTGAATGATCACGTTAGCATTTTGTGGCATCATATTAGCTAACGTTAGCATGACGAGGTGGCCGAGTGGTTAAGGCGATGGACTGCTAATCCATTGTGCTCTGCACGCGTGGGTTCGAATCCCATCCTCGTCGGAAGTGGACCTTTTCTGAAGTGAGATAAATATATTTGTTCCTTTGTGCCACACAAAACGGTATGTGTGATTTGTAATACCATATTAGTATGTGACTTAATAAAAGGAAATGTATATATCTAAGTATAAATCGCGCTTACAAATATTATCATAAGAAACGTATTTCCCATTTTTTTTTCTTATAACATTCTGAATCCAATTACTGTTGGATTGCAAGTGCTAGCAAATGAATAAAGGCACACACACACAGGACTTCATATGCGTTCGAAGGTGGCAGTTTATGTTCTTGTTCATATGGTTGTTATACCTGCACCATACAGACTGCTCTTTATGGAGACCTTAGAGCAAGTTAGTCCAAGTCTTTTTTCCTTTAGCCTAAATGACACATTTATGTTTTCATAATTTCCTCGAAAAAATGTATATCTTCAGACAAAATTTCCTAAAATGTCCACAGACACAGAAATGATTTGGTTATTTAGCTTAGAGAATGCTGCCATCTAGTGGTTATAAAAGAAAATGACCCCTTTTTATACAAACTATGAATACGTGCAACTCAAGCAAACTTTAATAAGCCTGAACTGTCTGTGGACATTATGTTTCATTTTGTTCTGAGATTAAAATCTGCTAAAAAACAAAATAATAAATAACTGACATCAGTTTGTTCTGAAATGCTCATTTCAGTTTGACATGAGAGAGAAAGAAAAAGAGATTTTGTCAAACTAGGAAGATTACAAGTGTTGATAGTAAAAATTAATGAAGACTAAATTCCATTTAGTTTCTTAGTATCAGAACCAGCTATTGTGTATGCTGGCACACTGTCATCATTAATGTTACGAGTTCTGTGCTTTTGCTACTGTTAAAAATATTAAAATGTCTGCTGTGAAGCAATCTGTACAGTAATTTCTTGGGTATTCAAAATAAAATAAAAATTCCATACAATACTAAATAAAGCCTAAAAAATGGACATTTACATAATGGACACCTCTAAACTGAAACTCCCTCAATCTCCAATGAGCTCATTCCTGTTTTTACTATATATGCAAACAATAGCCAAAAAACCTGCAGATTCAGACTCTGCAAAGAAAGGCAGTTCCAACACTGAGCTTGATCAGCATTTTTTTTATTTTAAAGGCAATTAAATATAGCTCTTTAAGGTTCAATAAAAATAAATTTCAAAAAGAAACTGTTGGACCACATTGTGAGATTCCAGTTTACCTGAAGCAAAACAGAAGCAGTCTGTGCTGCTTATGTGTGTCTGGGGATTAAAGCCACTACAGCTGCGCGCTCACCCTCCTTTCTCACAATACATGATGAAAATAAAGAAACTTTGAATCTCAATGTATATTTTAAATTCTAATAATTGAGTCCCCCTCAACAGGAAATGCTAAGGTTTTAGCTGGTTGGCAGATACAGCAGGTATAAGCCACTCTGATTCATTACATGACTGAGAGTAAAACCTTGATGGATAACTCAACACTTCATGTGGAGCGTCAAAATTCCCAAGTGGCTTTTGGTCCCTTTTGTAAAAAAATATTATACACAAAACAGCAGAGGCCATCTTTTTCTCACTCTCACAATGAATAAAGCTATTAACAGTACTGAAGATACAAATACAGTTATTTACAATAGTTACATTGTTACTTTAATTAAAATGATATATTGATGCTGATTCATGATCAACCATCTATTGACAGTGCCCTGACACATAATACAGATTTGAAAATTTGCCATTAAAAGTTAGCTCCTGGATGTTTTTTTTCTCGCATAGTCAGCCATAACATGATCAAATCTATTGTACAAAGTTAGAAATGTGATATCCGAACTTAGTAATACTATAGCAGTCCTCTTCTTTACAGCATACAGTCAACAGTGTTGGAGATCCGTCCAACGGAGAGTCATGAATGTTTCATGTTCAGCTGCGTCACGGGATCACAGTACAAAGGAACATCCCTGTTGTCAGTCTCTTAGTTTAATCATTTTATTAGGTAACTTGAGTTCCTGTTGTGTGGCCATCCATTAATAACAAAAGAGGTTTAATGATCTCTGAGTCCTACAAAGTCGTAGTTATACTGGTTTCTCTGACCTTCTCCCTCCTGTTTAAACTCATCTGGCTCTCTGCCAGCGTGGGATCTGTCTTGCGATACTGGGACCTGGGTAGTGCCATGTTGGTGAGCTCATGCTGCTCAGCAAACAGAAGCCTCTCATTTTCATGGCGGACCCTTATCAATTTGGAGATGCGTTTGCCTATGAGATATATCATCTCACAGATGCACATGAAGATGCACAGTGCGCTGGATATGACCATGAACAACATGAAGATCTTTTTCTCTGTTGGACGGCTAATGAAGCAGTCAACAGTGTTGGGACAGGGGTCCAGCGAACACTTGGATAATCTGAAAGAAAAGAGTAGAGGGGATTCAACTCAGAACTTGGAAAAATTCAAGATAATCAATATAATATAATAATCACTTTGGTTGATCTCTTAATTTTCATGTTTTTCTGAAGTCACATCGCGAGCATTACCTTGGCAGGTCATATCCATGGTATATCCGATACAGAATATAAAGAAATGATGTGTCAAATCCAGCTTTTAAGATCAAACTGAGCAGATAGGTCCACCACAGCCCCCCTCTCTTCTTGCCGGGGTTGGCATACAGGTGAGAGCCGTGGTGCAGCACCACATACTTTGCGTCCTTTCCCTCACGGTATTTCACATGAGCCATCACCATCAAAGACGGGCAGGTGACGAAAATCAGCTGCAGCGCCCACAGACGGATGTGGGAGATGGGGAAGATGTGGTCATAGCAGATGTTGGTACAGCCAGGCTGCAGACAAAAACAAAAGATTTTTTCAAAGTTGTTGTATTAACTTTTGCTGAAATGCCTTTTATATATCAGATGTGTACAGTGAGTGATAGCATGGGTTGCTGCATTTGTACCAGAGATAGAAAACAAAGAACCTTTGTTTTCAAAGAGGCAATACTTTTCATTTTACACTAATGCAACTGTCTTGCAATGATAAATACAAAACATTACCACTAGTGCTGCCAGTAGGGTGTGATAAACGTTATAATGCTTCTACACTGGCTGCAATGCATCTAAACCTGCAGCCCTTTTAGGAGGTAGATATATCAGTACACATAAATCTCAACAAAACAACAACAAATGGAACAAAGAGAACTTACAGACTTACAGACTAACATGCAGACAGTGTTTTCTGTTTATGATTAAAATAGATAGCTATCACTTACCTTGTTTTCTATATGCTGAAACATTAGCATTTGAATTTATTATGCGTATTCAACAAAAAGATAAATGATTAAGTGACCATTCTTTTAGTCACGTGGGAAGGTTGTGATGTGTTCAGGTCCTAAAATGTCAGCACGTTTTCAATTAGGGTGCCTGTCCTAAATGCCTAGCATATAAAGGGCTACTCTGGAAATTTGGTGTTGCACATTGTATAGTTGGGACTCACATGGCACCCTTTAAAAAAATAAGAAAATCAAAATCATTGCAACAGAGCCTGAGAAAGTATCACTTAAGTTTTTAGCAGGGGTCGAGTTTAATAAAATACCGGATCCTACACCTAACATAGTGGCACTCAAGAGACCCTCCCTGCCCCCCTGGTAAAAGCCCATGTCCTCAAAAAGTCAAAAACCTAAGATGTGACCCAGGATTTCTATTAAAACTTGAGGTGTAAAGCACAATCCAAGATGGCATTGATTTCTTCATTAGGGGGCTAGAACCACAGCAGACTGTTTACACTGTTAGTGCTGTGCCAATAGTAACATGTAAACCAGCCAACTAACCTTGGTTAGAAAATGCAAATAATCAAACACAAACAGTCAAAACAGTCCCTACAATTTACTGATTTTATCATCAAGACTGGCTTGATGTTAGTGCCTCCAAGCAAGTAACTAATTTCTTCAGAAGTAAAGGTACAGACAATCCAGCATTGTTCCTCTATCTTACCTGTCGAGTGTTACACACAAAGTCTCGGCTCTCATCACCCCAAACCCTCTGCGCTGCCACCACAAACACCATGACCCGGAACACAAACACCATAGACAGCCAAATCCTCCCGAACGCTGTGGAGTATTTATTGACTCCACTTAATAGACTCTCAAGTCCTGACCAGTTCATTCCTGCTGCTGCACTGGCCTTGGGGACCGAAACAAGTGCACCCTGCAAAAGAGAGGAAGAGAGAACAGGGAGTGTGTTTCATCCTCATGACAAGATAAAAGCAAATCATAACTGAATGACTCAAAGGAACTTCTTAGATACCGCTTCTAAATGCTATGGCTAAGCGTTAGCCACATCTTGCCCAATCAAACAGATGCAGGTAGCTACACCTAAAAGTGGTATGTCTAACATCAGCTGGAGCTTGCATGGGCTTGCATGAAATCATTAGTATACTGTTGATCTGCCTGGAAAGATGAGTAGAAACATAATTTCATCTTATGTCTACAAGTGTTACCGGATTCTTGAGCTGATTAAGCTGAAATCCTGCTGACAGCTTCATAAATTGTTATTCAGGCCCCTCTTTAGTACAAGCCCATGCCTCAGTAGCCATAACAAGGTGTACGCAGAGAAGATAATCCTACACTCGCGTAGGAAAATTAATGTCTTTGTCAGCTGACAGCGTTTGCTGATGGTTAAATCAATATTTAACTTTATGTTTTCTTAATCAGGCCTGAAAAATGAGGGCCAGGTTTTGCTGCGCAACACTTTAAAAACACCGAGATGGATGAGTAAACCCTCAATTTAAAGGAATACTTCACAATTTTATGAAGTTGGCTCTTAGCTTTTTTGCCAAAAACTCCAACAAAACTCCATTTAGCTTATAGCAAAGAGACAGCTGGACTGTCTCCGTCCAAAGAATACAAAATAAGTCTACCAGCACTGCTGATGCTCTGCTTTCCATCTAATTTGTTTGATTCATGCTAAAAAAACAACTAAGTGTTGCCAGACTATTTCTCAGCTGAGAGTGTCCAATTGTTGCCTTATGGTCTTTATGCTAAGGAAAGCTGACTGACTGCTGGCTCCTGGTACATGTTTACTGTACTGACATGAGTGTGGTATCAGTTTTCTTGTTCTCATCTCAACGAGAAAGAAAAACTTTTCAACTATTTCTTTAAAGTTGAAAGTGCTACAGTTTGCATGTCTTGTACATAAAGAATGAATACCAAATTTCCTGTAACAAAATCAACTATTTAACTATCACCTTAACCCATGCAGCTTTTCATTTTCAGTGCACAAATCTTACTTTGCTACAGCTAAGTAGCTCATTTTGAGCTTAGTTCTCAGAAACAGTTTGCCTCAAGACAAGCTGCAGTCATTCAGGATGTGGAACTTGAATAAAGTGTATTTATTAAGCAAATATTAATGTTATTAGTTACACCTGTGGTGTGATGAGACAAGTCCACATGTCAGTCTATTAATTAATGTGAAAAATTACAAAGTAAATAGCCAGAACTCTGTTTCAGTGTTATATAATCTTAAATTCTGCATAAACATGGAAAATCTTGGAATATTTTTTGTAAGAAATGACTTTAATTCCTAAAAATGTATTCACTACACATTTGTCTAATTCCTTTTACGCATAAAGGAACTGTAACTTAAATAGCCCTATAATGTTATCACATGGCAAATCGGTAGCCTTTGTTGTAGCAGGCTTTTAAGTAGGTAAACATAACCTAAAACTATCTCTGAAGCTACATGCTTCTTCTGTTCTGGCTTTGTTTCTCTTTCTTCTCCATCCTGGATGTTGTTGATTTTGTCCACACAGCTGCTGTGTGTGTTAGTAAGCACTGCTGCTTTTCGTATTGCTGTTGTGTGCTTGTCTGCCGCCACTGAAAGAACACAGGAGAAACGGCAGCATGTGTGCGACGCTAATGAGCTTCATGAATGAAACAGCCTTGTGTCATTAGTCTAGAATAAATAAAACCTGCACCATAAACCTCCCGACAGATGTGTGTGATTTCAGAGTTTATGTTACCAAGATACTGCATTGTGTCTCTGTGTGTTTAACAAATATGTCTTTGCAAATGTAATTTTTAATGTACACAATCAGTGTACAATTTACGACTGTGCTCCAATGGCTTCCACAGGCACATGAGGCTGTTACTGTACAGAAAGAAAAAGTGAATCTTGTTTTTTATGGTAAAACATACTAATTAAACTCAATATAAGATAAAATTAAACTTATGTATTTAAATTCAGTATTTTTTTTTATGTGTACATTCCTTTTTATAGTTGTCAAATGTCAAACATGGACTTAAGGTCAAGTTAACCACTTAAACTCTAAACTTTAAATTATTTGCAGGTTGACGTCATGTAACACAGATGTGGTGATGCTCTGTAGAAATTATTATAAACTGTTGGAACTTATGTAAGGAGAGTGTTTTGTCATACTAATGGCAAATTGCATGCTTTTTGGAAATCTTTGGCACCCTGTTTTCTTTTTTGTGTTCCATAGCATTCCTGGTCATAAAGAGAAATAAAATCCATATGAGAGCAGCATCCTTGCGCCTGTATGGTTTTCTGGAGTGGTGCAGGATCATACACTCACTGTTTAGAAAAGGGTAAATATTTAGATTTTGGAAAACAGGAGTGACTCAGCACTTAAGACTTTTGGGTGTTAACACTTTAAACTCTGGATAAACTTTGTTGCTTCTCAGTTTCTCTCTGTCAACTGAGATGATTAAAATAGGTTTTAGCATCAGTGAGGCCTGTGGTAATATTACCTTGACACTGACCTTTTATTAAAACATCAGACCCGGTCTGATAAGTTCCATCTAGCTGCCTTAACCCGCATAGTGGTTGATCATGGTAAGACCATGTTAGGTTCTATATAAATATTAGTAGTTTTGAGTTCCATCAGGCAGTGACTTTGGGTGCAAAATATATGAAGGATCAGTTGAAATAAACTTTATTGTTTGGGTTATAGTAACAGGATAAACTTTTAAAAATCAGGAAATCATTGAAACACCAAAGAAACCGTTCGCATGCTATCTACTGTTGCTTGATATATGATTATGTAAGCATGTGGAAATGTTTAAAACATTCCATGACTCATCGTTCTCTGTGTTGAATGTAAATCAACACCATATTTTGCTTTTTGTAATTGTTTCTTTAAACTGATTGCTCAATATGTTGCCTGCCTAAAGTTTGTGTCTTAGTCATAGCAACAGGAAAAGTTACTCCCATTGTGTCTTTTATTAGATGGGAAAAGTGGTGTTTTGTTCCTCTGTTAGCATAGATAACCCGTATTTATCTTGTTTTTGTTGTAAATAAGGAAGATATCATCATTGTAACTCAACCTATGTTAAATTCAAATACTGCTAGCAACTGTTTTTTTGTTTACCACAATGACTGTAACCATGTGTCACAGTGAAGTTAATGTAAATCAAAGCAAAAGAACCTTACCTAGTGCTGAAACCCGGCTGAAACAGCAAAACTTAATATTTCCAAACCAGCAGGAGAAGATTGATATGTAACAGTAAAGTTAAATGTAGTGAAGGAAAAACTAACTTTCTACTATTCAGCTCGGTTTTCTCTCTGTGTCTGCCTCTGCTCTCTGGCCCTTCCCTCAGAAATCCTGCCAAACCAGATTCAGCAGCTGCTACGTCATCAAACACACATACAGACTTTACATGCTCTGTCTTGTCTGTTTGTGGGATACAGGAAGACTCCACTCCCTGCAAGCAAAGTAACCTCACACCTTGTAAAAGGGTAAAATAACAGACACTTAAGCTCTGTTAAGCAGGGACACAATACACCCATCCTTGCCAACAGAATGCCTGTGATGTGTGTGTGTGTGTGTGTGTGTGTGTGTGTGTTTGTAGGAGAAAGACACTAAGGAAGAGAGAGATGCCACACCCTTCATGTTGTGTTCACATGGCACTACTTTAGTGAATCATACTGTTTCTTTAACTTGGAGTAACAGTTTACTTACATTAGCCAGAGACAAAGACTAAATTATAATATGAAATTCAAAAAGGTTTTCCTTAAACGTGAACCATAGCAGTATAAGAGTCAGATAAATCAAGAAAAAAAACATAGATAATGCAACAAGACCTTTCGCAGTGGAAAATTTAGCCTCAGAACAATGGTGCAAATGTATATCTATGGTTTAAAGCATTATTGAAATGTTATCATCAGGCTTTTGGATGGAGGGCCAAGTTGGGAATTATAGAAGAGGCTTAAATGGAAGACACATTAGCAGTGCTGCCATCAGAGCTGAATCATGAACAACACACCGGCAAAGAGGCAAGTACTAAAAGATAAGATGGCAAACCTCCTCAACTACTAATTTTTTAAAATATCTCTCTGTATTGTTTTGTGTGTTTCTTCGTGATCTTACGATAACTTTCAAAAACATTAACATAGACTGCATCAACGGGTAACATCGACGTAGATTGTTGTTATTTAGTGCAAACAGAGGTGGCAGGAAGGACTTTGGCGTTAGCCATCTATTCGGCTTACAATTTGCTAACGTGCAGCCTTATGCTATCATACAGCAGGCCTGCGTTTAACAAATATCACTAAATGCTGCAAAGACATCAAATAAAAGTTTTTGAAAAATAAAGCAACCTAATATGACGGAATATTGCCCAGGGTGCTTAGTCTCTCTACCGGGAATAGGGTGAATAATACCGAAAAAAATAGTGTTTCTACAAATGTAACCAGATGCTTTTTCAAGACTGTGCAATGTGTATGTATTTTAGCCGTTTTATTATGGAAAGCTTGCGACCGGAAGTTGCGATGCGTGTTGTGGCTAACTTGTCATTTCTGTTCAACATGTCTCCGTCGCAGAGTCCTCTCTGTCAGTAGAAGCATCTGGATTTTTCGTGAGACTACTGCGTTTTGTAAGTAACTAAGTCAGTCGTGTGTGTCAGACGTCGAATAAACAGCTCTTACTGTTGTGCATGTAGTACTGCCTGTGTTAGCAAGGTCACCGTATTAGCTGTCATTTGGCCGTCAAAGATAACCGGCGAATGCTCATAGCTTAGAGGAGTTAACGTTAGCTTGCTGTTATTTCTGGGTACAAGGCTGTTGACCTGTTTTTACATCACCTGTCCGGTTTAGCGGAGCTTCTAATGACAGATGGCGTTGCCGATTAGTTGGCCGAGGTAGTTTATAAATCATGTGCTTACATTTTGTCTGTAACTGGGTTATTACATGTGAAGTATGTAAAATTACAGAAATGTATGTCTTAAAAAGCAGCTACCAGCGGCGTCAAGCTAACGTAGCTGGTCTATGGGTAATTTAATGTTAGTATATAGCCCTACCGCTAGCTAATAGGGGTTATTTCTGAACAAAGCTAGTAGCGGTTAACGTAAAAATAGTGCTGTACAGTCACAATATATTTAGCTAACCATTTATTTAGATAGATATTTATATTTGGCCTCTTAGATGCTGTTCTTTGTACTGTATGTGAGCTTAAACTTTTATCAATTACGATCTGCAGTTTGACCGGTGTAATGTCACATCTCTGGCTATTGATGGAGAAGAGCTAATGTAGCTAACTAAACAGTGAAGCTTCTATACGTTTCGTTATTTTTAGAGGGCGCAACGCCAGAAACACCACGCATTAGTGGTAAAATTAAGCAGAAAATCTTTTATTTTTCCTCATATGAAGATACGTAGGCTGCCTTTTAGACACTTTCAGTCTGCCGCAATGAGCTATGTAGCCTACACAGCGTATCAACACATTCGCTAACGGAGCTACTGTATGCAGGTAACGGTAGCTGAGCCATAATAACATGTTTTCCTTCGCGCAGCAGGTTAGCAGCAAGCTAGCGGGCCGTTGTCAGCCAGGACCCAGAATAGCAGCATCATCATCAATGGTGTGTCAACATCCCGGAGCCGTCACATTTTTCTGTGTCCGCTCAATGAACAATCTCCTCAGCTCTCATCACAGTGAGTATATACCCGCAGAGTCAATGCTACATTGTATAATATCTCAATGCAGTGCAAATTATTGGCCACACTTCACACTTGGAGCTCAATACTCTGTCTCTCACAGGCTGCACATGTATGGCGTTTGCGAGGCTTGGAGGGGAGTTTTGCCAAGCCCAGCACCTGCTGCTTATTGTGGACAAGTGAAAAGGAGAAACCAGCTAGGCGTAAACACTGCCACTCACGCACAAAGGTGTGTAGTATCAGGGCTGCTGCTGCAGTTATTTGGGAATGGTATGAGAAAAATTGCAGTTTTTTATCAATTTACAGTTCATGGACAGCAGAAAGGCACATACACTGAATCACGGGTAAAATAACTTGTTAAGAATAAGTGAACAAACAAAAGGATCATAGTCATAATAAAGTATTACGCATTAACACATTTGCAGTTATACTTTTAGATAGGCTTTCATATAGCAGTGTAAAAATAACAATCAATAACAATCATCTCCATCTCATCATAGGTACTTACTGCCATCCTGTTCAACCCATATGAAGACAAGCCAACCGTCAGCCTGTCATCTGTCCTGGGGAGTAGGAGAGGCTTCGGTTTTGATCCAGGAGATTCTTCACAGCTCTTCTCCTCTCCTGCTATTCCTTTCCTCCTCTACTCTGAATTGTACAAGTCTTCTCTGAATGGGCTAATAGATTTAAAAGAAAGGAAGGACAGTTCTTTTTTCTGTCTACACTCTTCCTTTTTCTTCTGAACGTTGGGTGTCTTCTGTCCAGTCTTTGTAATTCAGATTTGCTACATTTGCAGTTTTTAACCAAGCCAATTTTAGTTTATCTTTTATTGCCAAGAAAATTTTTGGTTTTTTTCGACCTTATTGCTTTTCCAAGAAATTTGTTTCATCTTGTATTTTTTGTCAGCCAACACTTTTTTAAAATTTATTTTCCCATGCAGATCATGCAGATGCATTAGTAAGGTAAATCATTAGTAAAGTGTTTTTATAATTTACAGTTTTAAAGCTAAAGGTTCCTGAGTTTTCTTTGGTGAAAAGTTTTTTTTTTCAACAGTCACAGTATTTTTACTTTGGTTACTTTGGCTACTGTCTGTTACTCCATTCTTTGAAGCACAGTACTTTTCTAAGCTTTTTTTTTCTGAGTTAAAAAATCTTTGTGGGTCTAAAAATGAACCGACCGGCTCCAGTGGAGATCTCTTATGACTGTCTAAGATTCCTCATTACGCACAATCCCACCAACGCACAACTGGGAAGGTTTATAGAGGTGGAGCACATTTTAATGAATCATTTATATTCCTTATTCATTGTATTTAATTTCTTGGGGAAATAGCAATGACATTTTATGTCCAAATGTGTTTTAATTCATAGGATCTGAAGGCATATGGAGTAAACACCTTGGTGAGAGTGTGTGCTGCTACATATGACAAGACCCCAGTGGAGCAAGAGGGCATACAAGTCTTGGTAAGTGACCTGGATACACACCAGCCTGAACGTGCACTTATTATAGAAAAAAAGGATATTAATAGTCTAATCTTAAAACCAGGTGTGTAAGTTGTACAATAAAATTTTCTACCTAAATTAGGAAACATACACTTAATCTACTGGTCATAACAGTGACCAACAAATTCCTCTGCAAGGTTGATCTCTAGAGGGCCGAAATGGGAAAAGGCACGTTCCTTGTGAATGTGCAATGTAAACCAGGAGCAGTTTGCACAGCAGACCA
>JAPZDY010000007.1:19408129-19444161 GCA_029783645.1 Ctenochaetus hawaiiensis
GGTTTTGCGGCTCTCGGTGTTTTCTTTTCTGTGGGAAACGGGTCCAAATGGCTCTTTGAGTGTCTAAGGTTGCCGACTCCTGACCTAGAACCACCTAAAAATCTTAGTTTTAATGCACACTATGGTTGTCATGATACTAGAATTTCTAAATTAATACCGATACCCAGGAAAATACTTAATACTCAATACCATTTTCAACACCATGGTGTCAAAAGTGTCAAAAATTAGGTGGCATAAAAATTATTTTCAACGCTCTACCATGCCCTGTCAGACAGCCCTTTTTAACCAGGAGCTGAGGTTACTTTGCTCTGCTTAAGGTCACCAAAGTCCTTTGACAAAATAGTTTTATCTCGCAAGACACAGGAGCTGCTCTGCTGCTGCCTCGATTGGTTCGTTTGTGCCATTGAATGGTTGCTACTTTGTGTTTTAAGTTTCAGTTCCTCATCTGAAGGGCTCTTCATGAGAGTAAAAAATTAAAAAATATTGTAAATATTTATGCACTGTACCCTCTTTAAGTGGGCATTCTTCTAGGTGGTTTAAATTTATTTTAGTGCTGACTTAGAGGGGGCTGCCTGCCACCATCTACTGTGTGTAATACACCGACTATGGATAAGTTCTGCATACAATAGCACTTCAGAAACCCAAAACTGTCCCCTTAAATAGAAACTTGACATGTTTAGGTCAAATTATTTGATACTGTTAAAGCCTATGAAAATAATGTAAAGCACATCATGTGTTTAAAGATATAATAAATATAAGAAGACATTTTCTGGTCAAAGAAGGGAACTTAAAAATTTAAGGTATAAATGGTTTCATTTCTGCTACTGGTCGGCAACATCACCATAATATGTAGCAAAAAAAATTAAGCTCATTAAACTGAAACCCTGCAGTGTAACAGAACTATTTTTGACTTTCAGCAGTGTCACTGTGAAATCAAAGGTTAAACACATTTATTTCAAAGGGCACTCTCTGAATTCACTGTTAAAAGTGCAGCTACGATAAATGCTGTTGTTGTTAACAGATGATTCCGAGTTAAAACTTTAACTTTAGAATCAGACTATAGAGAAAATTCTGTCAGTAGGAAAGTGTGTTTTACAGTTGATTCATTCTTGTGATGTTACACTGTGCAGCAGCTTGATATTTGTTCACATCACTACAAATACTGAATGAATAGCTTTCAGAAGCTTGCTGGTTTATCGCACAACAATCCATACAGTGGTTCAGGCTGATTTGTTTATTCCAATCTTTCCTCACTGACCAAATCAATGTCCTGCAGCCAGAATGTGGCACAGATGATAAAGAACGATAGATAACGTACATTATTTAATAAAGTTGCTTAAAGAATATTACAAGTTTAAGAAGATTTTTAAACGTGCTCTCAGTTTGATGCAAATGTGATATGCTGTATTCAACTCTACAATCTACCTACCTATTGTATGTCCTGGAGTCAGAGTCATAGAGCACAGTCTGCTTCTCTAGAAAATAATTTGTGTTGGCTGTAATTGTTTGACACTGTCCTTCATAATGTCACCAAGGCAAGAGGGCCAGCAAACAAACAAAAGGTCAGTTGGTGAATGTATTTACAAGTGAACACTCCAAGGTTTTGGTGGATTGTCCTGTTAGCTGTCAGGTGTAACGAACACAAACAAAATAGTCATTGGCCCCTGTCCTCTTTACCCATACATGCTCCATGATGGAGCGACAGCACACAATATGAGGTATTTGTCTCATAGGCTAACAATTTAACATTGGTTATATTGGGAGGTAACTGTGTGATTACTGTCCAGATTTACTATTGAATGAATAATAGGCCTCATGCAAACACATGAGCTTGTACTATTTAAGATTGTATAGAAATAAGCTAGCATTTAATGAAGGAGAACAAGTCAGCGTTTAGTAAATCAGATGCAGATCATTTTGGTGCCCCATTAGTCAACAATGAACTTTAAATTCGCCAATGGGACAATTTACCAAACACTTTCTGTATTCCTATCGCAACGATAGACCTTGTATAGAGAAGTGGACATAGCTACTGGGATGTCAGTCACTAGGGTCACTGTCTTGGTGTTTTGAAGAAGTAGGTGAAGCTCACAAATGTAGCTTGAGAGAAGAGAGGATTGGATATGACTAAAAACTTAAGAAGAATATAGATACCATGGTATTAACCAGCCATAAGGTAGCCACTCCCTAAAACATACCCTGCTTTATGGTTTATTTCACCCTAATACCGGTACATAATCCCCATAATTAACAAGATGCTTTACTGAAAAAGACTTGAAACTGGCAAATTAGTATATAAAATTGTAAGGTAAAAGGCACATTTAATCATAAGCTTATTGTAATTGAATTATTTCTTGCAACCGCTGGAGTTGCCTCTACTGGCATTTAGGAAGAATGCACCTTTTAAGTAATTCAGCATTTACTTCAGTTTTCAGACCTGGAAGCTACGTCCACAAATTTATACACAGTCTATGATTAACACCGAAAAGGACTATGTAGCCAACAGGGCTGCCACTGAAACCTTTGCGGCCACATTTCTTGCCTATCTCCGGCTCTGTACTTACCTAGCTGTCTGGTCAGCTGCTGTGTTCGTAAGATGCTGTTGGTCTTTGTAATCTTATTTTTTTTTTCCTCCAGGTTTTATTTTCTTTCCCTGTACCCTTTTATCTATTTGTACTTGTTATTTATTTATTGATTCCACAGTGTTTCTTTGTGAATTGTCTGTCTGCTTGAAGGAAATCTCTTAGTCTTCTTAGAAAATTAAAGTGTTTAGTACTGTAATTTTTGTGTTGCAGAAAATTGTTTTTGAAAACTGTCATTATTTTTATTTCAATGTGTCTGTCAGTTTTGTGAGGAAAGAAAATGTGAAGAATTTAATTGAAAAGCATTTACGCATGAAATTGTTTTAATTTTGAAAACAAGCAAACTTCTTTAATAATGCTCAGGCAGTCAAACTACATTTCATCTATTGAATCAGAGTTTGACAACAACGGCATGCCTTTTGATACTGAAGAGCCACATGCGTTTTATCATTGAAAGCCATGATCCTAATTTCAAAAAGCACTTTTTAAAAAAATATTCCTAAGTTTATATTCACAAGCTTCTACAGTCCTTCCAGATCATAATGATCAGACTGCATGTAGAGCTGAAGCTGTAATGTGGCAGCTGCCCAACGTGAGGCCAAGTCTGACCTGACCTCAGTGAACTCTGTTTCTGTATGTGACAGTGAGAGATTGCCTCTGGCCGTGGTGATGCTGTCAGGGCGATGTGATAGCATCACGCCAAGCCAGTGGATGATTCAAGGTTGATTGGTTTTATTGACTGACCTGCCAACACACACGCACATGAACTAACCTTGAACAAAAGAGCCATAGTGGATGAATGCAGAAAAAGTGCCCTTATTGGGTTCAAGACTCGAGTCTTAAAAACGTCTCTAAAGAAATGTTGCTTTTCATCACAGCTTTCTTTTCTGTCTTGTCCACAAAAAGAAACAATTAGCAGAAAGTCACATTGTATCTCTGAGCAGGTTTTCAAGACAATTTTATGTCTGTGAGCGAGAAGAAATAAAATTATGTAAAATTCATATTTAGAGAAGAGTAAAACATTAAATTTTTCCCTATTTATTCAAGTTTAGTGCTATTTGTAGAACCAGATCTTTTACAGAAATGGTTTAAGTGCTCTACAGAGTGCTGAATAGGCTAATAAGAGAAATGATGTATTGTTCAAGTCAGTACGGTTTCACAGCACTACAAGCTATGCATTTTAAAAAATGAACAAACAGTTAAATTAACAAAGTGACCGAACATTATAAACCTTAATGAACCGATGATTTATAACAGGGCTGTTGTACCAGACTGCTTTAGTTTTAGACAGATTAAGCATAAAGATGAAGTTTCTCTGCTCCTGAGCAGTCAGTTGTAAGGTTTCCCTGTTTTGTCTTTGTTGCTCCTGTGGACAGTAGGTGGCAGTAATGTCCTGCCAGATAATGTGCTTCATAATCAAGTCATTTGTACTAACGTTATAATGTAAAAAGGACAGTGTCTAAATATTAGAAATGTTTTTTCAGGGACGTTGAACGGTGAGTCCACACCTGTTCACAAGGATAAACACACAACAACAACAAAAAATCTTCCATGACTAAGTCCTATAGTGCAGAGTGTCAAACAATTACTCAACAAATGTCAGCAGATTTCCTAGTGTGCTGAAATGTCCTGTACTGTAGTTGTTTGTACAGCGTGACTTTAAAATGATCAGTGAAACCATACACACACACAAACACACACACATTGGCCTACAGTGTCCTTGGCAGAGGAGAGCAGCTCTGTGATAATCTGCTCAATATATAACAGCTGAACATCTCTAAGCTTGTTGTAAGCTACACAACCCTCTGTGCATGTGTGTGTTCATTGTTCAGTGAAGTTCAAATCGTCTCCTTTATTTATTTTTTTAAATTTAACATCTGTTTTTATGAATTGAGGTATAGAGAAAGAAAACAAGAATCTGGGTAAGTATTGCAATGGAGTGGTGCAGCGAAAAAGTAAGACACACTTCCAGTTAAAAAGGTCTGTTTTGAAAAAGAATACTTAGTATGTTTGTGTATCAAAATATTTTGAATACCTCTCTTAAAAGGCCTCCACCAGACACAATCAAGTTACACTAATATGCCACTATTATACGTGCGTTAGTCACGTCTTGTAATTTGGAACGTTAAATTGTCACAATATTGCTTTATTACTGTAGAAAAAGGCGTTCGCTGATCCCACAGCCGAGAGATGGCGCTCTCACGCAAAGCAAGGACTTTACATCTCTCGGAAAATAGTATAGATCTTTGTATTTTGATTGCTCCACCATCTATTTTTGCGACATGTTTGACTGAACCTGTAGGCTATTCATCGGGAGGAGGAGGGGGAGGAGCAGGAGCAGGAGACGGGGGCAGATTGGAGGGATGAGCGGGACGGTGACCCAGTTAACCCTGCAGACCAAACCGGAGGACCGCCCGCTGATGCCCAAAGGATGAAATCAGTGAAATGCTGAAAATGAAACTACAGCTGTGGTTTCCAGGTTTCTCGCATGCAGTCGCATTTCCCCTCCGAGTGTGAAGGAGAAGAGAGAGAGAGAGAGCTAGAGTGTGGAAAGAGAGGGAGAGAGGAAGGAAGAGGGAGGGATTGAAGGAGGACAGTGGGAAGGAGCTGGAGTTTTAGTTTTCTCAGCATCTGGATATCTGGCTGGACGCGCAGAGAAAGAAAGAGAAGAAGAAGTGGGATTTGTATGTGCGGGAAGTTACCTGAAATAAGAGGGAAAGACCGAAAAGTACAGCAGAAGAAGAGAAGAGGCCAGGGAGGAGGAAGAGAAGGAGAAAGTTATTTTTCTAACGGGACAGGAGGAGTGACCAGCAGGCATGTTGCCGGTGAGTTTTCATTGATGAAGTGTATCAAACCGGATATGGCTCGTCTTGGCGAACATTTGTAACAAAATCACGGCTATTTGAGCTAACTTCATAGATAGCTGCTCTTGTGAGGAAAAACCGGTGAAAACCGGACGGGTGAATGTAGCCTTATCAGTCAAGACTATAGCTAAACGACAAGGCGACATTGTTTCCAAGTGAATTTTTAATTTAAAATCGTCATGATGATTTAATAAAAAATAAAGCTTTTTTTTCGATGCCTTTTTGTTAAAATTGAGTGTTTCCCATCGGCTTATTCTTAAAATGATGACAGTAAGCAATGAATCTTCAATGAAATAATTATTTTTTCAAAATAAGGTTGATAATATGAGCAGCTTTAAACTAAAATAATATTAATCAACTTCAGAGAAACAAACGTCTTAACACCATTTGAACCGTTTTAAGTGTCTGAGCTGTATCAATTCCCAAAATTTAAAAGATTACAACCGGAAGTTGTGCGCTCTGTTAAAAAAATGTGAACCCATTTAGAGAGTAATAAGTATTGCAAATGGTGTTTTCAGCCTTATTAGTAATAGGCTACTGTACGAAGCAACGAAGGGAACTATATAGCTTATGTTAACATGGGGCACTGCATACTTCACTAAGTGTTTTTAAGTGTTTCAGAGAGAGAGTTGTTGAATTATTTAAATAGGCCTATTTTAAAACAAAATCTACTAAAATCAAGGAGATGTCAGTTATGTTCAAATAATAATTTGATTTTTACTCATTTTTCATTACTCCAAACTTACACTTTAATCAACAGGGCTTTTATTTTGAAGGTTTCAATAAAAAATGCGGCTTTTCTTGAGGCTGTCTTGACACTGCTGAAGATATGTGTGTGTGTGCATTCATGTGCGGTGCAATTGCTCATCCATAATTGTTTGCTTTTATCAACTACATGCACAGAAATGCATATGTGCATAACTTTTTGGTTCATATACTGAATCCCATTAAGATATGTTAAAAAAATATGCATCGTTTATTGAAGTTTTTGAGTGCCTAATGTCTCAGTGCCTCAATGATGAATGCTAACTTTCTTGTGAGTAGGTGCATGATAGGGATACACACACAGTCTAAAGTTTGCAGGTAGTAGAACGAGACTGAAAAGCTTCTTGCAAAAATCTGTCACAGCATCTAACTTCAAACTAGCACTAAAGTCAGTGAAACATTAGTATTCCTCTCTCCAACCTTTCCTTCCTCTCACACATACTCTCTCTCTTTTGCTCCATCTCTCTCTCAGACACTCTGAAAATACTGCACTTGGGTTGGGCTGCTGTCAGCTGCAGACAATACACTGAAGATATAGAGATGTGTTTACTGCAGAGAGAAAGAAACAGAGAACACTTTTGCTTTGACCTTTGACCTCACCCTGAATGTCCTTTTCTGGTTCAGACCTTATCTTCATCATTTTAGCATCTACTGTTGTCTACCGAGCAGTCACAGTTTTGTGACTTTAAGCCCTGACTCTCCCTGTGAAAATATTTGCCTGAAGTTGTTATCAACAAGTCTACTTAATTATTCAGACTGCTGAGGAAACTGTATTGACCGCTAAAACACTTTCCATATACAGCTCTTCACTTTGCCTTCACTTATTCGAACAGCAGGCAGCTCACATGGCTGATACAGCAAATGCAAAACAGAGCTTGATATCATCTGGCAACTTCTTTTGAAATGTCGAACAGTCAACACATATTTTGACTGGGTAGGGAGCTGGCATCATTGGCGCTACACTTTTATTCCCCATGCTAAATCATAGTATGCTATTTGTTTACTATGCTAGTTAGCTGCATGAACCAATGGATGAATTGGTCCACAGTTTCGGTTCAAAGTGAAATTCCTCAACAACTATTCATTGAATTCCCATTTTACTTGCTTTGGTGATCCTCTTTACCTCTGTTGTGACTTTGGTGACTTCTCAATTATTAGTAACAATTATAATTCGTCCAACACTTTGGATTTTGAACAAATACCTGTTAAGTTAATGACATTTCTATCCACCTTACTTTGTGTTTTCTACTAATTAGCAAATGTTTGCATGCTAACAAACTAAATGGTGAACATTGTGAACATTATACCTACTAATAATCAACATGCTAGGACTCTCATTTTGAGTATGCTAGCACACTAAGGTTACATTTACTTAGAGCATGTGTGTTTATTTTAATGTTTTTTTTGTTCTTTTTTTTTTTTTTTTACCAATCTTTACAAGGTTAACAAAGTTAGCCGTGTGGCATATTAAATATACGATTAACATTGTTGCTACAGTTGGTCATTTTTCAGTCCCAGCATAGGTTCTCAACAACAAATAGCATATGCTAAAATGTTAAATAAAGCACAACAAAGTCATGTACATCCAACAGTATTAGCATGGAGCCAGCAGCATGCATACTGACTTTCTTGTGTTTTGCTTCTCTGCAATATTTTCCTAAAGGATAATATCTGTATAGGAAAAACAAGACTTTTGCAAAAGTTATGAGCTAACTAAATATGCTGCAAAATTAATGAAGAAGAGGTTCCTTTTTACAGGGTTGAATAAATTCATCATGGACTTAAAAATGCTTTCAAAAATTGATAGGCCATAGTATTGATTTGCCTTGGTCGATGTAGAAAACTTTCACCAAAGTCCAGAAACATTAACAAACCAGACACAAACACAGCAGGAGATACTGCAGGCTGGTTCAGAAGTGTACGAATAGCTTCTTTCTCAATGAGGTGGAAGCTCGTGTTTCACTGGTCACATGCAGTCCCTATAGAGACCGTACTGACTGATGTGTGTGAGTGTGTGTTTGGGTGTGGGCAGTAGGAGCTGGGGCGTCTAAAACGCAAATCACTTTCAGCTGTCACTGTGTTGCACTGGGCTCTGTATAACACACTCACTCACACACACACTCACACACACACACAGACAAAACAGAAAGAAACAGCTTAGCAACTACCAACAGGGAAGCTGTACTCTAACTTCTTTCCACTCTTTCTTGTTTTGATTCATAAGCTTTACTCAATAGCTTCAAACTGAATGTCTTTAAACATTTTTTTTTTGGTCTTTTCAGAACTTTATTCTGCCACTAACATTCTGCTGTCAGAGGCGCAGTAAATGCAACAGGAAAAAAACTTTTTTTTACTAAGGTGATTTTAGAGGCTCTGTCACTTCACAGCCTGATTAAAGCTCATTCCACTGTTTCATTCAGTGTACATCGTCTTGGATAAAAGAACCAGACCAGTTCATGATTATAAATTTGTACTCCATATCATATTAGCCAGTCTTTAATACGTGTTACTTTATATTTAAGCCTGTAAATCCCTTTAGATGATTAGCAGGTGTTACTTGAAGCTGTCTCTCTTGAGAGACTGTATGACAGAGCTATTTTCTCCTCAGGGTGTAATACTTTCCTAATTTTGTTTGCTGTACTGACTAAAAAAGGAGGTCCTCCTGTGTGGTATTTAAAAGGCAGCCGTTTCCACCTCTCCCACACAAGCTGCTCTGCCCTCCCATGATTCATCATTAACTAGTGAGCAGACAGTCCTTTGAACTGTCACAGAAATTACATTTAAATCAAATGGGCTTTCACCAGCTGCTCTTAAATAATCTCTCAGATTCCATTTAAGACCAAAAAGAATTCAGGTGGAGCCAAAGATCTTGTAGGAAGAGGAATTTATTTTGGGATCTCCCATGAAACACATAAGGAAGAGTCAGGACAATGGGCTGGATTAGGGGAAAAAAATGCCTTCAGGCAGACAGACAGTCTGAACGCACTGAAAGCCATTTCACTCCCAGGAGAAAGACTCTCCTGTAGTAGCTGGCACAACCAGTATAAGCACAGGACACCCCCAGATCCCAGCAGAGTCCATCACCATTTAAAATGACTTACTAGCAAATACAAAAAAGCTACAGCAGCCTGAACAGTATCTGCTACATACTGCAGAGTCACAAAAATGACACAACTGCTAGAACTTAACTTTACCAGAAGTGTCATAGTTAAGTCACAAACAGTAAATATGACCCAGAAAAGCAGCAACATTTTAACATGTAGGTTTGTCTTGACCATTCTTTAAGCTGCTGAGTGACAGAATGGCTACAGTTAATGCATGCACACTAGGTCCAGACATGCAACAGTGACTTAAGATTTTCAGCCAAACTGGCTCCTTCTTAGACATTATCACTAAAAACAAATTCTGCAGGTTTAAAGACTTCATGATTAGTGTCCCTTTGGCTCATATTTTGTAAAGAAGGAATGATGTCACCTTCTGTTTAGCCTCTGTTCCACCAGCTCCTGTAACTAAATACAATTTCTCATTTCTTTGGCTGTCTTCTGATAAATGAAGCAACTTCTTGGTGTTTACTTTCTACATTCTTAGACAAATCAGCACCCATGGCAGTTACAAAAAGAAATGGAAACCTTTTCTTTTCATCTTAAGAAAGTTGAACCCTGATTATTGTGTTAATTTAAAGGAAAACTACAGCTCATGAAATTTAATGTTCTAGTTTAATCACTGCCATCTAAAAATGTTTACAGCAGACAGTCCTCTAGCTGTGACTCCTCAACTCTCTCGTAGACTCAACGCTTGTGTGGAGCCGTGACTTTGGCTCAGACTGGTAAAGCACTTATGTGAAGTGGTGTTTGTAAAATGGAGCTAAACACAGAAAAACATTAACTTATAATATAATTAGATCGTCCTTATCTAGGTGAAATGCACAACAGACTGTCGACAGAGGCTCCATCCCGAGATTGGATTCTTAGTTAAAACTGTAAAAATGTTGGTGAGCTTTTAAATGATGTCTTTTACTTTTGGAAAAATGAGCCTGGGAGTTTTTGTTTGACTCCAGTTCTCCATACATTCATCCTTTCAGTGGGCAGCTGGTAACAGCTGATGAGTATGATGTCATGTCCACGTGACTTTTCCCTCTTGATGTGCCTTAGCGTGATTCACATTCACTCTGGTCAGCTGATCTTATTTTCCCATACAAGAAAATGTTCCACATGCATTTTTTTAATATGTCAATCAGTAAAAAAATGCTCTGCTCTGATTTTACTGTTTTTTTACTGCATGTGTTTGTGTGTGTGTGTGAATCTCTGTTGTATTGTGTGTTTGTATTGTCTTTAGTGGGTGGAAGTGCAGCACTGTCCTTTTTGAAGAACTTGGAAGAACATTTTGTTTATAAAAAAATCCAGTTCCTGTAAAGGAAAGTACACACACACACACACACACTCTTGCAAGGCAGTACATCTGAACTTCGTTACAGAAAGTGCTTCTATCATTTAAAATAAAACAGTTTCTCTAAAAACTTTAGAGCTACTATCTTGTTATTAATCTAATGACAAGTGTTATCTTAGCTAAATCTTAAAGTCCCTATTTTATTTTGTGATGTGCCTCTGTGTAGTGATGTGCTTCAGGTAAAGCCTCATAGCTTAGTATGATGTCCTCAGGCAGCAGTTTCCAAGGATTGTGGGACATAAATATCAGTCAGCCCCACTGTGTCGACTAATCTGTGACTCAAGATTTATTATCTTGCATGTGAGCAGGAGCAACAGAGAGGTCAAGAGTGAAGGGAAGAGGAGAGGGAGCATGAAAAACAGAGGTTAGCATTGCTTCGCATTGTTGCCATGTTGATGATGTATTTTGTCATTACAGCACACAGTAATGTAACGACAGTAGTGATGTAATAACACGTCTTCTGGTTCACCTCTTGTGTCAGTCTTGTTTCCTCTGCACCGGCTACAGATTTTCCATCAATTCTAATAGATGCAATGGATGCACCATTTTGAGCACATGCACCAAACATGTGACATGTGTGTGTGTGTGACAGAGAGCCAGAGAGCTCTTCTGCCAGCGTACCTTCTGTGTCCTTTCTGCGTGTGTGTCAGCGTGTGTATGAGTGCAGTCATGCTGCAGTATATCAGTGTAGCCTCTGTAATCTCTCCCCCTTCCAGCCTTTTTACAAATGCTGCCTCTGGACAGCTTCAATCCACACCACAGTGACCAACACATACAGAAAATAAACAGGCATGTTTGGCTAGTAATAATGTTGACACTTGTGTCAATGTTTAGTACAGAATATAAAAAGAAGTAATAGTGCAAGGATTATTTTTAGGTTCATTCCTGAAGTCTTGGTTCATTGCTATAATTCCAGTTTTTCTGGTTCTCTTACATTACAGTCATCAGCAGTTATATTCAAATAAAACCTTGTAAATCATGAGTTTATAAGTAGCACTAATTGTAGGAGGGTGGCAGTGTTTTTGTGGTGTTTGTGGTAGCACAAAGTATCTCAGTATGTGTCTGTTTTTGCACCATTGATGATTTGGTTGGTGGAGGTCTCAGTCTTGACCCTGAGTGACCTGGCCGGCTCCAGCTCTGCACGACTCAGAGCTTAAAAAAAGAGAAGTTTTGACATCGGAACGTCTGGGACTTTTTTTTAACACTCCACAGTTCAGTTGTCACATGTAAGTGGTGTAATACTCCACATATCTGATAACATGTGGTCTGTTTACTGGAATAATCTTTATTATTATGTGAGGGCTAAATGTGGACATTTGATGTCTGGAAAGAAAGTTTGAAGGAACATTTTAACAATTGTTAGGAAACATTTTTCTAATTTTCACATTAGATCTTGATGAGTTGCTGTCGGTTTAGCTTTACATGTGGTGGCTAAATTAGCTACAAATATATTTTTGAAAAGAATGGCAAAATATATATTTGAGTTTGATTTTTGATTGCTGTATACTACTGTATAGATGTACGGACGTATTGATATTGTGCAGGAAAATAAATCTGCTAAATTACAGAGTGTGAGTGTAAAAACTTGTGATCTCATCAATACATGATCCAACTTTTTAATCAGTAGCAAAGGCAGAAACTGATACTGGCATTTGTATGAAAATCCCCAAATTTGAGCATTAACACTGTCTGTTAGAAATTATATTCATGGCTGAGGAGTAAAACCCTCCCACTGATCTCAAATAATTTTTATGGTCATGACTCTAACCTAGTCATAAAAACAACAATAAAATAGAAGCTCCATTGTATCAGTGATGGATGGTGTTGACTGGACCATATCAGATTTGTAATAAAAAACAATTTAAGCCCAATATCATGGCCTGCTCCCGCTAACTGGCATGAAAAGTGTCCAGATTCTTTGTTTTATCTCCCATCATCCTCTCCTCCTCACCTCTCTCCCTCTCTTCACATTTACTGAAAGCCGACTCCCCCCCTCCCCTCCTCTCTCACTGACACACAGTCTTATATTTGTATTTCCTTTCCCTAAACACACACACACACT
Source organism: Ctenochaetus hawaiiensis (assembly GCA_029783645.1). Taxonomy (NCBI): domain Eukaryota; kingdom Metazoa; phylum Chordata; class Actinopteri; order Acanthuriformes; family Acanthuridae; genus Ctenochaetus; species Ctenochaetus hawaiiensis. The sequence continues at coordinate 19,420,849 of JAPZDY010000007.1, forward strand.
CGGACACTGACACATCTTAGATACACTCTGCTTGACAGAGACACAACTTTTTTTCCATCCGATACTACTTATCATCAATTGTCAAAAACACACACATGCGCACGCAGGTATACACACACACTACTGTGTGTATTTTCAGTCGATGGTTTTCAAATGAAGCGTTTCTTTGGGCTGGTGTTGGAGCGACTGGCATCTCTGTCTAAGAATCTGAAACTGAGTAAATGCAGGAAACAGAGGAAGAAGAAAACCAGGAAAACCAAACCAGCGGTGAGTGAGAGACAGAATAGCTCTACTTTATTGTGACTTAATTAACTTTATGTACTTTACGTAAATATTTGTACTTTACATGAGCATGAGTTGTTTTTTTCTTGTGTTAAAGTACTTTTTATCCTCACAATTAGTCAAATCGGCTCACAGTGAAGGCAAGGCAGTCCAGATTTCGGAGGAGTTTGCTGTTGTTTAACATCAGACAGGAGCAAAGAAAATTGGGTTAAAGTCTCAGTTCAGAAGATGTGTGCCAGCCACTGTGCCATCCTGCCACCCTCCTACAATTAACACAGTGTGTTTGAATGGCCCAGAGCAAAGTGCTATAATGTGTTTTTGTAGCAGACGAACAGCGAACAGTGGGCTGTTTGTCACCCCTAACTGCATGGAGTCTCACTATCTGACTGTCTGTGTCTGCCTAAAATAGCCGGAGTCACTCCATTCAGCACCAGAGAGAGTTTAGGAACCACGACTCAATCTGCCTCTATATGTGTGTGTGTGTATTTGTGTGTCCCACTCACTGATTGACAGTTGCCCTTCTTTCCCATCACAAACTGTAAGCTTCTTTTTAAAGGACCTCCTATGTTTAACAATTCACTGCCACAATTGAAACATTCTTAGATTTTTATTACATGATGTAGAATGTTTTAAGCATTGTTATTATACATACATGCTGCCTTATGAATCTTATTATAGTTTGAATCTTCTTATGGTTATTTGGCTCTAACAGCATCAAACCAAGTATCTAGTAATAGTAGCATTACACCACCAGTATAAGGCTTAGTGCTATGGTTAATGAACCTGGCATGCTTCTGACCTATATAGCCTGGTCTATGTATGGAATGTTTTCAGGTGATATACTGTAGCAGCCATATTAAATATCCACACTGGGTGTAAACATCCACTGTGGACTACTTTCAAACTATCTGGCTGGCTGTGAAAAGGTACATGGTTAATTACTCTGCTTAGACTAGAAACTCATTATTTTCCAATTAGTATGTAAAAAGTGTTGGCCCTTATAGTATGTGTTCACATTAATATTTATCAGCTAAACAGGTTCAGCAGATAATAATAGTGTGAGGTTTAAAAAGAAATTTGAGCTAAACTTCACTTGGAAACAGCATAGAAAAAAATCAGGACAGATAGAAAAGAAAAACAGTGAACTTTTAGACATCTGCATTCACACAATCAATTACAGTTCAAAAGGTGAGAGCCCTGCCTGTGACTCCTCTTGTCCACACGTCAAAGTGTCCTTGAGCAAGACATTAAAGCCTAAAATGCTTCCAACAGTTTGGCTCGTGCCTTGCATGGATGCTCTCCTTCTATTGATGTACGAGTGTGTGGGTGTGCAAGGGTGAATGAGAAGCAGAATGTAGAGTGCTGTGGGTAAGGGGCTGTGTAAATGCAGTCCACTTACTAGTGACATGAAAAATGTCAGAGGGCATCCAGTTCAGTGGCTCACTTCTTTGCTTTTTGCCATTGATGTAGTTTTGTTGGCTATATCAGGCTGTTCCCAAGATCATTTGTGTTACAGAGTAGAAAACTAAAGTGGGGGTTGTATTTTTTGATCATCCAAGATGCTGTCAGAGATGTGCCTCTTCTTCTTTCAGTTAATTATAAAAAATATGTTAAACACATCTTTTTGTAGAAGTTTAACAAGAATTATTGGTTGCTAATATCACTGTTATTTACTGAGGTTGGAATGATGCATGAAGAAGATTCTTGTGTCACAGTCACTTGCATTAAGAAAAAAAACCCTTCATCCAGATTTTACTGAAAGAACCTGAACTTACATGACAACTGTCTTCATCCTAACTGTTACACATATTTTTTATGGTTTTGTTATTGTTGATGATTGAAGAACTTCTGCTGCAGCTGACCTCCAAAAAATACAAGTGGTGGGTTTACTACTGAGGGGCTATATTCTTGTACAAAAGTACTGGCTTAGTATATTACTCAGTGGACAAGTTACTTTCCATTTAATGTTAATTTTTAAACTCTTATTAATTATTGATTAAATTTTTTATTTAAAAGCCCAGAAGACCACCATTTCTACAAGACAAGTTGATGCCGTTATCTTAACATCAATGATTAACTTATGAAAAAAAAACATGAAAAAATAATATAGCTGCTAGCATTAGCTAAATAAAATGACATCTACAGTATGTGCAGCTATCTTATGTGCTTGCGGAGGAGTTTTTGAAAGCAGACATCTTAGTGTTTTTCTAGGAGCACAGCAAGCACTTTATTATGTCACAGTTGTCATTTTAAGATGTTGGTATAAATGTGTCCAGATGTGGACAGGGGTTGTTCACGGAAGCTGCCTGTTCTTGGTTTTAGCTCCATCATCATTGCATTGTGGACAATAAACAGGAGGTGCCTCTTTTTCTTTCAGGCAGCTGAAAGCTTGGGACTCTGCTCTTCCCCTCTACTTACAATCCTCACATTAACAGAAGATTAGTTGTATTAATGTTATATATAAGTAAAAAATAGATCTCTAGCTCAAATTTATGCTCAAATAAATAGTAGAAGTTCAGCTTTTAAAAGAGGTTGAAAAGTGCTTGTTCCTTAAAGAAACTATTTTCACTTTATGCCTTACTACTGCAGATATTGGACTAGTAATGGCAAAAAATATGCCAGTGTGTGTATTTATGTGTGTGAATGTTTATGTGTCTGTCTGTGTGCACACACACAGATTTATAGTGCATATTTTGGGTAGTGTTTTTGTGTTTTTAGGGAATTACGAGTATTTTGTTGATGAGAAAACCACTCTGAATGATTTGGTTATATAAAATAATCCTTTGATCTCTGCCAGCTCCCCTTCAGTGTGACAAATGATGTTTTTACCGTGTGAAACAGAAACATTACAGCCCTTGTGAGGCCACGATTAGCCTACTTTAAATGGTTTGTGGACTAGTAAAACCCTTACAGTGTTTGCATGTGTGTGTGTGTTTATGTGTGTCTAATCCGGGCTTTAGCGAATGTGTCCCTGCTCAGTCTGTCTGCATACAACCAGAGATTACTTCACATGATCTTGGACAGGTGTTTAAATCACTGTGAACCAGTGTACTGTATACTTTGACTGTGTGTCCTTGTGTATGTTGATGGTCTATTGGTGTGTGTGTGTGTGTGTGTGTGTGTGTGTGTGAGAGAGAGAGAGGGAGAGAGAGAGAAAGAAAAGGCAGCATTGAGATTAAAAGTGTATCTGTATCTGTGTGTGTGCCTCGGTGTGTCTGTGTGTTCCTATCCCAGATTACCCTAAATTTATCTTTCAACTGCCGACTGGCTATCTGACATGACATCACCGGTGACATTGCCAGTGACATCACTGGCGATAACACAGGATGTCCTTTTCTGATTGCTATTTTAATCTTTAGCCTGCAGATTTTGGGGGATTTGATAACAAAATGTTTTCAGAGGGGATCACTCCTGCCCAGCTGATGCTGTCATGTATTGCTTTTTTCAGATATGTTTAAACAAACTAAAAGCTTTATCTTAATAACATCAGCATTATTAGAATATACTTCATTGTTTATAACTAAACCAACAAACTTGGATATACTTGATTCCAGAGCCATTCTGACTAAATATAGAGAGATAAGGTCAAGTTAATGTTATTAAATTCTTATATTAGAGGAGGCTGAATTTTTGTCTAGAGCCCAGAGGGAATTGTATGTGTGTGTCTTTGTTTATACAAGAAGTTATTGATAGATAATTAAAGCTGTGATCAATCTCTTGTCAAGTCAGATGAATGGCTGTATCGTGTTACAAGCTGCTGTCATCAGCAGCTGTTGAACAAAGTCTGCTTCTCCTCCCCTCCCTGAGATTTCAATGGCCCTGTTATCTCTTGACATTAACACATGTTTCTTCTTGACAGCTTTGAGATTTAATTAGATTAAATATTCACATCTGCAGCTCAGGTTTATATGTTACTAGCCAGGCCATGTTGCTTTAAATTTGCTGAATTTGAATGGGCTGTTCCTGATTGGATTTTATACGGTTTTCTTGATCTGTGTAGATTTGAGATATTCACTCTCTGTTTGTTAATTTACCTAAATGTACTGTCAGCTGGCTGCAGACATGGTTCATTTGAGCTGATTTTCGCTGTCTGCCTTTTTGCCTAGTTTGTCTGTTTATTCTAAATGTGATCATTCTCTGATGGGCCATATTGCTTCTTAGTCAATTGGTTCTACCTTTCCTAGTTGGCACCAGAAACACTACTCAGTTAATCTTGTTGTTATTATTTTAAGAACGCACATTTAAATTCTAGAATAATTTGCAATGTTCATATTGTGTTGTGTAAGTTGCCACATATTTCAATGTCTTACACACCACGTTTAACTTAAAAAATAAATATGCTTTATTTTGACTTTTTTACTCAGTTAGGATCTCTTTTAAAAGTAAGCCTGTTATTGATTTATTAATTGATTTTAATCAGTAATTGGTAAGTAACACTTCATCCATCTTCTCCGTACTACTGGTATAGTAAAGCAGAAATATTATGATTTTTTTATGACAATTAAAATATTTGTTTCTATGGTTTCAGGTGATCCTGACAGTTTACCTCAATGACACCCAGCAGATGCTAACTGAGGTCCCAGTTACTCCAGCAACCAGAGTGGTTGACGTGGTTGAATACTGCAAAGAAGCTGGCGAGGGGGAGTGTCACCTAGCTGAAGTATGGAACGGGCATGGTGAGTCCATCTACCCATCAAATCTTCAACATACTCAAGAAATCATTAGTGAAATAACATTTCGAACTATTGACATAAATAAACATGGATAGCATGACAGCCTCTCATAGGTTAAGCCAAAACATTTTGTTCGCCCCCTGGTGTCTGACTGCAGTATGGGACATGACTGTTGCCCCTTCGTAGAAGCAGAAAAGACAAGTTCCACACAAAAATAAATAGATAAATAAATAAAAGTACAATTAAAATAAATGTTTGAAAGATATTTTAGCATATGTGGTAGTTCTTATTAAGCTACTTAGGTTCAAGTTAAGTTCAAGTCCTAATTTTTCTGATAAATTTGGTTTTAGTTAATTATTTGAAGGAAAAAACAAGGTGTAATGTCATGAGTGAAAGCTAACCTTAAACCGCAAATGAGTTCAAGCCTTTGTTTGCCTGATCTCAAACCAGGACTCCATCCACTGCCATTACTGAATAGACTCAGACTGCAAACAACAACACTAGAGCAAGATGCAGCACCTGTATCAGGATACTTTGGGCTCTTTTTTGTACAGTGTGAGAAAGTGGAGACACGTAGTCCATCTTTACTCAATGTCTCATAGGTCAATGTTTAAACTTATTGAAAACAAGTGAACACAGCAGGAATAACTGAAGTGGAGACAAGGTTAAAATAGTAAGAAGAGGTAAAGTTAGATCACCACAATAAGGCCATTTTTAAAAGTATTCATCTATGCTGATGATAAACTATCATACATATAAACCACATGGTTTTCCAAGCACATTCACCTTGTTGCATCACTTTTCTGCAGCAGGTTGGTCCATCTGAAGCACAAGCATATCAGTCTATCAATACAGCAAGTCACCAACAAACTGCAGATTAAAATAAGAAGAATCAAAGTGATATTACTTTAATCTCGTGTGTAACATTCAGTGAGAGGAGGCAGTGAGAGTCAGTATTACTATATCTGCATGTTCCTCCTCTTTAGCCTGTTGAGCATTTATGAATTGAAGCTAGAATCTAGTAAAGCTCCATTTACATATATTATTATTGTTATTGCCCTGCTATTTCCATACATGCATACGCACAAAATTCATGATCATCTCTAACACTAGTATAATTACCTTTGACACCTTCTTGACAGTCCTTTGAGCATTATATTGCTAATGTGATTATAATCTGGAATTCTATGGCGGGATGATCACAGCGTGACCCTGGCCTAGATTATTTGCTTTGAAGCTAATTGTAAACAAAGTCAGACTCATTACACATCTTCAGCTCATGGAATTCATAGAGAGCTTACTGTACACTGCATGCCATCGTATACATGAATAGACCAGTCCATCGCATGCAGACACTAAGAGCGTCTGTGTCCATTAAAGCGTGGCCTACATTCATTCAATCATTGCTGTGGAAGTAGTGATCCACATAACAACACAGTGCGTTTGTTTAGCACTGTGGTGTGACCGAGCGGTCAGAGAGGCTATAAATGGCTCTAATACCATACTGTTTCTTTGAGGGTGACACTGTGAGGCAACACATAATAAATGGTTTTGAGTTAAAGTGTTGCTGTGATGAGAGGCCATCCCTCAAGGCCACAACTGGCCTCATGTCTGCTGTGTGTGTCTGGTCACTAATCTATTGTGTACATGTGTGTGTATTATTAGCTATGGATTTATGTATTTTGCCAGGAGAATATTGTTGCCTTTGAAAACACAGACTAATCCTAGGTCCTTTTTTCCGTTTCCTACTGTAATTATATAATTTCATATAAGATGAGTTTGAGTAAAAGAAAACTTAAATAACTGAGAAAATATATTAAAATATTTATGTAATAATATATAAATACATATTATTTTTTAGCTATTACAGAAAGAATTTAGCACTGAGACTAAGTTGTTACTCTTACTCAGTCATTCTAAAAATATAATTATTATAGTAACCCTTTCTTTACGTTTTATAATGGACTAAGCCAAATATATATATGTATAAACACAACTACTAGCTTTGCAGTGATTAAGAAACCACTAAACATCCAGTCTCTCTTTTAAAGCACAAGTTTCTTATAATTACTGACTTGCTGGCAGACAGAGTAGAATCAATTTGTGAAATCAAAGCTACCAATAAATCAACAAAAGAATTTAAAGATCAGTACATTAAAGCACAGTCAACCTATGAGTTTCAGGAAGAATTTTACTAGATCTTGTTTAGTATAAAATAGTTTTACAAAATAATTGTAACCATCATAAGATGGAAGATAAAATAAACGATAAAGGATATCAAACTAAGATTCAATTTCAGACAAAAAATTATTGACAATAAACGCGAAAACGTGCTCTCAAACAGGACTTTATGATAATGCAAGTATTGGTAGATATATGTATGAATTGATCCAGTTTTGAATCCTGTCTTCCTGGCTTATTTTGATAAATCCCAGTGAGGTCTGGTTAAAGTTTTCTCACACTCTGTCTCAATCTCTTCAGAGCGAGTGCTTCCCCTAGAGTTGTTGCTGTTGGATCTTCTCCAGCAGTGGGGAGCCCGGAGGCCAGAGGTCAGCTTCTACCTCAGACACTGCCCCTCCTGGACGCAAGGTACAACAAAACCAGCACACACACTTCTTGTTTCCTCCCAAACTTCTTAAATGAATTTGAATATCAGCTGCTGTCTGACAAGAACAGATTTTTTTATTGTCCACTTGTATGAAGAAAACACAGAGAGAGCCAGTGGTATGAGATTTAGATAAGTGGTCAGTAATTAGCCAGATAAGATGATCAGAGTTACATAACATGGACAGGGCAAACACGAAAGGGAGGGGGTGCAGAGACAAGGACAGCAGAAGGTGTGGGGTGTGCTTCGGAAATGTCAGATGATTTTCTGCCCAAATAGCTGCACACAATGCTCAGTGCATTTACAACAACAGGGTTTTTTTTTTTTTTTTTTTGCTGTGACCGTGTCATTGCACTGTTGCACTGGTGTGTTTTTGTGTCCTATGTCTGCTCCCTGCAGGGACAGGACCACCTCACCACCTGCTGGTGTATTCCCTCTCCTTACCCCCATTCATTAAAAACATCATTATCATTCATTAAAATCTCATTATTATCGCATGCTTGTTAACTGTGAATTGTACTCTGAATACTAAATGAATCATTGCACTTTTAGGCAGACTTAATCTACTCTCAGCTAAGTCATGTTGTGTTTTGATTGTTTATTATCATATCTGAGCTTTAGTATCTGTATCCAAATAGTTTGTGCTACATCTGATCTCACTCAAAAGTCAAAAGTTTCATTTGCAATAAAAAGATTTTGGTATCAATTCCTTTAATTCTCCATGCAATGACAGTTCATATGCCAGCAGGTCTGTTAAAGATTTAGGAGCAGTAAGATCTAGACTGAGATAAAAAAAAAGAGGATCAGTAGTTCATTTGGCTGCCTGCTGTAGAGCGAAGAGACTGCTGCACCAGAATGTAATGCAGACAACTGCAATCCAACATACAACTGTCAGTGCATTTAAAGTAACTTGGAGGCATCATCAATAAATACAAGAGACTTGTTGGGTTACACCCCCTGCAGTTTGCTGCCAACATGTGTTTGGCTCATCACTTGCTATCATAAAAACGGCTTATTAAACTAGCCAACGGCTCTCCAAGGAGCAGAGCAACACATCACACTAATGTAGTACCTCCTTCCAGGCTAATTTAACATTGTTTGCACCTCCCACACAAGTACATCACCCTCCTCTCAGAAACTTAGACTGCTTTCCTACATCACCAAATAATCAGCCATGTAATAGAGAGTGAAATGTTCTTGTTGGGATGGAACAGAGGTAATCAATTAGTCATAAATTAATCCAGGCCTACCACAATTAAAAAAGATGGGTCCATACATTACTGTTGTCCTTTATTTATTTAACTGTCTTAGTGCGATAGCCTTTCTTTTCAGTCTACAGGAATTAAATAACTGCCCAGTTGTAATTATTGTTAATGTAACGTACTATTTAATCTGCTCACTTGGATGTTAAGAACAGATTGAACTGCTCTTTTGACTGGAGGTGAAACTCTGAGCTGGCTGGGATTAGCCCAGACTGAACCTGTCTGGTCTTGGTAGAATTAAAACCAGTGATGTTATTTAATGGATTTTGAAAACAGAAAAGTTGAGCTATGTATGGATAAAACTTTAGGAGATTCCACTTTTAGGGATGTATAACCATAGATATAGCCCATTTCCAATCACATCTTCCTCAGAAAGAATAAGGACAGTGCTGACATGGACACATTAACATAACAACACACTTTAAACACCAAAATATAATGTACAATACTGAAACCAGAACCAAATAAGATTTTAAAAAAAGTAATACAATACATACACACCTTATGACAACTGTGTATGAAGTGTCTGTAAGAAGCTCATATTTTTCATGAAAGTAAATTATAATGTAAATATTGAGTTTTTAATTTATATGCTGTGTAATTACAGGGAAAGTGATTGTTCACACCCTCAGGCCACTTTTGCCTGTTGATTTATCTTTAAGATGAGGTACACTTGAATGGTTAATTACAGTCAAAGCACACTGTGTGTGTGTGGGTGGGTGGGTTGGGTGGGGGGGGGGAGCATGTGTATGTGTATGTGTCAGTCACACCTCACAGGGCCATAAGACTCAACTCATCTCTACCCATCAGTTTTTTTTGTAATCTCTGCTCAGATTTTCTTTTCATTGTTCATTTATATGCAGGAAGTCAACAGCCTTTGGAGCAAAGCTGGTCCACAGAAGCAACAGAGAGTGCTAATGACAGGGTAGGTGGAAACACACACATACACAGAGACACACACACACTCACAGAGACAGGAGATGGGCTGGGCTGAGGTTGCAGGACAGGCAGTGTTGTACATCTCTAATTAGCTCAATCTCAACATCCAGGTTTTTATTGTGCATATAAGCCCTATGCACTTCAGCACATAATAGTGTGTTTGTTTAAAGCTTTAGGTTAATCTCCAGCACCTACACTGTACCTCTGTGGTCTATGGTAAAGGCCTGTAACTGAATTTATCCTGTGTGACGTGCACATCAATGGTTTGTGTTCATAGTATGCACATAAAGTGCGTACAGTGTTCATATACAGTGTTTTAGAGGAAGAGAGACAGCAGATACAAAAATCCCTAAACCTTCATGCCCAGCTTACCAGCAGCAAAGTCTTTTTTTTTAGGTTTATCAAAGGTTAAGTCCTGTAAACTCATTGTTTACAAAAACCTCTCTAAAGTTACAGATAATCCCTACTAGAATAGTTTGACATTTTGTGAAGTAAGAGTATTTGCTTTATATGTGGAAGTATTATAAAAAACAATTTCAGATCTTTTTCTTAAATGTGAAGCCACAGCAAAGAGACGGCTTGCTTAGAGAGAGCATAAAGACTGAAAACTGGAGGGAACAGCTGGCTTGGTTCTGTCCAAATGTAAAAAGCTCTTGACTATAAAATAACCAATTGTTGCACTTTAGTTTTTGTGTTAATAAAACAAACAATATATAGACTTGCAGGTTAATTAATTAAGTTTAGATGTGCTTGTAGGTGGATTTTACTGTTTTTACAAAGCCTGGCTAATTGTTTTAACATTTTTAAAAATATTTTTCTAATAATTTTTTTAAGTTTGGAAATTTATTATACTTTAAATAAAGTGTAACAACATTATAATAGAGATTGTTAGCCACAAATAAAACTTCAGTCCAGACTGTATACCAGACAATAGCATTAAAACTAAGTTTATTTATTTTTGGGAGGACAAATTCAACGTAAAACATGTTTTGGTGGGTGTGTGAGTGCCCACATATTTACAAAGGAATGTATTTGTATGTGTGTGTATGTACTTGTCTCAGTGTGTAGTCTAACGGATTAGCCCACGGATTAGTGACAGTGGTGATTTTACCAGAGGAACCATGTGAAAACACACACACAAACACACACACACACAGAACAGTTACTGTACATATTTTTAAAGACAGAGAGAGAAGGAGATAAAGTGGGACTTAGCCTTTTGTCGCTAGCCTGACTAACCGCTGTTAGCTAACCATGTTTTGTTTTGCTAGCTTGCTTTATCTGGTTATCTTCCTTACAAAATAATGAGTCATACAGTAAAATGAGCATCTGACCTCATTCTCGCAGCTTTTTTTTGGCACTAACAGCTATTTTCAACCATGCTTGCTATTGTGTTTAACCCCAGACTAGACATGCTTTGTCCTTGTTGGTCAGGCCTCGGTTAGCAGTCGATGGCCATGTTTGTGTGTGTGGATGTAAGTGAGTAACTGTGTTGGTCAGTCTACTGGTTCAGCCAGCATGTATGTGTATGCATGTGTGCGTGTGTGTGTTCGTATGTGTCTGTGTGTAACCATTTATGTGTGCACCCATTTGTGTGTATGTGTGTGCATGTAGGCATTTGTGTACGTGTCTGGGTGCCTGTGCATGTGTTGGTCAGTCAGTGAAGGTAGGATTAGCTTGGTCCCATGACATAACCAGGCTAAGAGGATTGTTAGCTAGCCAAGCAGCTCCTCCTCCTCTTCCTCCTCCTCCTCCTCCCTCTTCTCTTCCTCTCACCTTGCATACTCCTTCACAGTCTTCTTGAGGTATCCGTCTTTCTTCGTCCTCTACCTTTTACTTTTAGTTTCAAGCAAACAGAGTTTGAGACAAAACAGCAGTGTGGGGGTGAGTTCTGGAAATGTGTTTCTTTTCTGTGGGTGAGTGTGTGTGCGCGTGTTAGAATACAAATGACAATGTCTGTGTAAAGCTCAAAAAACATTTGTGTGTGTATATGTGTGTGTTTGCTTTACACTTTTCCCGTCTTACACTTTTTTGCCTTCTCCCTTACATAATAAAACATAATAGAACAATTGAGGAACTGGCATTAAGATTAAAAGTGGAGATGAATTTAAAATGTGTTTGTAGGCTACGTGTGTGTGTGTGTGTGTGTGTGTGCATGCCTTCTTCCTGTTAGTTTCTAAAAGTTGTTTTCTGACTTTATTCATGATTCAACACTACAGTCTCTTTTACACACACATAGCACACTCATACACTGCTTGACAAGCAGTTTGTCTGTGTGTCATGTGTCAGGGTGGGACTGCTGGCCATGTGTTTCTGTATGTGTGTGTTAGTGTCCCAGAATCAGAGCTCATGTGTGTTTACGGTCAGTGTGGTTACCATATATCTTGTGAAAACTTGATGCTATGTGCAGGCAAGGTGTGGACTCATTTGGCAATGCATTTTAGCCTTGACAGTTTTATTTTGTCTGTGTGTGTGTGTTTGTAAGTGTGTTACTTAGGGATATGGCTACATGACTCCATAAGTCAGGGTGTGACTCTTGACTCTATATAATCATATCCAAAAGCTGTCTCTTACTCACACACAGAGACACACCCACCAGATGATGTTTCTATCCACAAAATGATGTAAACATGTGGGTGCTGACAGCTGTGTGTGTATGTGTGTAAGATAAAATGAGATTTTTATCAGAATAAAGCAGTTTCAGATTTGTTATCCATTGCTCATCTCAGTACAAATGGCATTATTACTCACTGCAGCAAGATGTGTTTTTTTTTAATATTACAAAAAATTGCTCTGTTGGATTTGGGAAAAAATCAGTCTTCCCAGTTTGATTTAAAAAAGAAAGTAGGCTGTGTTGATGTCATCATTCAACAAAAAAAAAAATATTTCGAGGGCTTTCGCTTTTTTAAACCTTGCTAGCATCCAGGCCCAGTGCATGAAAATGTCAATATAATTTTAAGTCTACTATTTCAATGTAGAGTTAATTATCTTGACAAATATGTGATATATGACATTTTATACAGGTATTTGTGGTCCCCTGATGATAAATCCTAAGTGTTTTGGTGATCATGAGTTCATCATTGCCACATTAAGTCACTAAAACATTTCATCCAGCAAATGCACACTTTCATGGTCTCATGATTTTATGCCACAACCACCAGTTTCCTACGCTTTGCTCTACATATTATAACTTGATAGGTTAACTAGTTGAAAAGCTTTAGTAGAAATACAGTATAACAACAATGTAAAGTTAGACGGGCAAGTATAGTAACCTATTGGATATGATAATGTTTAACGTCATGCACAACCTCTGTTGTCTCATATGGCCTCTTATATGAGAGGCAAAAGTTTCTTAAGCTTAATGACGGACCTTATTTCAGGCATCTAATCAAAGCCAACCTCAGTAATATGGTGCTTTGCTTTTCATGCAAACTAAACATGTTAGCATACCGACACACTAAACTAAGATGACAACACCAGCAGTATTATACCTGCTAAACCTCAGCATTGTGATGCCAGTATGTGAGAATTGTGACGCTAGCACTTTGCTCAAAACACTGTTGCACCATAAGAACACCCACACAGAGCTGTTAGCATGACTGTCTTAGTCTTATTCTTAACTGGATTTATCCTTTGTGTAAAACAACAGAAAAAAATAGAAGATGAGGTAAAGGAAATAAGATGTCTTTACTATCATATTATGGAGAAATTTTTAATAGATGTCATCGCCCACACTGGTGTATCTGGATAGCGAAGTAAAGCTGTGGGGCGGGTCGGTCAAACAAAGATCCTATTCCAACATTCCCCTTCTCCTCCCCAAGACAGCGTTCCATACACCTCACCCTTCAGAAGACCACAGAGACAGTCACACATTTTGAGTGAACACACACGCACAACACACACACATAACTGAGTCTGTTGATCCAACTGTGTGTAACTCTACTCCATCCAGCTGTGTATGCGAGCACTGCTGAGGTGTATATTAAGAACCCAGGTGTGTCTTTGCGCATGTGTTTGTGTGCTCACAACAAAACACACATGTCAGGGGTTGTGTTGATGTAGATTAAGATGAATATTTTCACTGTATATTATCACTAGACATGCCTGTGTGAGTTATATGATAGCCTGGGTTCAGGGACGCCGGCAGACTTGAATCACTGGATGTGACAGAAGTTCACTCGGGTGACGCTGTGATAAAGGTGTGACTACTATAAATAAATCTTATATTCTTTACACATCCAGGACATAGACATAAAAAAATACTGGCAACAAGTTTTTTGGGGCTATGTTGAAGTCGCAGATATATTCGGGAAGTTGTGAAAGACATGCTCTCCTTTGTCCAATTTGTCAAAATTAGATAATAGAGTTGTGGGAGAGTCCCTGTTTGGGTGAAATCTGTTGAGTGAGTTTTCCCTTAATCCAGCTGGTTGAGCTGTTTTTGTTCCTAAACTCTGCTGTTGGTGTTCACTGCTTTGCCCAAGGACTCTGTGAGGACACATGGATGTTGATGGACAAGCTGTCCATGGTCAGGTTCAAAGAAGTGACCCTTTTAAGCTGTAGGATGGTCTTTGTACCCAGCAGGCCGCCCTGCTGTGTGGGCGGGAGCCACTGAACTGCTCTGATAACAGAGGTTTTCCCTTCAGTCCGGTCGCAGGAATGTATAAAGGCTGTTATTGGGGATTAGGAGGAATATTTTTACTGGAGGCGTACAGCAGATGGGAATTGGATGAGTTTCATTACTGGTGGGACCTGAGATCAGAACAACATGTCTGTCTGTGTGTGTGTGTGTGTGTGTGTGTGTGTGTGTGTGCTAGCTCGTATATGTGTGCTTAACTCTGAGAACATACACAATGTTGCGAAACATAATACTCTACTACTTTGAAAAGGTCAAACATCCTCATGTGCTTCAGATTAGGAGTGAAACTGCTGCAGAGACCAGGGAGCAGCAGCAACATGAGAAGACTGAGCTTGACATTATGTCGTAGTTGTAGGGAATGATTGCTTTTGGCAAATGGCTATTTGAATTGATTTGTATTTGATAATAAAAATAATAAATACAGCTTTTCATTGCAAAGTTCATATGTTGTCTATGATATTCTGCAAATTTACTTTGTGTTCATGCTGAGTCAGTTCTTCACACTAAAACATTTTCAGCATGCTTGAAGCATGGCATCAGTTCCACCATGGTGTGTTCATGCCACACTGCTGGCACTGAGAGTTTGAAAAGCTTGTAAGCAGTTCTACCAGTGCTACCAGATTTGACTTCAACAAATAGCCCAATCAGAGCCTTGAACATGCCCCAGTTGTCAAAAAAAGTAGGCCAGTATTTTGCTTCACATCAGAGAGGAGTTTCTTTGTCCTTTGTATTCCTGAATAAAAAGTTGTTTTTTTTAAGTGTGAAGTGGGATACAATGATATTCTGTCCAAATACAACCAAACACATTTGTCACAACTATGCCTGCATGACAACATGCTAATGGCCATCTTCTTTCATTGTTGTAGAGCCTCCAGGATACAGTATGATCTGTGGCTGAAAATAATAAAATGTTCAGTTGTGCACCTTATGTCCTCTGCTTACATAATGCTTCATAGTTTAGCCAAAACCACTGTCACTATAGTGAGAAATAAGTTATCTAAGTAAATCTCTTGTAAGTCTTGGATCATGTTAAATCAAACACAAAAAATCCTCACTTATATGAAGAAATTCTATCTTTCAAAAAGTTTTCATCACAACCTTTTTGTAGTGAAATAAAATGAAAGAGGTGTTTTTGTGCCTCCTTTATTGAATGTTGCACAGTTAAGAATACTCAACAAGTGCCCTCTCAGTATTTTCTTCTTTATTATCCTTGTCTTCATCTTTTTAGGTTTGACAGAATGGACACAGCAACAATCTCTATGCTTATTGTAGGAGTCAAAGGCTTCATTCAAGCCTATAACATTTAATTAAGGAAACTGACCACGGTCTGATTAGACAGACTGTAGTTTTTGTAGTCAGAGGCTTCTTTTTCCAGTTGCTTTCTGTAGTCGGTAAGCATTTTTCACACTCCTCCTTTTGGTGCTGCTGTCTAAATAAATGCCACAGTATTTTTGCAAAATTTAAAATGTTTCCTGTTTAGAGAGCTGTTAATCTTCCTAAAATAATTTTAAAGATGACAAAAGCTGTAATATCAATGTCCCTTATTGGCGCAAATTCTTTATTAAGGAATTAAACATAAAACTGCTGTGCAGGAAACTTGTGTATTTGAAATAACCTTCTTCCTAAAAACACTGTTTTTTTTAATAAAAATGTCATCCAATCTGAGTTCAAGTGCTACTAATATATAACAAATTACAAAAAGGCTAAAAGAGTTGTGCATTTTATGTTTGCAAGTGTCCAGCCAGCACACAAAAAGCCCACTCACACCCTCAGATGCCTGCACCCAGAACAGCAGAACTGGCAGAAACTCTGCTTTCATTATTGTGTGTGCATGTGCATGTGTGTGTTTGTGTGTGTGTGTGTGTGTGTGTGTGTGCGCATGTGTGTGTGTGTGTGTGTGTGTGCGCATGTGTGTCTTTATCTGAGTGGGACAGATGTGTGTCTGTTTTGCAGAGTGAAAGGGAAAATGTGTGACGCAGCATTTAAGTCACATGTCACTGTGTGTGTAAGTCTGCGTGTGTGTCTGTGTGCGTGTATGTGTGTGTGTGTTGCAGAGAGTAAAACAGAAAAAGAGAAGGACAATATGACGCAGCAGCAGACAGCTGTTATTTTAGTCTACATGTGTATATGTTTGTGTGTGCATCATGCACATACATGTTGTGTGCAGGTGTGTGTGTGTGAGTGTGTATTGCTGAACATGTCTTGTGGCCTGGAGATCCCCTCCTGAGATTGCTGTGCATGCTGCCCCGGCCATTAATCTGCCAACGTCATCATCATCATCATCTTCCTCATAGCACACATCTGGAGTCTGAGGCAGAGGTTGATTGAGAGCAGCTATAGTGCCCCATCAGGCTGTGGTGCAGTGATTTCCCTTCTAAGAGAAAGTGGAGAAAGAAAGAGGGAGGTGTGAGGGGGAAGAGAGAGAGAGAGAAGGGGATGTCGCTGCAGCAAAAAGCCAGCTGCAGAGGGATGACAAGGATTGAGAGGAAGAGATATGAAGGAATGCAGATGTAGAGAGAGATGGGGATGAACTAATGGATGGAGTGAGACATAAACAGAGAGATAGGAGGTGTAAGGGGAGGATGGAGTATAGAAAGAGAACAATGCTGATATAGAAGGATGGTGGGATAGGGAAAAAGGGGAGAGTATAAAATGGGATGGAGGTGATGACTATCCCTCTGTCTTTATTACCAGTTTTACATGTGTGTTTGCTGAAGTAATTGAATGCAGTGTCACATCAGTGGGTTTCACACGTCATATGAAAACACACCAGTGCTGAGGAGAGAGAGAGTATGTGTGAGAGAGAGAGAGAAAGAGAGAGAGGTGGGGGTGTGGAGGGAGAGCGTGGGCCGAGCGAGGGAGACAGAGATGGGGAGAGTGTGTCGTAAATCACGGCACATCACTGGGGCGGATGAGGAGCAAAGTTGTGATAAGGATCGCTCTCGTTTCCTCTCGCTCCAAGCTTTTCTCTTTCAAGCCTCTGGCAACATTTTCCCCGGCCGAAACCATTCAGGTCCGCTGTTTCTCTGAGGGACTGTGAGGATGGAGTGGAATGAGGTGGATCTGGTGCAGGAATTTACTGTTGAAGGACAATGCAGCAAAATTAAAGTCCGCTCCTGCAGGATCACATGGGACAGCCTGCAGGTAAATACAGCACAGCGGGAGGCTGATAGAAACTGCATGTTAATGTCAGCTGGGGGCTCAGAGCAGCGCCGTCGGCAGGATGTTGTACAGAGTGTTAACAGCGTGAGCAGCAGAATACATGACACCAATGTTAACTGTTAACTTTTAAGTAGCTGTAGGATGCATATCATCATTAGAAAGATAGATACGTCAGTACCTGGAATATATGAACTTCATGGACAGATAATCCCAGGACAGCATTGTTGCAGCACTGGCCACTTTGTTTTGACTGATAAGTGATCGTTAGTCAAATCAATGGCAATTTTTCCCATTAAGGTTTTATAACCAAACAAAAACCCAAATTTTATTAGGGTTTTTACATGAAAAACAGTATTACTTTATGTATCTGCTTTACAAAATTTCATGTTTGTGAAATATAAGCCTTTTAGGTTGATGATCAAGCTCTTTCTAGCTGCCTGGAAAATGTAAGATCAGGGATTTATACCAGTTGGAGTTCAATGATGGGTTTTAGAGTTTTTTTTTTTATATAAAATTCTCCTTTTTGATACATCTTTTAAAAGCAAATATATGGAGGCCAAATGGGATCAGAATTGGAATCTTGCATGCACTTGATACCCAAGAAGTGGATTTTAGTTACTACCATCCATTGGAAATTTTAAATTCCTCTCTTTGAGTTAGTTTTTTTCACTTGTGAACTTTAGAAATTGATATATATGTTTTTGGGCTTTGCAAATTCAGACAGAAAATTTTGCTATTAATGATGAAATTAATATAATTAATCTTAAAACTATATTCTGGAAAAGCAAACATATTTGAAAATTGTTCTACAAGATGTGATCAAAATTTCCAAGACTCTTCCTGTAGGGCATAAATGGAGCCCTGCATAGTAATTCGCTTGTAGCAGGTGCGCATATGAACTTTTGTAAGTAAGTTTGTCATGTTACATCTCTTGATAATTAACAACACCTCAGTTATCTGGGATTTTGTGACCACTGGTTCATGTGCATTTGTAATTTTACCATCGACCTGAAACAAAGTTCAGAGATCAAGCATCATTACGGGGCACGGAGAGAGGTTGCACGGAGGCAAGTCCTGTGCGGAGGAAGGTTTGGGAGTGATTATTGTGTTGTTGCAGGGTGAGAAACTCACACATTTCAAATGCACTGTAAGTGGGTGTGTTGTCACGTTTGAGCTGTCACTTGCAGGCACACTACAGTTCAGGTCGCTTGAATTGTTCAAATGTCCTCCTTTTAGACGCCTCAGAATGAGACAGTAGTTCTCGGTGTTACCGGGTTGACCCCAGGAAATAAATTTATGGTGCACAACCCAGTGAATGTCAAAGAAAACCATCGGTCTGCTCTTGGTTGCACTGACCTGACACTGCTTCTTTGGTTTTGGAGACTCTTCTTTCACTGTAAAGACTACTGCTTGGTTCGTCGGTCATGGCGGTAGATACAGCTCTCATCACTGGTGATGACAACAGGAATAGTGGCAATCGTTTTTTATTACACTTTGTACAGCAATTCAACAACAAATAACAGCCAGTCTCTGAGATGTACTCTTATACAGCCTCTTTCCCATTCTTTCTCTCTTTCTGCTTTTAGACTTCACCATCAGGGTCTTGATGTCTTGATGTCTGTACTGAAAATTCTAAGCTAGCTTTTTCTTCCAGCCGCTGAAGAACCTTATTTTAAGGTGCTGCTCAACTGAAGTTACAAAGTGCATGAACAGGTGTTCAGGGCACGATGGAAATGAAAGCTCTGTCATTCTCTGATTGACAAATCAGTGTACTATGAAAATGATTTTAAAGGTGTTATTTTAAGGTAAAATGGTCACATAATGCTGCTCTAAGTGGAGAATTTAGACAACATATATCCACATAGAATGAGAAAAATATATAGATGATTTTACCTAATCAATAAATGTTTAGTAGTGGTTCATTTTTTCCAGTCATATTTTACAATATGAATCATAGTGAATCAATTTCATATGAATTGAATTACAAGCATCGTTCCTTATACATTCAAATTGTTATGTCATTCCTTTACTTCCACACAAGCAGTGCATAGTTGTGTTATATTGCATGAATAAGTTGGATGATGATACGTCTTCGAGGAAAAAGCACAGACTGAGTCAATTTTCTAGAGGCAGATTTACATTTTTGAAGGTTGCGATTGCCTTATAACGATCACTATTAGGAGCTCAGATTTCACTACTTTATTTAGCACTGAATCACAGCTCACAGAGGTTTGGATCATACTGGCACTGCCTGGTCCACTTTAAGGGGACAGAGCTGGACCAGGGTGCATTAGCAGGAGATTAGTTTATGTACGGACTGCTCATAATGCACATCAGAATGAGGCTGCAGAATACCACAAGTCAGCAGTTGCTAATGGTGTGGCACAACTGACTGGAAAATCAGTGTAATGTGCATAATGTCACTGTCTTAAAAATGATGGCTGCATTATGTTGAAATATTGCTTGTCTGCATTATGTTTTCATCATTATTAGAATTATAAGTCAGCCTAGAGACAGAGATTCTGTCCATATCACAGTGTGGCTATCAGTGTCATTAATCACTGTTACTGATGTTTACATAAAGCTAATGGTGCCAGAGTTGGAGCTTCCCTGAGTCACTACATGGGTGGAGGGTTTAATTTATTTCACTGAAATTCATATCTAAGAATTGCCGCAACCCTCAGGGCTCAGATCAGAGTAATGGAGTTTTTCATCAGCTCCTCCCTGAGTCATGACAGTAAAGTCTCCAGTGAGATACGTGAAAACTTTTGAAGATTTAACTAAATTGACTGAAGCCTTCAATCCCTAGTCATTTGAGACCATTTCTCTCTCATCTCCGGCAAAAATTGAGTTTCTAATGAAGTGTCACTGATGTTGTTCAAGCCCTTTACCTCTCAGTACTTGACAGCTTTAATCCCACTACAGTCCTCTATATAAATATCATCAGTTTCCATCTTTAACTGATTTTTCTGAGCAGTGCTCAACACAGGCGGTAAAGTAACTAACCAAGTTCATCAGCATTGTAATAAAACTTCTGTTTTAGGGGTCAGTTCACCCAACATAAAGTAAACAACATCAACAACAACAAAGCATTTGAGTTGTCTGGACCTTTAGTAAAAAATCAAAAAGTGTTGACAGGAAGCAGGTTTGTAACTGGGTCATTATTTATAGATGAGTTTTTTTTTTAATATAATGTAATTTCACATTGTCCCTCCTAGTCATTTCTGAAACAAAAATCTAGTCTCGGTTAGTGTAGATTTTTTTAATGCACCATTTAAATTAAGTGACCATCTCACAATCTGTGGTGATATACAGTAAAAGAGGCACTTCAACACACCTCACCCTCTTTTTCTTGCCCTAAAGTTGCTTTAATCCATCCCAACAGACACCTTTTTAAAATCTATTACTTCTGGAGTTCATCTGGGCTTCATTTTAGGCCCCTTCTTGTTTCAGTTTCTGTTTTAGTCCTTTGTTGACTCAACATGTTTTGATTCTGTAGTTTGTAGTGATGTTGTTTTGGACTACAGTATTTTCAGAGCTGTCCCTAATGTTTTCTTTTTCTCAGTGACATAAACAAAGTAGAGCTTCAATGATTAGAAAATTAAAGATCTTTTAGAGTCAAATGTACTTTGGTTTGCTCTGTTTAAAGGCTAAACACATGTTTAATATACATTTATAAAGTACGCTGTTGTGAATTAAAACGTAATGCAAAAAACTGCACTGTTAATGTCACATCATACTAAGCTGTATAAAAATTTTTGCTCACAGTCAAATATTTGCTTTTTAAGGTGAGATTTAATGTTCTACTATTGCATTGTTTTGTTTCCTGTGATATGGCTTTATTTGCTGTAAAACACAGCTGCATGGTGTTGTATTTATTTGTTACTGTTCGAAAGACAGAAGAACATGTTGTAAAAACGCCTGTGTTTTGATCATCAGTTGTATACCATTTATAGTATTTGTAATATTAACAGATACACTGACTATAGAGGGGAGAGATAGTTTTTTTAACTTCCAAAAGACCAGGTGCAGCTTGTGTGTGTGTTTGTTCGTGTGTGTCCATGAATGAACATAGACAATAGCAGGATGTGGCTGGGCAGAAACCTTCCGCTGTTGTCTGCTAAAGCCATTTCTGGCCCCCCACAACAATCCACCTCCTTACACATGAGAACCATAGAAATGTTTGTACTGAAGAGCATCCACAAGAACAAGCTGTGCCGGTGTGTGTCGATGAAACACTCCTCTGATATTAGTATGCTGGAAAAATGATCAGTGTGATTAGATTTTTTTCCAGCTGATCTTGATGTCTGTGTTACAGTCCTGTAATGACCAGAGCAGATAGGATTCCGGCTATTTTCCCCGAACCAGAGCTATAATTCTGTCACCCTGCCAAGGCCACCAGCTGCTAGCCTAATAGCTTTTCTGCAACACGCTGAAGGTGCTCTATGACCTAAAGTGTGAGGTGATGTGTGTGTGCAGCTGCAGGCTGTAGCCTAGCATTTATCTCCCATCACTGTTTGGGTTACAGACCTAAACTCCGTGATGTGTAATGGATGGAAACAGTGATTAGAGAATTGCAAGGGAAATATAAGCATTTTCAATGGACATGCTGAATAAATATATGTAACTTTTTGTGTATTTTCTTGTCTTGTCGTGTGTGTGTGTTTAGGTTCCCCGTGTGGAGCTGACCCTCTCTGAGCTCCAGGAAATGGCCACAAGGCAACAGCAACAAATAGAGGCTCAGCAACAGATGTTGGTTGCCAAGGTAACACATCCACGCACACACATACACATGCAAGAAGCTGTTGGATGGATTGCCTGTCAGTGAGCATAAGGTTATCTACATTAGAGTCTGTCTGAAAAGGTCAGCTTTGTGGTCCCAGGAGCTACAGCCTTGGAGGAGTGTGTGCCTGTGTGTGTGTGTGTACGATTAGGGCTCATACATCTTCCTTGGAAACAGGACATGTGATCCAGGTCAGGGTTGAAGGACTGGCAGGAAAGAACAAGTCCAACTTTGAGCCAATACACTAGCATTCACCTCCAGGTTTTTGTGTGTGACAGCATTATGAGTGTGTGTGAGGGAGACACAGAGCACGGCCGTTCCCACACAAGGAAGTGACCTTTAAGTCAACAGGAAATGAGGTCAGCAGAGAGCTGCTGGGAAGTTAAAGCACACTTGCACTCTAGTAAAGGATCAGATAGGCAAGAAAAAAAATCTTATTCTTTTAATCTAAGAGCCTCTCCATGCATTTGATGAAGTGGTTAAAGTGGATAAAAATGCTTTTAAGCAGCAAATTGTTTTTAACCTCCAACTTTGGTCTTGATCATTTAAGGTTTTCGAAGACAAGTGTTGTTTTTATCTTTCAACTTAATGCTGATATTCAGCATTTTTTACAAGCAGCAATTTCCCTGCTTAGTGACAGACACTAAGTGTTCCCTTCCAGTGTGTGAGATGAAGTATTTCCTTATCTGGCAGTTTCCTTCCTTTTAACATTAACAAACATGCAACATGGCTTGACGACTTCCAGGAAAGAGAATCCAAAACATAGCTACTGGCACCTCCATGCACTTTTACTCTTGCACTGTTCGTGTAATGAAACAAGCTACTGTTATGTAATGTGTTATCAGTATTTGTGTGTCTGTGTGAATGTGTGTGTGTTTCCAGTGAGTGATGGGAGGCTTCTTGCCAACATTCCATTTACCCTTTCCTGTGTGTGTGTGTTTGTGTGTATTTGCGCGTGTGTGTGTGAGACA
>JAPZDY010000007.1:19444312-19455758 GCA_029783645.1 Ctenochaetus hawaiiensis
TGTGTGTTTGTGTGTATTTGCGTGTGTGTGTGTGAGACACACAGGTCAGCTGTACTACATGCCAGCACGATATGGGGAGAGGTGTAAACTGCCTCAGTCAGCATCACACAAGACAGACCTCTCTGCTGTTTGTCTGTTTATTCCTTTTGCTACACTGTTTGCTTTATAACACCTACATAGATATTTGTAGGCAAAATAAATACATTTTTATAAAATATTATTATTTATTATTATCTATTATTATATTACACTTGGTACAAGGTCATAAAGACTGACTTTCTCAGTAAGTCAAGGTGCTTACAAGGGCTTAGTAAGACAATACAGCATGTAATAAAAAAAAAAAATTATATACAAGTGTGCTATTCTGTCATCACTTAAGTACTTTGAATATAGCTTTAGTTTTATATATATATAGCTTTAGTAGCTGTTAAATGTCTATTAAAAACATAAGTTATTGTGCTTTTAAGATGTAACAAGGTTCAATGTTTGGGCTGCGACTCTGCTCTTACTAGTTGTGTATAAAACCCTGCTACCCTGCATGTTCCTTTTTTGAAAGCGTGCAATAATATCACCATTGTTTGTTACATTTTTATTTTTATTTTGGAGCTGAGCACATTCTCTCTTTCTCTCTCACAAGCAGGACTTTATTAAAAGGGTACAGTGATGGTTTTAATGCTGTTTAGTTAGTCTAAAAACATGCAGTCATTGAATCCATAGACATGAGCATGATAAGAGCTCACAGAACAGTATGTGGGTGTACAGGTACTTTGATTATCGAAGTTTTTTGACTGCAAAAAACATCTCAACGTTTTGTGTACACGTCCAACTCCATCACTGTCATATAATGAGGGCTGAAGGAATAACATGACCTCCATTTTGATTTTAAAGCTAATTATTATGGGTAATAACAAGCAAGCTAACAAAAATAAAGAGTTCCATGGTGAGACAAATGTCTGTGCCCAATACTCTGACTATCTGATGTCATGTTTGTGCTGACTGAAAATGTCTGGGGAAATAATTGAAAACCTACAAATTTATCACAGCATGTTCTTCCCTCTTATTACTTCTAGGAGCAGAGACTGAGGTATCTTCACCAGGGAGGCAGATCTAACCAGGCACAGACACAGGTGAGCTCCATATGTCTGTCTGCACTCTATCAGCTTATAAAATGCACCAGAACAAATGCAAGCCATCTTGCATATGTGCTGGTCATGAAAAGACTTTTTTTTGTGTTTGTTACTTTAAAAGTTGACTGAATTTTGATGAAAATCTAAATGGATGTTTAGCGTATGTCTGTTCTTCTTTTGTGTAGTCTGAAGCTGAGAAGCTGCAGCGGCTGAAGGAACGAGTGGAGACTCAGGAAGCCAAGCTGAAGAAGATCAGAGCCATGAGAGGACAAGTCGACTACAGCAAACTGATCAACGGAAACCTCTGTAAGCTTGAACACATTAAGCACACTGCAGAGGTGATGACTGTGGATTACAGGCACAGCAGATTATGAGTACATATATATATTATACATATATATATATATATAAAAGATATGTTCATGGTATACCAGTGAATAGTGAAATAATCTTGCTATTAACTCATGAGGGAGGCCTGAGGAAAAAATGTGGTTTAAAATGTAATTAGCCTAAAGGTGACCATTTGACATTTCAAGGTTAGTGTGTCAATTCCAAAAGTAATTGGACTCAAAAGCCAATAAATTAGTGTCTGATAAAGAGCAAATTTCTTAGCTTTTGCACATATTTCTGTAGATGAATGCCGGCTTGCAAGCATTGAGATAAGCTGATCCACTTCACTCATAAACATGCTTTTCCTCTGCTTATGGCCCCTAAAATGTCTGAACTTGACTAAAAAGACCTGTATCTGTGCAGTTTGTCACTGGGGAGGTGTTTTAAAAATTCCTCTACTGTAGGGGGGTGAAGTCTTTGCACCTTCTTTAAATGTGAGATTCAAAGGTAAACCAGGCAAGGTAGATTTGGTACGTCACAATTTCAAAAGTAACTTTTTGGCAAACAGACCTGAAACCTCCAGCACACAGCGGACTTGTCAGTACAGAGAGTGAGATTTTTGCATCAGCACAACCACTGAAGATGTGTCTGCCACTGCCAGTTACAAGCTAAAAAAACAAGAAATACTGATGAAGGCTTAAACATGTGTGACTGAATCACTATGACGTTTCCTCTGCGCTAACATCAGCCACCTGTATGCACACTCTTCTTTCACCTAGTGCAAGCAGCGGTGGTGGGCTGTGCACAAGGGCTGTGATTGATAGTTCCAGAATCCTCAATGAAAAACAAAGAGTAGATGTGCCTCCGACACTGTTTTTAGTTTAACTTTTAAAAGAGAAATCGATACAAATTTGCTGTGCATGCCTTAAAATGTTTCTGGACAGGAACTTTGAATGGGCTCAATTATTAAACAAACAAAAAAAGTGCAGCAATATTATTTAGATGTGAATGTTTCAGTCTAATTATATTATCTTCTTCTCCTGGTTTGTGTCTTCAGCTGCAGAGATTGACCATGTTAGCAGCCTGTTTCAGGAGAAGCAGGCAGAACTGCAGTCTGCTGTGGTTCGAGTCGACCAGGTAACATACACGGCTAAGTGATGTGTCATTGTAACGGTTAAAAATCCAGCAAAAACTCAGCTTGTGTCAGATGAGTTGTTAAGTTCTATCTAAATGATTTCATCAGCTTACCCAGCAGTTGGAGGACTTGAGGAGAGGACGCCTTCAGCTACACTCCGTTGCACAGGGGGCACCAGCCGGATCCCAGGGTGCGCCCACAGGTCAGAAAGGATCACCCCTGTCTGGTCCTGCAGCCCTGGAGCTGAGGAAACTCTACCAGGAACTGCAGGTAAATGAAACTATCCCATAATCTCACTGGTTTAACAAATGAACACATTCAAGTCATAGTTTAACAAAATGGCATACAATTCAGGCTCGCAACCGTCATAACCTGGAGCAGAGCAGCAAGTTGGCCCAGAACAAGGAGCTGCTGAACAAGAGGAACGTTCAGGTTACGGTGATGGATCAACGCATCGGAGACCTGAGAGAACGACTGCATAAGAAGAGAGCAGAAGTACACAAGTCAACTATTATCATAGATTTCTTTGTTTCACACAGGGAGTAATTTCATTTCTCCCGACAGTTGGTTTAAAGCAGGTTACCTTGAGTCTAATTCTTTCTATCTTTGGACCCTCAGTTGAGTCGCCTGAATGGAGGAGGCCTGTCCTCCCCTCACACCCCCTCCCATCAAGGCAGTGGAGTTTCGGGTCGAGTAGCGGCTGTCTGCCCCTATATCCAGGTTCCTGCAGAGGGGAGACAGGAGGGCGGGTACCCCCTGCCTACTGACCCACCACCCAAACCCACCCCGCTCAGCCACATCCGCTCCCTCTCAGGTTGGTAGACGTGCCTTTGTATTATTTGTATTGTTTTAAATTTTAAACCATTGTTAAAGACCTGATCAGTTTGTTTGCTGTCTTTCACTTTAGAGTTTCTAGCAGCACCATCTTTTATCTGTCTAGATTCTAACTTGCTGTCTATCTCCTTTTCCTGTCTGTTGGCTCTTTCCTCTCCTCTCCCCCATGTCTGTTGTTGTTGATGTTATCCTACTTGTAAAATGTTGATGTTATTGGTGGTTTTGTGATTATCGTTTTGTCCCTTGTTGATGTTGTGGTGGTGGATGTACCTGTTTCTGTTTTTGGACACCATTCTGATGTCATCATGATGATGTTCATGTTGATGTTGTTTTGGTGGTTGTCACTGTTGTGGTTGGTGTCTTGTTACTGTCTTTCGTGGTGGGTGTGGTCGTGCAGAGGAGGACAGGAGTGGCATCAGGAAGCCTCCCGGCCAATGGAAAGTGTCAGATTTAGACATCGTCCTGTCAGAGCCCTCTGAGTCATGGGAGGGGCCTCGGTCCCCTCAGGCGGGCGACAGTAAAAACAGTGAGTCTCTAGAAGGTGCTAGAGAAACTTACTCACCACTAGCTCAATTGGTGGTAGATTAGCAGCACCTGCTTACTCACTCCTTTATCTGCACCTTCAGGTGTAGTGGGTTTATTAATAGTATTTCCTACATGTTTCTAACACAAGTATTTTTTGTACAGCCTGAAACCTAGAGATTTTCTTAATTTGAGTACTGGGCTGAAAAAAACGCTGTGGAGTGTTTTTTTTTTTAAGTTCCACAGCGCAGATGGTATGGAGATTGTAATTAAATCAGCTACAGAAAATTGTAAGGGTTGTGTAAGGACACGGACATGACATCTGATAGCCAGCAGCTGCTCTGGGTTAGGAAGCCCAGCATAAGAAAATAAACCACAATCTGGACTGAGGCACATATTCAATTATTCCTTCTGTTCTTGTAACCTGGAGTGAGAAGGTCAATTGCATTGACAAAAAAAAATGAACAAATAAAAAAACATTTTATATCTTCAGCAATTCCAAAGTTAGAATAATCATTTTACAGACAAACTGTATATTGTGTGTGTCCTAAATTAACAATAAATGGATACATTTGTAATTTGGCACTGTAAAATTAACGATATCAAACTCAGAAACACAACAGAGAGAGACAACACAATGACCTAAGACTGACCCTGTCCTTTATGATAAATGTGAAGCTATAGTCAGGAACGGGGTACCTTAGCTTAGCATGAATGCTTGCAACCCAGCTGATAGGATTCTGTCGAAAAGTAACAGAATGAGGTTTTGTCTTATGGTAGCCTACTATATTTTGGGCAGATATGGTGACTTCCTGGAGTCATATTGTCACCTCGAGGTTTCCATACAGTAAGTGAGTTATAGACATGCTGAGTGATAGATTTCCTTACATTTTGACTCGCTAGCTGTTTGCCCCTGTTTCCAGTGGAACTGCTTCATGTTTACTGTATAGACATGAGAGTGTATAAGAGTATTTTATAAAATATGTCCCTTTAGCATGGTACATCATTGAGTCTACGTAATAATCCCACTAGCGTAATACATCATTGCACACTGAATCCATGTAGCAAAACATTTCATCTCATTTAGCTTAAGTACTGGGTATAAGTGAAGTGGCTTGAACCAGCACTGATACAAATCCCTTTGTGTTCTTGAATACCAAAGCAAATGCCACAGCTCTATTTATTGTCTCAGCTTATGTAATGCGGAAAATACATAGTTGTAAATCAAGTCAACAGTCTACTGGGCAGGCACAAAGAATGAATGAAGGGAAGTCTGAGCTACGCTAACTTGTAGCTATATACAATCTGTATACAGAGTGTGTGTGTGTGTCTGTTTGAGTGAGATAACGTGATATTTTTGGAAAAGGGGGTTTGTGGAGTCAAGACAGCTGCTCTTGCTTTCATCACAGGGATTAAGACTCTAAAAAGTGTGAGCACTGACAATCTATTGTACTGTATGAATGCTCATAACATTATAAGCATAGCAGTCTACAGTATTCTTAGAGCAAACAAAAATCACCGCTAGAAATTTCATTCACTGCCTATGGCGTTGGAATACAAGTAAATTATTTATTTATTTGTCGTGAGAAATGGTTTCATATTCCCCTGACTTAAACTAATTATTGCTAGAAAGTGGTGAAAGGACACGAGTCAGGTTTCCTGAAACAAAAGCTCTCCTTTTGAGTGTTCAATGGTTAATGATCAGTAGGAAAAGATTAAAAAATCCTGATGCTTCTGCCTATTCTCCATACACAAAAAGAGGATCAGAATTTATGGCTACATTCATTCATTCATTCATTTACAAAATGGACCTCTGGATGGAAGTTGTCGGGCTAAAGGATGGCTGGAATGAAATTCAGTAATCATTTTTCCACACAGTCTGTGACAATGGAGCATTTCATAACCCTCAGTGACAAGCACTTGTCTTTTAATTAATACAGAGTTTCTCTTTGTTCATGTATAGCTCTATCTGTCTTTCTTCCTAAGGGGGTTACCGTCTCTCTTCTGCCTTTATCTGCTGAGAAACTGCTGAAGGCTTTTGAAAACATTACATACTTGTTGGGAATCGGCAGTTGAATATTTTCACACGAGAAGCAGAAAAGGCAAAGTGTGTGCTAGGCTACAGTATAACATAAGACAGTGCACATAATCACCAGGACAATGACAGTTTAAATGTATATTACAACCACTCAGTTCCTTCTTCTAATCTGGGCTCCCAGGCAGATGGCCAGGTTTCCAGCTTGCACAGAGCTGAGTGTTTGTTTCCTGTCGTGACTGTTTTCTTCCTGAGGTCAGCGGGTGACAGTGGCAGCAGTCAACAGTTGCACAGCACAGCTTAATGACCACAGGACTCCCAGGTTCACCAGTTAATCAGCATTAGTCTGGTATCTAGTGCCAACACTGTGACGTGGCTGTGCCATCAACAGCAAGGCCAAGTGGTTAGGTAACAGCTTCAAATGATAGTTTGACAACTGGTGCTGAATTTTAGCCAACTGTGACATGTAGGGGAATTTTAATATCCCACAATGCACCTTTTCACTTATTTTCAGCCAGGCTTTTTTAAGTTGACCTGGATTCAAGAATAGCAATAACAACCTGTGTGGCAATCCGTTCACCACTTTAGAAATATCTTTTCTTATACTATGGCCATGGCGTCTCCATGACTTTTCTAGCACCATCATCAGGCCAGTCTTCTAATTTGTCCAATACTTTTTTGACAGAAAACACCCGCAAAATTAATGACATTCCTTTCTGCCTCAGATCTAGACCTACTTTGTTTATTTTTGATTATGCTAAACATTACCTGCTAAACATCAGTATGCTAACATTGTCAGTGCAAGCATGTTAGCATGCTGATGTTAGCGATAAGCTCGAAGCACTCTTGTTCCAAGGTACAGCCTCACAGAGCTGCTAGTGTGGCTATAGACTCTTGCCATTAGGGAAAATACTTTTTTCATAACGTTCACAGACAGCAGATATAAAGCATGAAAGCTGGTGTCCATCTCAAAAAACCTGGTAGCACCATACAGCGGCATGTCTTCCCCCTGCCCTTTCAGCTAGTCTTTATTCAGTATGGAAGTACAGTGAGGTTAAACTGCCATGACTCTTTATAGCATTAAGCTAGGCCGCTGACCTCCAGGATTGTCACCAGTTAATAAGCAACAGTGGATCAAGATTTAGTCACTGACCAGTGCCGTGACCTCAGTGTCGCTTTGAACTGTGCCAATTAGTTATGTAATACCACCTCAGTCGAGACGGAGACTGCATTAAACCACTACTTTCCATAACTAGCAGGCCTAATTTTAGAAGAACGTAGCATTTTAGCTCAGTTAGTCAGGTCAGTTTTCAGACTTTCAAAGCAGCGGCTTTGTGTTAATAAGGGTTTTGTAATGCACTGAGCTTTACCCTATTTCAACAAGTAGTTCTGTAATTATTTTGGTAATAGCTAAAAAGCACCCACAAGTCAGTTTAATGACTGCAATTGTCAGTATGAATGTTTGTTTTCCTTTATTATTGGATACAGATGTCACCCTGTTGACAACTACACTTCAAATTCTGCAACCAAGTTAATGATCAGATATTTTAGTCTCATTGCTGTACAACTCACAAGATGCTCAACACATGTTTGCAGAGGAGAGAGGGGTCCGTAATTACCAATTTGGACATAAGGACTGGTTGTTAAGCAATTACGCGCTAGTCGTTTTACATTAAAAAATTTGCTATTTAAGGGAGAGACAATCCAATACTTTTTAGTTATAATTAAAAAATATTGTGATGACTGGAAGTCTGCTCCAGATATTGCATTGTTATTGCTCTGTAGTAAATAATGGACCATGTTGTTCACATTAGACCGAACATTATAATGTAAGTACACAGTCTGACTTGCACTGGTTTTAAGTTGCTCTTTGAGTAAAGTACATGTGTGGATAATTCAGTTATTTGTTTCCGGTGTTTATTTGAACTTTGTCAGTGGAGTGACATATTGCAATAACAGCTATTGTAAAATATGTAGGTGACTATTCAGCATCCTTTTTAAGTTTAACATACCTAACTACATTCAGACCAACTTGCCCCCTACTCTTTAACTTTATCTCACTTTTCAACCACATTAACTTTTTTTAACATAATGGCAGAACTTTTTCACTCATTTTTTTTTTCTTTGTGTTTGTTTTGTCTCCTCCTCTCCTTCTCTGCTTTTCCTGTTGTAACGTTTTTCCCCGTCTTCCTGTTTAGCTAATGAAGCGTCATGGCCTAGCATCGGGAAGAGCGTGTCAGATTGGAAGACCAACAGTCCAGAGCAGGTATCGTCCTGTTTTAAACTAAACACAGGGGAATAATAGTGAAAGACTTTCTCTTTGAAAACCAATTTAGTACATGACTGAAGCTAAATGATTTTGAACTTTTCAACTCAACAAGAACAGTTTCCCTCTCAAAAAAGTCATGCGGGTTTTCACAGATAAAAATAGGCTGGGCTTAATCTTTTCTCAATGATCTCTCTCTCCTCATTTTGACGTCTCTCCCTCCCACCAGCGTCCCTCTGGTTATGGTACCTACCCCAGTGCCACCCACCAGGCATCAGGGCATCACTGTGCCACCAGCTCCCTGCCCCGTTCTGCACCAGGTACACTGGGCTGGCCTCGATCCGGTGCTGCAAATGCCACCTCATCGTCCACTTCCTCATCTTCCTCTTCACAACAAATACAGCAACGGATCTCTGTCCCTCCAAATTCAAGCCAAGGTAGTTTAAAGAGTAACTCAGCACCAGGTTGAAAAGCGCTTTTTGCTGCCCTCTGTGGTTGAAAGGTTGAAGCCCCTTTAAACTCTGACCTTACTCACTATCACTGGTTGGATCAACTGTGTGCTAAGTTGCACCTGTAACAACATCCAAATCCTGATGTCACATAGGGGTTTGACCTCTTATATTACACAGGAAGCCGAATGATGAACTCTGCAAATAATTTCTATCCGTCACTGAGATAATGGTGTTTTATTTGGGAAGTCAGTGTTAATTGTATATTTTCCTTGTCCCTACACTATTTGTACTGTTAGACCCTGCAACCACCTCCCAACCCTCTCCCTTATCCCCACAAACAGACCGAACAGACCCCCCACCAGCAGTGGCAGTTCGTCCTTATGTCCCAGACCACCCCTCCAGACCTCAGTCCCCCAGGAAGGGCCCCGCCACCATGAACAGCAGCTCCATCTACAGCATGTACCTCCAGCACCCTCAGGCCAAAAACTATGGATCTCTCAGCAACAGAGCTACTGTCAAAGCAGGTAATTAAACAGCAGAGTAAAATAGATATTTTGCAGAATCGACAACATGTAGAAACTACAAATAGAATGCATTTTTAACACTGTTACACTGAACACTATGTGTCCCATTTCTCTCTTCACATAGTTTACGGCAAACCCATCCTTCCCACCTCCTCCACATCTCCGTCCCCTGTCCCTTTTCTCCAAGGAGGAGGAGGAGTAAGAGCAGGAGGAGAGGATGTTACAGATAAAGATGGAGAGAAAGGAGGAGGGGAGAGCAAAGATGGGCAAGTCCTCCCTCCACCCAGTGTGGACAACATCCCTCGTCCCCTAAGTCCCACTAAGCTCACCCCAGTTGGTAGGTAACAGAGAATCAGTCAACTCATAAGTGTTCTGTCATGAATTTATTCAACATTATTCCTCTTCTCCTGTGCCAAATAAGTGAGGATTTTGAACTGGAGAGCAGGAGCAGTTAATAACAAAATTTCAATAAGTAAACAACATAAGAAGAAATGTTTTAATTTTCCACCTGTGCCTACCACAGCCCACTCCCAGTTACGTTACCAGAGTGATGCTGACCTGGAGGTTCTCCGCCGACGCCTCAGCAATGCTCCTCGACCCCTGAAGAAACGGAGCTCAATCACTGAGCCTGAGGGCCCACAGGGGCCAAACATCCAAAAGCTACTGTACCAGAGGTCTGTGCTTCCATAAACTGTGAAAACAAATGATTTTTGATTAAATTGAATTTAAAACAAACCAAATACTAATGAAATAGGGTTGGTTGGTTGGTTGATTAAAACTTATTTCTGCTGTGCTGTGCAGGTTTAACACATTGGCTGGAGGCATGGAAGGAGGCTCAGGTAAGACATTGTGATATTATGCCATAGCCTTACCTCAGGACAATGTAGAAGCATCAGTCTGTACGATATTTTCCATTGATGCTAAGGATTAAGTGATGCTCATATCAGCTGTTTCACTCTTAATTCAAGGCAATACTTTCTACCAACCAGACTGCATTTTGGCTGACATGGACAACATACATACAGCCAACGGGAATGTAGAATCTGGTGACAAGAGCGTCAGTGTGGCAGTCACGGAGACTGAAGTACCAAATGTGAACTCTCGCCGCTTGTCACCTCCTTCAGTTGCCATAGAAACACCTAAAGAGACGACAACAAAAGCAGAAACAACCAATAATGTGTCTCCATCAACCCAACCCAGCCCGTCCCCTGCAACCGATAAGCCAGAAGACCAGAACAACAACAACCAGAGGGGATCCAGCCCCGGACACAACTCTGGAGGCCACACCTCCCCTTCTCAGTCACCTCCTGCTGCACCTTCACTGCCCAAGGTAGGTATTGATTATGATTTTAACTGCCCTTTTAATCCCCCTACTTGACTGAGTTCAGTTTACTGATTATTTAGATGGAAACAGAGTTGACATTTCTTTGTGATATCAGGCTATGCTTACTCTAAGTATACTCTATACTTAAATCTGATATTGGGTGCACACGTTAAAACTGGGACTTCTGTTTGCTTGGACACTTAAAATATTTATGCCCTATGAATTTGATAAAAATTGCAACTAATTTTTGTAGCGAGTATTTTTCTTTGTTGTGTTTCCCTTTGAAATATGGTACTGATAATCTAATTGTTCTCCTTGAAAGCTAATATACTATATATAGCAGTAAATACTTCGTTAGCATTTTCTTTTCTGCACTATCAGCACCTCTCTCCTTCTCTCTCCGTGTGCTGCAGGTGAAGCGAACCAACTTAAAGAAGCCGTCATCAGAGCGAACAGGCCACGGCCTGAGAGTCAAGTTCAACCCTCTAGCTCTCCTTCTGGATGCATCATTAGAAGGAGAGTTTGATCTGGTGCAAAGGATTATATATGAGGTAACACAGTATCGTGTTTTTCTTTCAGTGTGCAAATTATAGTACATTCTCCTATTTCAAAGTTTTAAAAGCTCACTAATTTTCTGCAGATTCAGTATCCATCAGAGCCAAACGGCCTGCATCAAAAATGGTTCTGTACTAGATTTAGCCACTTGCTAGTTTCCATTTGCAGTAATCGAGCAGGTGAAGGAACATCAGACACACATAAACGAACATGATATTATTGTGTAAAAAAATTATTGTGTAAGTTGTGTAATTCGTTTTTTAAAAAACGAGACAAAACATATGGTAAACACATTTAAAAAGAAATTTAAATGACTGTTTTTTTTAATTGCATAAATATCAC
>JAPZDY010000007.1:19472395-19483641 GCA_029783645.1 Ctenochaetus hawaiiensis
TGCATTCATCTGCACCTGAAAACAATCCAAAATAAATGCATTGCTTGTTCCAGTTAAGTATTATAGGAATAAAATAAAAAAAAAATTACCCAGCTGTTTTATTAAATTAGCCCTTTGTTATCATGAAACTTAACACCGATCAATACTCAGTTCCAAGTTTAGCACATTAAAAATCTATCCATGCCCATCTTAGCAACCATTTGTGGTAAGTGTGCACATTTATCCATCCCCATATTCACCATATTTCTCTGCCATAATTTATGCTGAAATACTCTAACACTACTCTAACAAGCAAATAAAAGGTAAAGATCTCAGTGATGAATATATTTTTTTAATGTACACAAATCTGTTATCAATGTAGATGACTTGTGAGCCTTTTAACTAGAAATGACATTGTAACATCTCTATTAAACACAGTTTTAAAGCATGTTCAGTGCTATGTACAGACCACTGTTTTACTTTCAGAACTATAAAACCAAAATGGTAACCCTACCAAATTATTTAGCAATTTTTAGAAGTTTCAACAAAGTCAAAAACAGACATTTTGATGTTATTTTCTCTTTCTGTGACAGTCCAAGGACCAGAACATAGCTGTTTGCCAACCAGCCTCCTTGCCAGCAAACCCAGATCTGCCCACAGTGCACTCAAGGCAATAGAGGAGTCACAAATAACACACACAGGCTTTGAAAGTTGTGTTGTGCTGCATCATTAATCCAAAAGGTTGGTTCAGGCAGGGCAAATTAAGCTTTTCTTCCAAGTAGGAGTAACATATCAAGGTGAGCTGCTTGTGGGATTGGATTTATAATAGAAAGCAAGTCATATTTGAATGTAATCTGAAGCTTCTTTCTTAATGTTTTAGAATATCAAGACCTCCGCTAGGAGTACAGCAGCTATGTGAAGCAGCGTGGTGAGGAGTACATAGATATTCCCAGCGATGCCTGCTGGATGAATAATTAATTTTAGAGCTGTATTTAATTCTTGACCTTTAAGTTTCACACCACAGGGTAACAGATCACCATCACATGCCTTTGCATTCCAAGGTATTACGTTTTCTTGCCAACGAAAACATTTCAAAAGTTACACTATGAATTTATATTTTTGTTTTGCTTAGTTCCACCTTACAACTTCAAGAATGCTTTTCAGCATCCCTCAGGATAGGTTTGTAATGATGGATTTCTTCTTGTGTAACTCTAAGTGAGGCGGGAAGGGAAGAGGCTCTTGTTTAACGTTCCTAAAGGGCTTAACCAAATACTTGCTCTTAGTTTTCAGGGTGATGGAGTGTGCTCAGGAATCAGAACTGGTTTGTTTTCCAGTCATTGGCAATCAGGGGATGATTAACAACTGAGGTAGTGGGTGAACCATCAGCAATGAGTCATATGAAGCAGAACTGGGAACAACAGCTAAATTAAGCAAAACAGTGGCACAGAAATTGAAAATCTTAGGCTCTTCATAAAATAATGCAAAGATGATCAATTGCTGCTGTTTCGAGTATTAACTTGCTCTAAGTCAAATGTTTTTTCTAGAGGTTTCAAACTTAAACAAGGAACATGCCTTGTAGTAAGTTGATTTTTGTTAAACTAAGGCACATTATTAGGCTACATTAGTATCTAATGATAATATTAGTGCCCAATAAAGCTAGCTTATTGATATATCTTAGACTACCTTTACCTTTTGATATTTTCTGTTCACAGAGCTAAGTACTTGCTTTTGGCATCTTAAGCTGTATGAGTATTTGAAGCTGTATTAGCGTTTATTCATCTTAGTTTAATCATGCTAAAATATTTTGGGTGTTAGCTAAACCACATTACATTAGGATAAAGGATATTCATACAGTGAGGTCCATTAGATTAAGATATTTTAGCAATGTCACAAATAATGTTACAGTTGTATCTTGTAGTAAATTAAAGTTTTACTATCCATCCAATAATTATAAAAGCATACTATACACCTACATAATGTAACCAAACTAAATGAATTTTCCCATTGACAAGTTAATCACTATGGCTAAACAAACAAATCAGCTGAACTAAATTATTTTTTGTTTGACTTAGCTTCTGTAATAAATTGTACACAGTCTAATGACAGTCTGACTCACATAAAACTAATCAGTTGCTAAGTTTTAAAAATATTTTTATAAGTACGCTTTCTCTCTCTAACATGCACTCCTTTCTCTTGTTACAGATGGACAGCTTCCTCCGCGGTATTTTATGGACTGTACCACACTATAAATCCCCCCCCGTCCCATCTTGCAGTGGACCGCTCCCCCTTCTTCACCGCCCGCCTTGGTGGAAGCCAAAACAGAACATCATGGCGATTGATGGTAAGTAGGCCAATAACGTCTCTCCTTTCCCCGTAATTAACTTCCACTGGAAATGATACATGTCAGAGCTAAATTTTTAAAACCAGAAAATCAGAAAATGATTTCAGGGGGTTGGGTCTTGCTTTGAAGGGTATAAGATAAAGTTTTATATCCGAGAACCGGTGATTTTTTTGTTATGTGTGAGAGTGGAGGAGGCAGAGATGAATCTTTGCGCGGCGGTGGTTCAGTGCGTTTCAGGCGGCGGTGCTGAAAGGACAGCTCCGCTATGTGAGCTGCACTACACTGTATTTATCCGAGCAAAGAACATATGACATAAGTCTGTTCGCTGGTTGTGTCGCTTTAATGTTAATTTCACGTAACTCTGGCTGTCATTTGGTTCTCGCTGAAGTCGGCTGGTCGTTTTGTAGCCTCGCTGCATGTTGGTACTTTACAACTTGGGCTAAAGGGAGCGAAGCTCACACAGATGGGGTTTGAGGTTTCATTCATTGCGTGCAGTTATGAGGACAGAGTGTAATGTCGTGCCAAGTTTCAAACCAAGTCAGTATGCTTTGGATAGAGTCAGCTTAGAACTACCTAAAGCACTAAATTTAGCTTAGGATTGTTTTTTACTTTAAGAGAGTCTGTGTATACTGTCTTGTACTTAAACTTCAGTGACTTTTTCCCATGCCATGTCTTTTCCGGGCTGCACAGTGAGCAGATATGTGCTTTTACCCTCACCTCTCTCTGCTTATATAACTTTGCAGCTTGTAAGCAGCTTACGTGCATACTTTATCTGTTTGAATATCATAATGCTTGCAGCAGTGGAATATCACCTGTACTTTTAATGTAACTGGAAATAGGCCATCACCAAGCTCAATGATAAATGACCTGCTTTGTAATAATAGAAAGTGGGGTTGCCTTTTTTCCTTTTCAATCAGAATGAAAAATATCATCCACTTATGGGGAATAGTCTAATTAGTATGAAGTATGACATAACACACAACATGATTAATTATGATGTGCATGTTTTGAAACATGACATAAGAACGTTATGTAAGTCTTTGCATGGCACCATCTATTCTGAAGTCTTTGATATGTTTTGCTTAACTTGCCTGTTCAACAATTTGTGATTGTATATAACATACAATACACAAAATGTTGGATTCGCTATGAAGCTTTTATTAGTTTTTACATATAGCTTTATTTCACGTTTCTTTACAGACACTACAATCAACTATGTTCAAGTTTGTTTTTTTTTAAATGTGTTCTTGCCATTTATTTAGTAGTTTACAGTAGAGAGTTGGCAAGGGATGAGGAAGAGGAAAGAAATTGATAATGACTTACACCAAAGTTTCCCATC
Organism: Ctenochaetus hawaiiensis; assembly: GCA_029783645.1. Taxonomy (NCBI): domain Eukaryota; kingdom Metazoa; phylum Chordata; class Actinopteri; order Acanthuriformes; family Acanthuridae; genus Ctenochaetus; species Ctenochaetus hawaiiensis. Next base: position 19,476,055 of record JAPZDY010000007.1, read on the forward strand.
CAGAATCAAATGGGGAATATTTTAATCACTGTATATGGTATGCATTTGAACCACAATGCCAGTAGGACGCCCCAAACCTGTAAAAGTTTAAGGTCTTCACAAGTCTTAAGAGGAAGAGATGAAAAAAATAGGCCATGAGGAATACAGGACAGCAGGGTTCACCTCCAGAAAGCAGCACGGTGATGTGAACTATCCAGTAAACTGGGCAAGACCCATAATTTGATTTTTATTTTTTACTTAAGTGAGACAATAATAAGTAGCTTAATGGTTAAACAGCATTGCCTATATTTGGTATCTATCCATTGGAGGGAGTTAATACAGACAAACCTGATTCCAGTCTTGTCAACTTTATCCTTGCATAATGTATTTTTTGCTGCTCATCCCCATCTTTTTTGCCAAATTTTATGAAACAGTACAGACAGACTGAGAAAAAAATGAGCATCTCACAACCACAAATTCATTTGACTAAGTCTGTCTCCAGTTCACAAATGCCATAAGAGTCATTTTTCACTTCATTGCTTATTCTCACCCTGCCTCATCTCCAGCAGTCTCTTGACAATCATACCTCCTTCGGTTCATCAGGCGGCCACACCTCGAATAAGTGAGACGCTCATTCTACCCCGCCCACTGACCTCAACTTCCCACTACATTAGTCAGCAAAGTGCTGTTTCCTGAAGGGCCATGATTATAGCAGCCCCAGTCAGCGATAATTCATCGGAGGTAGTTGGCTCCTCTGAGATTTATGCGGCAGCTGTGGGACTGAGTGACACCCTGCAGCACCCAAAGACTGGGCCTTCAACACCAGTGGGAGGCTGTGTTTTTGTTCGTACTTGAGACGCAAGGTTGGATGAACATCAATGGCTGTCACAAAAAAACAGGAACAAGATGCTTCTGCCTGACATTTTAGAGCAAATCATTAATTTAGATGTTATGATGTTTTATAGCGGCTGCATGAATCAGTGCCCTCAAGTAATTATGCTGCTTAAAAGGTGTTATTATTTAGAGTGCAGCTTGTCTCTTTTAAAGTTCACATGCATGTAAGTAAAACTGCAGAGGTTTTCTGTGCCGACCCAGCATATATGGGCAAAAGCACGAGTATAGTTACAACTAACAATTGTTCTCGTCATCGATTTATCTAACAGCTATTCTTTAATGAATCCATTCCTCATATAGTATATGAAATGTTAAAAAAAAGAAACAAATGGCCATTACTCTGTCTGACAGGCCAACACAGTGTCATTAGGTTTTGTTCATCCACTAAATAATTACAGTAAGAATGTAATAGAGGAAAGCAGCAAATTTCCATGTTTGAGAGGCTTCATGAAATAGACAATTTGGGGATTATTATGAAACCAGTATCAGTATTGACCTCTGATACCACCTAAACTGGTTGCTTTGATATTAGTTAGTACATAAGTCAATGCATCAGTGCAATACCACAAAATTTATTCATTTGAAACAAGACCCTGTTACCTCATGACAGTGTCCCCTGCACCTGTGTGCATTTTAACAGATTTTTTAATGTACAAGTAGCAGGCATTAATAAACAGCAGGCAATTGGTGTGACTTTGAGCACATTTGTAGTATAACATCCACAGAAGTAAAAAGCTGAAAAAACAGGTGCCATAATATGTTTTTTTTAATGCTGTGGTATCATATCTGTTCTCTGTATCAGACAATACACAAATTTTAGGAATTTTAAGGCAAAAATGGTATGAAAATGCCTCTAATTCTAATTTTAATTTCTATCAATAGATTAATCAATAAATCAGCTTATTATTTTGGCTCTGAAGTAGAATTTGCAAATGTTTCAAACAAATCATTGCGCAATAAAAGAAGGAACTTGATGGAAAGAAGCTTTAAAATTGGCTATGGTACTGCATGCAGTTAAACTTACTGATTTCTTTACATTTGTTAACATTTCCTCTCAGTCTGAAATGACCTCAAGTATGACTCATAAATTCTAGCTTTCTTGATGCCTCAAGACTCACATTCTAGCAGCTATTTAGAGGCTTAATTAATGTATTCAATGACATTTAGTGGCATGATTAAATTTTTATATGTTTTATTCTTTCGGATGTCTTGAAACAGCATGTTTTATAGTATCATAATCAAAATGTGCTGCCTAAAATACCAGATATATTAGAGCTCCTGAGGCCTCTTAGTTGGATATACACAGCTACCTCTCTGTTCAAAGATCACCCAGTGACTTAACTAAGCTTGTTGTCATGAATGCTTTTTTGTTAATTACCTTTAAGAAAAATATTAAAAATTTCAGATTTTAGAAAAGCTTTAAAAATTTGCATCCTAATTTATTTAAAAGACGAAAGATGAAAAAAAGGGCATGTTCTTGTACATATTATTTTGAAGTGACTCTTGTATTGTTTTGGTGGTGCCAGCGTGCAGCTCTGGAACTGAGTTCCATGCATCAGCTCCTGTGACAAGCTGTAGACAGATCGACTGCAAGCTCAAATAGATTTCACATATCCTGGTTATACCCGGCTTTCTGGCCGGCAGATCGAAAGCAGCCCAACTCGTTCACTTCACTTGGTACTCCCACTGTGTGTGTGTTGTGTATGAAGCCTTCTCGAGTCCTGAGCTGGAGCCAAGTACAGCGTAAGCAGCCCAGGAGGTGTTTAGCTGTGAAAATATGTGTTGAAATTACACAGCAGTGAAGCTCTTCATGCTGACATTTTGACAGAATCTTTCATATATTACTGAAATGCCTGTCATGTCATTCGTCCTCCGGTGCATGTGTCAACCACTTTAGCTAAATCTAATAGGAAATATATGTGTCTTAGCAGAGGATCACATATGTTGTTCAGACTGAAAAACAAACAGAAAAGGGTTTTCTCGACACATTAAGTTTGTGCCTTCTATGAACCCTCCTGCTTTCCTGTCAGTTTTTTCCAGCTCCCCCCCCCCTTCCTCCTTGGCATGGCTCTGTTTGTTTTGGAGAGCGAGAAACAGGATATGAGGCGATAATAGCCCATATGTCTTCGGACCATTGGAGCTAACATTTGCTATAGGACATTGTAACTGGAATAAAGCAATACATCACTTACTAAGTGACAGCAACAATCAAGCCAGGAGATTTCAGGGCCACACAGGCGAAAAGGCAGTGAAGAGGCTGCCAGTCTGAACATTGACAGGCTTGATCGTTTATGATACTTAAAAGACAAGAACTTAAGCTGCTTCAGTCACTATTTATAATAACACTGAATGGAATTTCAGTGTATTATGTAAAAGGTGTTGCTCATTTAATAAACCCACACAAAATTATCATCTGGCTCTCCACTTCCCCTTAACTCTGCGATTAGCATTTTAGCTTTTTGCAGCTTTTTGATTGTTTTGGTTCTGTTGCCTAAAACTTTATTCTTTGCATTCAATCTCAATGCTCTTAGCCACAAGCAGGTTCCACTTTAAATCCTTTGTATATTACCTGTTTAGTGCCAATTGGCAGACGAACAAAGTTAGTTATTAGACAGGGAAGGCAGTGAGGTGATTAGCAGCTAAAGAGCCAGATATTTCCAAGAAGAGTTAGTGGAGACTAAATCAGAGGTAGGAATTTCACCAGTGGCCCTGATTCCCCTCTGTAGAATCATATGCCCATCAGCCACTTTTTCATCGGTGCCCCGCTGTCTGCCTGTTCTGTTTTGTCTTCCTCTTTCCTGCCCCTCAGCTCTCCTGTCTATCTTTCTGTAACCCAGTTTAGATGAAACCACACTCACTTCCATACATTGATAGCCCTAAATGGTTGCGTTCCCATGGAAACTGCGCTCACATGGGTCACTCCTCCTTCGATCAAGTCAATCACAGAGTCTGTGTTGTGTGTAGCTGTGCTTGTGTTTCTTTTTCTTGTTGTTGCTTTTCAGTACCAACAGCTAGTTGCAGTGGTGTAGCAGAAAATGAGCTGTAGTTACCCCATTTAACAGTATCGCCTGTAAATGTGATGTAAATATAAGTCAGCATATATGCTCATATACTCTAATGACATCAAAAGTTGTGTTTGGAAAGTCTCAATCAATAACAGTCTAAATTGCGTTTTTTGTGACCTCTTTGTCCTCAAACATAATTAACTGCTGCACGCCAAGTGACCTTGCAGCAAAAATTTAAAAATTCCAGGCCTGCTGTTGGTTTTATAAAACAGAAGAAGTAAAGGGGTTGTTTATGAGGCTAATCTCCTGTTGAATTGTGGCCACAGAGCTTGTTCTTTAATGTTCCTCAGTGGATTGCTCCCAGAACTTATCCTCTCAGGGGGTTTGACCTGCTCAAGTTTTTATGAGCTAGTACACATATACAAACACAAAAACACTCGCTGTGCTGTTAACCCATGGGCACAACCAACACTCAAAGATGGATTGTACATTCGTTGCACTGACTCATCATCGACAACATTTTCGCTGTATATTAGATTCTTCTGTCATCTCAAGGCTTGTTGTCTGGTTGAAATAAAGTGAGGCACTGTTTACACAGGGGATTTTTGTACATTTTACTTATCGATCAGGCAGTCTCTCCAGTTGACTCATAGCAAGGAATGTAGGGAGTGGAACTGCAGAAAAAAGACAAAGCAAAAAGTTAAAATCAGTGTTTTCTTATGTGTTTTTTTACTTTCATGTCTGCTGGCTGGTTTGCAGGATAGGACAATTATAAAACTCACCGTATTTGTAAAATATTTTTTTTGGATTCTAAATAGGGTACATGTGGCTTTGTCATTTCTAAAAATAAGGTATCAGCTGCACTACTGAGAGTGTGTTTCCATTGCCCAGAGCTATGGATAGTGCTGGTAATGTAGAGCAAGCTGTGAGACTAACAGTTCTCTTCGTCCTCACAAGAAAACCCCTGTGCAACAGTGCATGTTTTTCAGACGTAGTATAAGAAAACTTGCTGCTTTATGAACTAACAGCTGAACTGCCGTGTAAGCTGGCTAATCTCTGACGTGCTGTATCCTCCACTTGCTAATTGGCTTAACTGGAGCTTACCCTAAAGTCGCTTTCTCATGCCTTTCATTATGACAACACAAACACGATTCACCAACAACCTGACGGAACACAAACCTTCCCTTCCCTTCACTTCTGCCAGTTTCGATAATGGGACTGACTGATTCTCGTGCAAACAGCTGCTGACAAGAAATTGGCCTCATAAATTAATTATTGCTGTTATTGAGAGGATGTAAAGTAACAGCGGCCGATCCTCTGTTACTGCTTTATTGATGAGGTTAACGACCACTGCACATTTGGCTAGCTCACTCTTAAAGTTTAGTTGTTATAGATGATTCTTGCATGCCAGCATTTAGTTATTAATATTCAAGCTGTACCAATTAATGTATATTTTATGAACCATGGACTGAATGATAACGGTCATTTACATTGACAAACCCACAGAGAATAAAAGCTCAACTCTACTTCAGTTTTATGTAGCTTGGCAGCCTCTTGCATCCCCCTGTTTGGCTTTAAAAGCTTACAAATGAACTGTTTTCATACACTGAAACTCATCTTGTTAGCTTTGTGTTCAGATGTGCCAGGCAGCTGCTTTAAGTGAAAAGACTTAATTCTCTGTATCCCACCTGCCCAGCATTAAACTGCACACTGACAAAGTTAGCAGCTAACTTGATAACATAGTGGAGCAGCTAGAGGCTAAAGGGCCACATATTTTCCTCGGAAGTTGGAAAGGGACTGAATACACTGACATATGTTGATTAGCTGGAAATGCAGTTTTAAATGTCTATATCTGCTACGAGCAAAATAGGCTAATTAATAACACTGCTACTGTCACTTTATGAGCATATGTAAGATTTTTCCTTACAGCTAAATCTGCTGCCTGTAAAAGAACAGTGAATGCAGCTGTAAAGTTCATTTTAAAACCTTGTCTATAGCAGCTTGAGTTTGAAACTTATTGGGGGCACAACACAAGTTTGCTTCCCCGAGTTTCTCTCTACCAGCGTGTTCTCTTCACTGACCTCAAACAATCGAACATTTCTGTCAGGTCAATATCTTCAGCCTAATTTTTCATGTCGTGGCCTCAGTCCATCCTTCTCTCCTGAACCCAGACACGTTAGTCTCGGCAGCCTGATTACAGGGGGCAGGCAGAGGAGATTCCTGAAAGTAACTGGGACAAATCCTAAAAATGCCGCCTGTCTGGCCCCAGACGTCTGCATGAGGGAAGACAGTGAGGCCGAAGACTTCACCTTGATTTAGTTTGCAAAAGTAAGACTTTTTTTTAGGTTGAAGGCAGGGTTGAGAAACAAAAACTCAGACAAATATTGATCACACCTGGTACTTCAGACTGATTTCTGTGAGACTCAGAGGAGATCAAGCAAACCTCTTTATGCACTAACAGGAGTATAAGAACCAGTACTCCCAAATTATCACAGATAGAATAATAAATATTGATCCAACAAATAATTATTTTCATTATCAATGAGATTGTTTGGTCTACAAAAAATGAACAGTGCACATCACAATTCTTAGCTCAAAGTGATATCTGTAAATTATTTGTTCTGTCCAGCTGGCATTTCAAAACCAAAAAGTGGTTGAAGGAAAGACGATCACACTAAAAACTTGTTGCTGCTTTCTAACTCAGCCCCTAAAAATCATACTTATTTCCAACTTTAGCCCCAACCGATGTTGACTTGTGACATCACTATGATGCATTTATTAGATTTTTCACAGCTCCATATGGAGCCACAACAGGTTTTATTTAACTTTTTTTGTTATGCATTACTTGTAGTATTCTCCATCACCTGTACACATACCTAAATGTATAAAATTGGTTAAGTTCTTTGAAACAAAACATTGCAAAGTAAACATTCCCAGACCATTTCCTGCTGTGTTTGAATGTAATCAATTATGAAGAGAGAGAGAGAGAGAGAGAGAAAGTTTTTGCAACAGCCCAATGCTTAGAGTAGGTATTAATATGTATTATTTGGCTGTCCATATTCCCATGTATTTTTGACAAGTATGGTAATACACACATAAAGTTCCATTAATGCATGTGTTTGCTTATTGCAAAGCTAGTATGTTTTTATAAACATATCTAGGTAATTAAGGCAAGATATTAATTTCTTCCCAGTTTATCTTGAAAAGTAACTTAATGCTGTTGTAGACCCTCAGACTATAACAAAACCAGAGGGAGGTCTAGGTCTACTGGTTTAAGGGTTGACAAACTTTTCCAAGCCAAGGTCCCATAAATAAGAGCAGCTTTTAGGTGGGCTGATTGTTTCTTAAAACCTTTTGACAGCACAACAGCAAATGTTAAAAAATAACTTGTGGTGCTAAATCCGTACCTTATATATGCTGCCTTATACTTGTAACTTTACTCGACTATTAGGTCTTTGTTTTTTTTGCAGCTAAGCTTTTGTCAGCTGGGCTGTTGATCTGCTTGTTTCTTTGGCATTATTTTGCCATTAGAATAAAGTAAGATGAAATAGAGGCCGATATGTTACTATTGTAATTTCTTTTTCAATAATGCAAATGTATTTTTCCTCATATTCACTCTAGTTTGCTAAAGCCTTCGGGCAGCCCCCACTTAAAAACCATGGAACCGCTAATCTAGTTTTGAGATATCAGTCGTTGAATACAGTGGCAT
>JAPZDY010000007.1:19489749-19507002 GCA_029783645.1 Ctenochaetus hawaiiensis
TCAGACTGAAGCCTCTGTGAGTGCACGTATTGAAAGTCTTGGTGGTGTTACATATGTTAAGTTTTGTAATAACAGGTGTCAAACAAATCAGGCTGGTAAGAACAATCACATTGCAGCATGTTTGTCAGCGCCTCAGTTTTGCCATGTCAGTGTTCAGGTGGAAGATGACTCTTTTTAAAACCAAAAACATGCACAAGTACATTCAGAGGGTGCTCATCACAGTGTGTGAGCCAGCTGACTGGTCTTGTTGTGTAAGTGTGTGCCTCATGTTTCATAATTTGGGTTAGCCTATTTTTTTGCCATTGTTGAGGACTGTTTCCAGAGGTGTATGTGCGTGTTTGTGTCTGTCTTTGTGTGCATGTGTGCATGTGTTCGGGTGTTGATATATGTAAAAAGGTTTTTGGCTACACAGTAGGTGCTGTACTCCAAAGTGTTGTCTCAGTATGTGTGGGAGTGTATAGGAGTGCTGGTGAGAGTGCTTATGGTCTGCCTGTGGAGTGTGTGGGTGTCTTTGTGGTTTTGAAAATGGTTTTGTGCTTTTTGACATTCAACGTGGCAACTGTTTCCATGTGGACGGAGTAGAACAAAGACAAAAGAGATGTGCAACAATGAACAAGAAAAAGTACCATACTTGTCAACAGGTACAATAAAGCACTTTGTTTTGCAGAACTTATTTTTTTTCTTAAATGCAGGTGCTTTCTCTCATTCTGTGTAGTATTTATATGCATAACCTTCCTTAACTCTGAGTCAAACACCTCAATCTAAAACTTGTGTTTTTAGAGACCATGTGGAGCATCATTTAGCATCTATCCATCAATGTTTTTTCTTAGTTAGTGTTGTCGTGGAAACAGGGTCAGCCGAGCGACCCAGATGTCATTTTCTCCAGCAAGGTTCCCCTGCTTCTCCGAGGGGAATCTCGTAAGTGCTCCAAGGCAATGTGGGAGATGTAGTTCCTATGGTGTGTGAGAGTAACCACTCTGTGTTGAAAGACAGCAGTTGAGATGGACATTGGCTCTCATTGACATTGTTGAGAAGGTTCAAACAAATCTCCTTTTGGCCAGTCATCAACAGAGATGCTAGAGGGTTAATTAATCCATTAACAAGAGTAGGTATGTCTTTTATTGTCTAGAGTATGATGGTAAAATGATAAAGATTTTTATCTTTTTCTTTTTTGTTGTCCTAAAAAAAATCTGTGCAGCATTTGTAGTCACTGTAACTGCATTTCAGATCAAATTGATGACTTTTAAATTCAATCAAGGTCACTCAGTTTAAGCCAGAGATGGACATTAATGCGCTAAGTAGAAAGGACAAGACCTACTGCACCTTTGTTTAGGCTCCGTTCTGTGACTTGCATACCTTTCATTGTTTCTTTACGACCTTCCCAACACAACTACCCTTCCAGTCATCTTATCACTGTAACTTTTAATAGACGGTCTTTTTCTAAAAAGTCATAGTACATTTTTTAAGCTCAATACAAAGTGTGTCACACTTCTTCCTGTCACTTTGTCACATGCCAGTTAATTACTATCGTCTGTTCCTGCCTTCAAACTGAGCATCTCATGCAAATCAACTGTTGCGCCAGATAATTATTAATTATAATTATTTACCTAAATTGCCTGCAGTACAACTGGCTGCCATCTGAATACAGCCTGTATTAAACTCTGAGTCCGACAGTTTCTTTTTAAAAACAAGAACATGTTTATTTTTCTTTATTTTTACTTGTTTTGTAAGAACTGTCAGGTTATAGTTGAGTAAAACTTATATATAACATTGTTATAGTCATATATAATCACATGATTGAATATAGTTAGTGGATGGATCCTTCCCTGATTCTCTTCCTCAATTTTCTGTTATCACCCTCGTTATCACTGTAATGAGGGAGCAATGTGATATCTATGTTCTCTGGAGTTATGCTGTCTTGAATTAGAGTTTGAAACACTTTTTTGAAAGTTTGCATCTAAATCTGTCCAAACTTTAAAGAAACTAACTTTGACAAAGGTGTGTGGAACATTTTAACACTATTTTCCCACATTCTTGTTCTCTTAGCTTCTTGTATAACAAATTCTGTTATTGTTTAATCTTCCTGTGAGTCATCGTTCAGCTCCCCACACATTATCTAAGGGCTACTCAGTATGTTAATAGAATACAATGGATTTGGTTAAATAAGTTGCTTAAGTGAACACTTAATATATGTGTGAGCATGCATGTGTGGCTGCATTTTTCTCTGCCGTGCATTACTCGGAAACATGCTGTATAGTGCCTTATTATTCTTTGTAATGTTCATTTGTCCTTTAAACATATCGCTGTAATTTAATGATTGATTATGTAATGAAGATCTTGTATAATAGTTCATTTTTTACACAGATTTTTGCTTATTAACAAGTTTATTTCCAGTTAGTTCAAGCTATTGGCTGCAAATTCAAATACTAAAAAATAAGCACTGAAAAAATGTAAAGGCTGCAGACTTGTTTCTGCATGTGGATTAAAGAGCAGTTAGCCTCTGTTTTATAAAATGAAGCAGGAAATTTAGATATAATGTGAGACATCCTCCATCACGCATCGCCTACACTGTGTTGCAGCACTTATATTACACTGTTGGCAACGTGTCCACTGCTGGGGAGTAGAAGCGAGGAATGAAGCCTGGATGAAGAGTTTGTTTATAGAGTACAACAAAAGAAATATTGCTTCTAAAGGCAGGAAATCAAAAGTAAAGAGGGAAACTGTCTGTAGATTTCTGTGATTGAATATTCCTCTCCCTGTTTCAGTTGGGGAATTATACAGAGCAGGATCTCGCTCCATCTGTGCTGTGAATAATTCAGTCAACAGTGAGAAGCTGGTACAGTGTGAGCAGACAGGCATTCCCATGGGAGAACGCCTCCTGCTCCCACCTCACCATGTGACCAAACACTGTGGGCTACCAACAGGCTCATTAGAGCCCAGGCACATAGAACACAGAGGACCAACATTTACTCAAAAAAATTAGCATTTTTTACATAACGTGAACATCACTATAACTCTTAAATGGATGAGCATCAGCCTGTTATATCTTATTAACTTACAGTCCACAGTCTAGTTGATAATCACGGTCATTATATTGGAATTCTAAATAACAAAAAGGATCATCATCATCTTCTTCTTCATCATCATCACCATCATCACTGATTGGAAAAATGAGATATCATCAAAGTACACTTTCTGGCCAAATGAGCTCATCATGCTCCATAAGTAACAAGGCAGTCATTTGGTTTAATGGGACAAAATGGACTTAACATGTAATGATTTGGGTGTTGAAAGCTTACTTCATCACTGTAAATGAGCTCAGCAGTAATTTCAGGAATGAGCAATGGATTCTCTCTTATTGCACTAAAACATCTGTTGTACCTTTCGCCTCCGCTCTTATATTATCTCTTTTTTTGTGATTCTGAACTAAATGATCTTGTTAGTTACATAAAGAAGGTTGTGGGACATCTTTTTTTAAGCTTTACCCATACTGTTACTAAAAATCTGAATATCTCAGCCTCTCTTTGTTCAATTTTGATTATTTTTATATAATGTTTAACTTAACACCAAACTTTATGGACATGTAATATTAATATAACAAAATACCACTATAAGGCAGTATGTTAATCCCAAATAGCTTAATTTTGTTCGATCAATTTCCAATATCCATACTGAGTTTGGTTAAATGTATGTGAACATGGAGTAAATTCAGCAGCAGTCAAGCTGCTTTGTACATCCTCCTTTTCTATCCACCGAATTCCACGTAATCCAAATCACTCTAACCGTCATCCTTTTTGTGTTGGAGAGAATGCAGAGGGGGTTGACACATTTGCTTTACAAACTTTGTGTGAAAAGGTTTTTATGCAGAGAAAAAGTAGTGTGCAGTGGTACATACATAAAATCCTCAGTTCATCCTGCATGTTACACTGTGAATACAAATGCCCTCTGCAACACTGAGACATAAGAAATGGTATTTTCCACTCCATGCCATAATGCACCACTTGCTATATTTTTCCTTTGTCCTGACTCTTAATGTTCCTACAGACCACATAACCACACATGTTGAGCATTTTTTCTGTCCTTCACAGGGTTAATACTTGCAATGAATCACATTAATCAAAAATTGCTTTAAAAATGTCTTTCACTGCCTGTCTTGACTGAGTAGTTTTTGCCTCATAGCCTTCAGTGTTTGAAAATCATGGATGCAGACCCCCCAAAATTATGAATTTATTTATTTTATAATTTGATAAACTGTTAAAAAAACTATTCCTACAGGGATGCTTTTCTCATCATGATGAAAATAAAGTTGAGAGGAACTGAACACAACATGTAAGTCAGGTGTGCAGAATGATGTAGGTCTCATTTGCGTCGTCTTTGTGTACAGCCGTCAGTGCAAACTGGTCATGTAGGCCTCTATACACAAGCTGGATCTTGTTTTCTGCCGTCAGTAAAATCTTTGTCCAATAGGAACTTCCCTCAATGTAACACTTTTGTATTATGGAGTATTCTTATTTTCTTTAATCTGTAACAGCTTGTGACCTGCTCACCCTTTGTGTGTCACTGATTGCAGCAAATTATTATGCCAGTACAAAATGTCAAATGAACTTCCTGAACTCCCTGCAGGAGATGACCCTTCATCATTACGCTCTCTTTTCTAATGCAAGAAGTTCCCCACACCTAATGATGACATGGCACCTCCATGAAAGTGTTGGAAGTCATATGTCAGGCGACAGGTCATACTGCTGACTTTCACCCATCACTGAGTGCCACTGATTGTCCTCACCAACAGAGTTTATTTAGGTTTCACAAATCCTGCCTGAATCTAGCAGTTTTTTTAAATAAAACAAACCTTATCTGCTGATGTGCGGCACTCAGTGTTGTATTTAATGAGTTCTGACCTGCCCGTGTCTGGAGTCTGGACTGATGTTGCACCTGAACCTGTTGCTATGGCAACCGAGCAGCTGTGTCACTCTCCTCCACTTGTTTTTCTTTCTCTCTGGCCTCTTTTAGTCTACCTGCCTCTGTCTCTCTCATCTGTCTTGAACTGATGGTAGAAAGTGACTAATATGGGTTTTTTACCTCAGGAAAGCCAAACCAATGCACTTAAACAATACTCAGATCAAATCTGCATTTGAGTATTGCATTAAACACAATAAATATTCTGTTAAAGTGCATTGGGCTGCCCAATGAAACAAACCAACGGCATTTATTTGATAGTTAATGGTGATCAACACTAATTCACATAACATAAAAAACAGAACCACTATATGGATTTTCAGCACCAGTGTTCTTCCTACTTTCACATTTCACTTCATGTCAGCTTACTTTGCCAACCATTCTGCTATGCCAATAGTCCCACAGTTTTGGGAAATGCGCATATACGCTTTCATACTGAGAGTTACTACTCTCATATTTGTAAACTTAATAAAAAAGATCGAGCTAGCAGCTGGCTAACATAGCTTAGCACAAAGACCAAAACCAGGGGTTCACAACTAGTCTAATCTGACTGCCAGCAGCCCACCACTTAATATTTGGTTAGTTAAATTTGTATAAAATCTTAAGAATGTAAGATAGAAAAGTGGTGGTGTTACAGGTGTCAGCTAACTGATGGCTGTAGTTTCATATTTAGGGACAGACTTGAGATTGATATTGTACATTTAATCCAACTCTTAGAATGACAGATCCTTGCTTCAATCAGCGGCAGAACAATCAGACAAATTACAGCATATTTTTTGCCACTGAAAACAGTGGGGGTTAGTATTAATAGGTTTACTTTTTGAGCAATACAATCAGTAGCATTAGTTTTAGTACCATTATTGTTAACATTAGCCTTGGTGTCATATGATTTTTACCAAAATAAGAATAAAGTTTTTTCATAATATTGTTCAGAAATATAATAAACCCTAAACCACAATAACTTTATTCCTGTTTCTGTGTCTCAGTTTCTCCAGAGGTGCTGGGGTTTCTGACAGCCATTGGTCTCTTCATCATCCTCATGACCTTCCTGTTCTGGTACCTCAACAACAAGTTGGCCCTAGAGAACCCAGGGAGCCTTCAGTGCCTTGATGACTTCAGGAAAAAAACAGAGCTGCAAGGTGAGCCTGCATTAAACAAAAAAATCTCTACAAACATTTGATGTTTACAGTTGTTTACTGTAATGTCCTGCACAAATACTTCTTGTAAGTTGAGACTACACTACTGTGGCACCCAAATATAAACTTTGTTTCTGTGGCAATTGCTCTTCAGTTATATACTCAGTTTAAGCCAACAGCAACACAGCAAGATCAGCAGTCCCTGATCTTTTGAAATGTGAGGATGGGACGAATATTGCCATACACTGCATCCACAGTTAAACAAAAGAAGATACAATTCAGTGCAAAATGGCATCTTTTTTTTCATTGGAGAGGATAGAAAAATTAAAGAGATCTTGTTTTTTTCCCTTGCAGCTCAGAAAAAAGATCAAGAGCAGTACCTTAAAGTTTCTGTGAAACTCTCTCCTCAGTTTTAAGATACTAAACCCTGTGAGGCCCTAACAAAGCCCTTTGTATCATCCAGCCACCCTGTAAAATTACAAACCCATGTTATTGACTGCAGTATGAGGCCTGACCTCTGCATGGGGACAATTTCCACTGGCACTGGCCTTTCTCAACCCATGAGGGGATTTCTGATGCTGACAGCTGTTGGCCTGTTTACTTGTCATCTGTCCACTGGGCCTCAGGAGTTTAAAAGGTTGAAGGCCCCAGGGAGCCAGCATAGGGAGTTGGCTTTACCCTGTGAAGCCACCTGGTAAACATTCAGTTAAAAACAAAGAGGCAGTAAAAGATGATAGAATAGTGAGGGGATTTATGTACAATAACAGCTTAAAAGGAACAAGGTGGGCCAGTTAGGCTTGTTTTCCATCATGTAAAACTATAATGCAGTCTGGTGAAAAAAGACTTTTCCAATGTCCTCTTCGTGCAAAAAAAAGTGCTCTTTTGAGTGAAAAAATGATGTATTTTGCTAAAACTTTTGATTTTGAGGTACTTTTCTGTTAATGTTACAGCTCAGCTCTGACTGAAGTCTTGAAAAGCTCTGCTGCCCCTTACTGGAACAAATATGATGTTACAACTGATAGTGCAGTGCTGGTCCATGTTAAAACAAGAAGTGACTGTGTTACTGACAATATTCAAAAAGGATTCAAACGTTAGAATATAGAAACTAATTTCAGGCATTGCATTTATTATATTCCAATATCACTGAAATGTTTTATGAATATAGTGATTATATTTCACCTTTTTCTCTTTTTTCTTTTTCTCTTTCATTTTTCGATGGTTCATGTCCCTCTTACATATGTATCTGTGAATCTGCCAAACATTAGATATAATACTTAATAGCAGTCTTAGATCAAGGTCGCTGCTTAATGTAACTTAAGCTGGAAAAAATGACCACAGAGATGCATTACTATCATTTTCCCTCTGGACAGAAAATGAATCTAAAAAATTTATATTCAGCTGTTCATCAACAACATAATAATATATCTAACCCCCATAAACATATTCCCTTGCATAATAAGGCACTTGGTTGCATAATGTGTCTGATTATGGACAGGGCTCCATGGCAACATTGGACTACCTGACTACTGCATAAAGTTCATAAATTGCTTTACGTAACCATAAAACTCCTATTGATCAGTCTGCTTCTCCACTGTGACTATGAGATATTCCCTTTGAGCGGGTAGTTTTTGTTTTTATACAGGTATTTCATGGTTACTGTGTGCAAAACATCTGTGATTTAAAATGCACCGTTGAATGTGGTGCCATAAAGAAGAGTGGATGGGGTTGAATGTCTCAGTAGATACTGTGCCATTTTGCATAATCAGCGCCGGGTTGTAACAAAAAAGGAGTCTGTTGTTAAAGGTGATCTAAAGCAGTATTCTGTCCATCCAGACATGTTTTTGTAAAAGAGGTTTGAGTGGGTAGGTGGAGAAAAACAGTATATCCCTTTACGGTACCACTAAACAGTTCAAAAATCCAACGTTCAACATTGATGGTCTCAGGGATAATCCTGTCAGTGTGCTCTTTGTCCATCAGCTGTTTTACATGTGAGTTCCCAGACCCTGTATTATTAAGCACTTCAGAACTCCCAGACAAGGGAAACAAAAAAAGGAAAAGAAAACAAGACAAGGGACACACTTGACACCCATGATTAATCATGGCATCTTGTATATATCTTAGCGAATTTAGCACATTCAAAAAACTAGAAGGATATCTAGATTATTTAATGCAAGAGAAAAGAAAAAAAATACAAAATACAAAAGTAGCATCACAGGGTGAGTGTGCAGAGCTTCCTTTTTGACTTAAGTCTCTTAAGCTTTGAATGAATAATTTGTAGCACTTTGCTCTATAATCAGCAACAGCTGCCACAACCAAACACTGAATTGCATAAAATGGATGAACGGAATTTCTCATGTTTTTCATACATTAAAGGTGCAAAAGATTAAGTAAATTTTAATTTTCTTTATCAATTGCAATGTGAGGCAATTAAAAAAGCATTTACACATAATGGTTCAAACCTCTAGACAAGTCAAAGTGTTTACCACCTTCAGTGCATTTAAAAATGCACAAATAACGATTATAGAATGTACAAAAAACTGGTAAATAAGAAAAATACAAATTCACATGAATACAAAGTGAACCTCTGGATGATTATTACACACAGATTGCATTATCTAGTGGCCCAGATGGTTCAGATAAACTTTTACTTTATACATAACGTAGGTATGATCTGAAATGTTATGTTTAGATTCACTAATTTAAGCAAAATGTCACTGTCAACACAAAGGTAGTCATGCTTGTAATAAAAAAAATAGAGGATGGAGCTTGTTTCTCTGTCTTTTTGGTGAAAGCTGATTTTATTATTTCAAATTTTAACCTGTAAAGTATGTCATTTTAAAACAGATCTGTCTTCTTTTCAAGCACTTGCTAACTGTCAACTTGAGCTATGCTGATATATTACAAGTCTGGTGAAATTCAGTACTGGAAAACTATTTGCACACTGGAATTGCTCCTAGTTAATGTTTCCATTCTTGTGTAATTCAGGATTGGGTCCAGCAGAGGCTGCCAGTCTGCCTGACCTTTAAGATCTCGTTCTCTCACACAGTAATCAGGCCGTTTTACTTTCCCCCGAACAGACAAGGCTTACACAGACGCTGACCTGCAGGGTTCATCATCGGACAGCGAGGATGAAGTGATGGGTCAGTATCAGGAAGCAGTCAGCCGCTCCCAAGGCCTCCGGGGCGGGGCCAAGGCGGCCGCTAATACCAAACTTGTGGGAGGTTTCAGCTGGGAGAGCCGGCAGAAGTACAGCCCTCTGACTGCTGATTATGACGGCTACAGCAGTGAAGCATCAGCTGACGATGGTAGGTTCTGTGTTCGTCAGATGAACTCAGAAACTAGTATCCTTCCCTTCATGTACAGTATTTTCATTTTTCTGTGTCTTCAGGTTACATAATCATTTTGATTATTTACTTATTTTTCCAAGAACATCCACAAATAATGCCTCAACTGAATAATGAGAAGTTGCACTTTTAATAGATCAATACAGATATTTCCCCTCTTATCACTGCACTAAGCTTGATTCAAATGCACTCTTTTGCACCTCCAGTTCAACAAACACAAACACACTACACACACTGATACACACTGTCAGTTAATCCAGAGGTGATCAAAGCAAAGCTCCCGTTCAGCACACTCTCCGTGGGAGGGTTGTGAAACAGTCAACTGTCTGCATAATTTGCACAGCCTCACACTTTTCTTTTTTTCCTTTCTTTTTTTTTGTGATGCATCTCTGTTTCCCATCTGCCAGACTCTCCATCACAAGGCGTTTACTGCGGTGGATGGAAGGCAGGCGGGTTTATTTCAACATAGACCAAGTCACAGGAGAACACTAGCATTGACCTATTTAGATCAGTCTGTTATTCATCTGTCATGACACTTTACTAGAAGTGTGTGCTCTTGATTTATTTGACATTACGAAAGTGCCATACGCACTTAATCTGCACCCAGTGCGTCAATCAATCATTTAGGGTGTGTAACGCATTTGACATCGTATGATAAACTGCGGTTGTTTGCTACATTGGGTTGATGTGTTCTCTTGGGTTGGTGCTGAAATGAATGAGATGAAGAAAGGACAATTTTTTTTTCTTTTTGATTAAATTCTTTGGTGGATCAATACCACTCACATCTGTATGCAACATATGGAACTACAGCCACCAGATGGTTAGCGTCACAGTTATGGTTATAGGGAAAAAAAGACAGAAAAAAAGGCTTAATGGGTCTCCAGTGCAAGTGTACCAATATTGCATTGCAGTAAGTTATCGTATGAATTAAAAAAAAAAATCACTGACACTTCTAAAAAATATCCAATTCATATAAAAAGTAAAGTCAAAAGGTTATAATTTTTAACCTGGTGATATGCAGGACTGTTTCTAAGGCCAGGTATAGTGACTCAGTAAGATTTTTTTGTCAGCTTGTTTTCACTCATTAAATTGTGTGCATATTAAAATGTAAAATGATAACAAGTAAGCTCTTAGACAGACTGTTTCCACCTGTCTCCAGTGCATATGCTAAGCAAGGCTAACTGGCCTTCACTTATATATTTAGCCAGCAGACTCTTTTAAAGAGCAAGAATGAGAGTATGTCCCAAGACATCAAACTATTATTTTGAAGGAAGGTATATTAAAAATATGAAATGAAATGAAATGAAAATAGCTCTGAATTTATGACTAGTAAATGGTAAAAAGAAGGACTGAAAAGTAGAATTAAATGAAATGAGAGAAAAGAGTCAATAAACATGGTGAATAGAACTGTAAATGTACAGTAAACTCGAGTACCTTACTTCTCACAGTATCCTCTTATAAAAAAAGAAATGAGTGAAGAGTTGAAGTTATCCTTCACATCTGATTCTAATATTGTAGTAAAGATGCAAATTTGACATGCTTGGTGCTCAACACACTCACCCAGAAATCAGCCGTGTTTATGTCTGACAGTGTTTTTCAAACACAAAAACAAAATCTTTGGCAGAGCCCTCAATTGGTGAATCATGTCTGAACCAGTTTTGTGTTATATAAGACAGTGGGTTCCAAGGCAGAGTGTCTGGCACGATCTATTTAAAGCAATGTTTGAATGTGTAGCTGAGGGATAAATAGTGGATGACATGCTTCTGACTCCATTAGTAAAGAAGCAACGTACTGCACAAGGTTGTTGTTATGCAAGTGCTGCAAAAGCTGTGTGTCTCCTCACAACCACTAGATGGTCCCTGTCATCCTCAGTCTGAGCTCAGATACGTGCTGCCTGATGGGGAAACAAAGGCTGTTTAATGATACCGTATTAAAAGATTTTCAGGTCATTTTGGCCTTAGACACACAGAAATTTCTTGAGATGATTTTGCTTTTGTTGTACAAGCTAATTTTCTGTTGAAGGAGAAGATCTGATGAAAACTGAAACATAATGGCCTTATTTCATTTGTGTCTGACAGTCACGGTGATTCTTCATTATCAAGTCTCAGAGATATCAGTGGTTCTTGGCTGAGAGTGAAGTGGCTCTCTGATTAACACTCATGTGATTTTTAACACGGCATTGATTACTTGTTCATTTACAGGGAACATTTTTAGAGCAGTTTGCATGTTCCCTGTTGAATCTTGCTTACAGATCGTAATGATGTTTTGTTCAGTTTGCTTGACTTAACTAATGATTTTGATTGATTCTAAATAATGTTGCTAGTATTATTTTGTATGAAGGAAATGAGAAATTGATGATAAACATTAATTTCATTCAGTTTATCGACTAGTTGATTAAAATCATTTAACTATACCCGCAGCGCCCTGTATTTAGCTGCATATCTACTAGTCAAGACAGATTTACTTGACAACTCATTTATTTCCTTGCTTTAATAGAATAATCCCTAGGAGGTCACATAAAATTAAACTACAAACTTGAGGGAAGTTTTAAAATTGAAACATAATTTGATTCAGCACAAATATAATTTTTCATTTTACTTTTCTGTTAATCATCTCATCACCCCTGAAATTTATCATAAGACCCACTAACACTCTGAAATTTAATAAGTGTCGTGGGGTCATGGGGATTTGTTAGAAAATGTAATGTATTACACTTTGCAAAAACCACTGAATGCAAATTTCTTACACATCTGCTATCTCTGCTGTTCAAAATTCAAGTCAGCTAGTCAGAATATTTATTTGCTGCTATTGACCCTCTGCCTTGTTTTTGCTGTTTAAAATCAATGTTCTATGAAACACAGCATGCTTCATGTAGAAACCTAAGGGATCAAAAATGCTGTTTAAAGTGTAAATTAAAGACCAGTTCTTTTGAGAAATGTTGATAAATAACTGGACAGCAAAAGGCTACTTTAGGTTTTCTTGGATTCAAAGAAGCGGTCAACACTAGATTGAAGACAGTTTTGGGGTTTTTTGGACAAATATAACCTTGACTTGTTTTCTGAAGCAATAAGATTATGTGGTGAGTTACCCTTATGAGAGAGAAGGACAGGGATTTGAGTCATGTGTGCCTAGCAGCAATAATTTAAAATTAACTGGGTTTATTTATATGGCAACACTTTAACTATGAAAGGTCTTGTGTTTGTTTTTTGTGTGATACAAATACCCTCAGAGGTTTAAAGGATTTTAAAGAAAATTCAAGGTTAGAAGCAGATTATTTCTTTCTTTTAAATACAAAGAGGGCACCAAGAAAACATACTGATGGAAGGAATTAAGGGTACATTTGCAGTTTCTCTTCACTTTTTTGGGATCCTCGGATCATTGCCATGTTACTTGTAAACACAACGTACTATTCCATCCGTAGCCAGGAGAGGATGCAGCGAGATCTCTGTCAATCCATGGCTGCACTTTGGTTGCAAGTACTAGATGTTCATTTTTCCCTCTGGCAAAGCTTCGGTGGCTGGGGTTTTTCTCAGCAAACCTTCAAGGATTATCAGAGATCTCACACCAGTCCCAACAGGAGGTCACTGTTTCCTTCTAAATTAGGAAAAATATTATTAGAAATTTAGCCATAGGTAGTGTCTAAGATATAGCTGAGAAACTTATTTTAATTTATTTCAAACAAAGCTGTCATAAAAGTTCTGAGGCCTCTGTGTTATTTTCTCTCGACTCTCACTGCTGTTCCTGTTTGTGAGTATGAAGAGCTTTATCCTCAGGACATATGTATTATACATGAGGAGAAATATGCAGAGGCTGCAGAAGCAGGCAAAGAGAGGTGCCCCGTTGGCACCACAAATGATCCCAAAAAAGGAAATAAGCAAGAAGAAAGAAGAAAAAGTCTTAGGTTTGTCTGGACCAATGTCCTTTCTGTTCTCTCAGGTTAATGTGCTCTCATGAGTGCATGATGAGGACATCGCTGAGTGACAACCTGTCAAAATACTTTTTGTCTCACAAATATAATTTCAGTGTTCACCGTAGTTAGTCAAACCTTGTTTTCATCATAATAAATCATAACCCTGATATTGCGACTGTAATATTGGTATGAATTAGTTTACTATTTATTCACTCAGGTGATTTCTAAACCTAGATATAGCAATGTGTGTTTGGAGAATTTTTAGAAAAAGGCTCAGTGCCTTCACTTGTCTTACTCCGATTCTCTAAAAAAAATGATCTTCTGAGGTGAACATATTGATTGTTTAAACAGTCCAGTTAGTGAAAACATTTCATAAAAAATGTTTGAGAAAGTCTGTGTAACACTGCACTGTAGTAGTTTTTGATAAGCCAGATCTTTTAGTCCACAAGGAAAAGTTTACCACAACGGTGCAAACCTGGCTCTGTCCAAAGTTCAGAAAGAAGCCTGACAGCACCTTTAAAGTTCACTAAAAAACATATTGTTAAAAAAAATATTTAATCTGTACAAATATCAATTTACTGTGATAACAAGACTTCAGGAAGTCACTGATCCTCTCCAAGAAATAGTCTGGCCAAGTGTGCCATGAGTTAGTTAGGCTTTAAAACCACACCTATATCTAGCACCAATAAACGCTGCACAGAGGTTCTGGGGAACAAGGTAACATGTTGCTTGTGTTGCTGATGTTAGTTAGTAAGCTTTAAAGAATGCTAGTTGGGGTTTTTTTGAGCTTTGGAGGAAACAAGGCTTACTGTCCCTATGAACACTCTCAATTAAGCCAATTACATCTAGCTTTCAAGAGATTAATAAGAACCTTCTTAATTCACTCTGGTAAGGACAGAAAACATGATTCCCGATGTAGAACAATTTCTTTGAGAGAAAGAAGAAGAAAGAAAGTCAGCTGATAACCAAGGCAGCCCCAAGCTGAGATCATTTGAAACAAAAGTGTGCTCACAGAAAGCTGTACACACCTAAAGCCAGGTGTTTAATAGCTAAGGCAAACTTATTCACAGTCATGTAGAGGCCAATAAACACACCACAGTATGGACTGCATTAAGCTTAGGCTCTTGGTAGCGATGGCGCATATTTCTCACTTGAATTTATCTCAGACATGAGTTGCTCTGTTTAAATCAGTGAGATGCTGTTGCAAACACAGTGTGGTACTTCATAAACTTATACTAGCCTATTGCCTTAAGGGCTTTTGGCCTTCACAACTTGCATTATTGATAGTTACTGATTGATAGTCATGATGTTGAATTGTTGCCTTGTGAAATCTTGAATGTCTTGTAAAACCAGAAGGGGACAGGGCTTCTGCCAGTACAGAGGGGATAAAACTCTGTGAAATAAGTATGGGTTAGACGAGAGGAGGAATGGTAACCATCCCAATTAGCGGGCTGGAGAAAAGAGTAGTGCTTTTACACAGTAGCTTCCATCAAATCAACCGCCCCCAGCTCGGCAGGAAAAAAGCTGCTCAAAATGGATTTGCTCCTTTTATCAAGCCCTCCATGACACTTAGTTAAGACTCCTTTGCCTCCATCCTGCCAGTGTTATGTGCCACTTTGAGGTGGTGTCTCACTGACATTATTAAGAGTGAAAGTTTCAAGAACTTGGGAGAAAGCTGGAATTACGTCATCATAGTGTTGGCTTTTTCTAAAAGTTAAGAGACAGAAAGAGAAGAGGATTTTTCCAAGTTATTTTTCTCCTTCATCTTTTGTTTTCTTTCTTTCTTTTTTGCAAGAGACTGGGGTTTAAAGCTTCACCAGTGTCCCTATGGGAGTATTAGCATCGGCTGTTCAATTTTTGCGAATCCAAATTGGACAAGGGATTCAGATTTGAGAATGCAGCTGACAACACTATTCAAGATTCCTTATAAGTGCCAGGGAGACTCTCAGTATAGCCTCATTCTTTGCCTTCCAGGCAACTGAATCATTCAGAAAGGTGAGAGGCATGAAATCTGTGGCAGATTAAGAAGTATTCAGTTCACTCCTCTAATGGTGCATACCTGATGTTTTATTTAGGTTGTGCATTCAAAAGATTCCTCTGGCAGAGCACATAATGTTCAATGGGACGGGCAGAGTGAGTTTCATTTAAAACTATGTTAACAAGAAAGGTAAACGGAGAGCGCAGACCTTTGTCAAAGCCAATAGTGCACTCGTATGTGATATTCAAGTATGCAGGTGCGTCCACTATGTGTGTATATATATCCTTACTATCAGGTTGTTAAAATTTTGACTATTTTACAATCGCGCTGGTTCTGCTTTGAAACCACCGTCCCAGAGTGCTCCATAACAACTGCTTTCTGTATTAAGTTTAAGCAGCTATATGTATCGGATCCCCCAAAGGACTACTGGTACCCACGAATGTGGATTGTCGTAAGGAGCTCTTGTATTTTTACAGTTGGTTATGTTTTGTCTCTGTTTATCTTTTTACCATCTACTGGATTTAGAGATGTATGGAAATTCATCTGAAGAAAAAATTGTTCTCATGACCAAAGTACTGTAGTTAACCTGTTTTACCAACCACTGATCGACAGACATCGCCATTACTAGTGCACTGCTGTTTGTGTGAGAACCAAAGGAGACTTTTTCATGATTTGAATCATTGTAATCATTATATTTCAGCATAATTTTCATGTATATATATACTTTTTTCCCCCCCTATCTTTCTCTCGACTTCTTTTCAACCAGCCAACTGTATCCAGAGGATGAGGCGCACACCGCCACTGGATGAGCTTCAGCCACCTCCATATCAAGATGAAAACGGCTCTCCAAGGATGTCCTGTACACTTTCAGACCTGGGAGACGCCAAGTGTGATTTATCCCATACCAGTGGTAGTCCCCACCTGTCCTTTGGCAAATGTCCCAGTGAGGGCAGCGATGGCCATGAAACTGAGAGTTACCTTAACAAGGGCTATGAGGAGGACGTACCCAGTGACAGTACAGCTGTCCTCAGCCCAGAGGTAAATACCTGTGACACAAGATATGACTGCATATGTCTGTTAAGGTTTAAATTGCACATTGAACATATCATTGGTTTCTTTAGGACATGTCAGCACGTGGATCAGCAGCTCAGCTCCCTAAAGGCTATGAGCCAGATCCAATTGCAAAATATGGCACTTTGGACGTGGTTTTTGACTTTGACTCGGAGGACCAGCAGCTGGCGGTTACCATTATGGCAGTAACAGACCTGCCTGCCCTAAAACGCAATGGCAACATCTCCTGGCAGGTCCACCTTGTGTTGCTGCCCACCAAGAAACAAAGGGCAAAGACAGGAATCCAGAGAGGCCCCTGCCCAATATTTACGGAGACCTTCCGCTTTAGCCATGTGGAGTCAGAGATGATCAGCAATTATGCCATCCGATTCCGCCTTTATAGTATGCGGCGGATGAAGAAGGAGAAGGTGCTCGGGGAAAAGGTTTTCTACCTCACCAAGCTTAACCTTCAGGGCAAAATGTCTGTGCCGGTTATATTAGACCCATGCTGTGCTCTCCCGGTAAGTAGGATCAAAGCAGGTGCTGGCTTTCAAGTGCTCTCATAACACCTCACTAATTGCTGCTCTTTGTTGATTGATCTTTTGTGTGATTGGATAACATTTTCAGAGAGAGGTTATATTTTGCATCTGAGTAGAATATTAAGATCTTGTTTAACACACCAGCTTCTTCTGTTTGCCTTGACGGTTTAATGTGTCTTGGGATTAAATGGTGATGTCACACTGCATTTATTTCACATCAGGGGAGGAGACAACCATAAATTCACTTGCAATGGTCTGTTCCTTTTGCTAACGTTTAAATTTGTACAGCAGTTCAAAAACCAAAGATAATAACAGATTAAAAAGCTGGTCAGTTTATGTA
>JAPZDY010000007.1:19514755-19528958 GCA_029783645.1 Ctenochaetus hawaiiensis
CGAGATTTTTTTTCTCGCGCGATAAGAGTCTCGCGGTAACGCAGCACGTTACCGCCGTTAACGGCCCAGCTATAGTTTTAATAAATATCCTTGTATGTGTGGACAAGGTATAAGAGTCAAAATGTCATCAAATCAAAGAAATGTCTACATCTTAACTCCTTTTTCTGCCATGTACAGGTGTCAAGGAGAAGAAAAAAGAGAGACAGGCAGGGGAATGCATTACATTATTTATTTAAATATACTAACCGTCTTTACCTAATGGTCTGAATAAATTTGTCACTAGTCACTTCAAATAAATTAAGTCATTAACAGGTTTTCAAAAGAGAAAGTTGCCAAATTGGAAATAGTGAAATATTAGAAGAAAATTATAGATTTGCTGAGTTTTGAGTGGTTAAAAATAACCTTAACAAAAAGTCATATTTAACCACAAATCTATTCACACAGTATGTAATAAATGATGCCAGAGATCTCTTAATCAAAACAAAGCAAAACAAAACGAAAAAAAACCCAGATGTAGTTTGTTCAAGTCATGAAGTAGCATGTAATTATGGTAGTTGCTGTCCTTAATGTCAGCAACCACAATAGAGGGTTACATGCAAAAGAAAACAATACAGTTTTAACAATGATTGCCAGACAGTAGACTTGAAATAGGTTATCCATCTGACTGGACAGACAGCCAATAATACTCTGGGACAATTGAGTGACACTTAGTTTGGCCAATCAGATGTCAAGGTTGTGTTGGGCCACCCCAGAACCTTCTCCTGGACATGCCCCTGGTTCTGCCTGCAATCAATAACTAACATCATCACTGAACTTTTCTACAGAGCAGTAGAGTTTGAATTTCTCCAGATGCTGGTTTTCAAGCCAGAGGTGTGGCCACATAAAGCTGCCATCACTGCTCCTGCTAGTTATTCTGTTCCTCATGTTGTAATCACAATATTGTTTTTGGGCTAACTACGCAAAAAACACCATTCTCCTTTTCAGGAAAGACACAAGTGAAACAAGACAGAAAAAGTGGATATGGATACAATTTAGGTTAAATCAACATGTTGTTATGTTGCAGATTATAACTTAATAAGCATAAATCCACACGTTCAAAAGTTCTACTTTAAATTCATTGCAATTATATGTCGCTGCATTCAAACAAGCAGGAGTCTGATGATGGAGGATATGCTGAAAGATACTTTTTGAGTCAAGGAAGTGGTGGCCATTTTGGATCTGTTTTCAGAGAACGAAAAATAAACTTTGAGATTTTAGCTGAAGTAATACACACTCATAATTGAAGAGGCAAAACATCTCATGATTGTCTGAGCCTCAACGTAAGTACACACAACAACAAGTAAATAATTTTATACACTTTTGTCAGGCAAACACATTGTGTGACATATAGCCTGACATCACTGACAGTGGATGTGTCATGGCTGATGTTGAGATCAAGTTGTGATCTCTGAGAGGAAATAAGCAGCTCACATTGTTAGATATTTTTGGAAAACATCTTCTTGTGGGAGCCCCGGCAGTCTCTCTATAAGGCATATGTAGATAAAATGTAGTTGATACTGTGTGATATTGAGTCTCCATCCACTATTTAAAAACCACACAGAAAGTCAAAGGCATCTTCAAAGAAATTTATGACGTTTTTCACTAAAAATAACTTAGTAACAAATCACAGCAGTAAAGCTAACATGTGAGAAGTAAATATACCTGTTACTCTCTTTTACCTGTTCTGGTGCTAATAAGTGCTGTGGCTACGTGCACAGAATGCCTTGCCTTATGGTTTAATAGGTTCGTAAATTTCTTTGAGTGAACTCAGAACAAAAACAGTCACAGCCTCAGAGCACACAGACCTGCATCCATTATTACAGAAAGCACACACACAGCACAGCACCACTCAGTCTCACTGAAGGGGAAGTCAGACAGAGGAGCCACAGTGTTGCTTTGACAAACTTGCAGAGCATCTCCAGTCTAATGGGTAGGATTTTTCCCTGTGGCCGCTTACTCATTTCATCTTATTTACAAACAACAATAAAATACATATACTCTTAACTGTGCCTGTGGTTGTGGTAAAAGCTAGCTTTGTGCAGTGTTTACCAAGTGTATGTGTGTGTGTGTGTGTGTGTTGACTGAAAGGGTACAGTAAAGGGGGTGTGGGGTGCTGTGAGTTGGTATGGGTAGTTGTCGATTTTCTTGTTGGGTGTGACAACTTTTGAAATTAAGTACTGGTATTTAGAACAAAGTAACTCACTTCTTGATTGTTTGCCATATACTTTATATACAGTAAATGTTTTCTTATCTATTTTTGTATTGATAATGGGGAAGATATTGTCTCAAGTCACTTAAAAACTAAATCAAATATGAACCCACCGTCTTAGCAATACTGTTCTGGATTGCTACTATTGTTATTCCATGATTTTGTGTTCTCGACGAGAAAGTAACACAATTATGTACTTTCCAGTCCTCTTTTCATTTCCCTCTCTAAAACCAGAGAAGAATTTGATGGAGACCTTTCAAACTCATCTCAAATTAATTTGTCAAGACTTTTGAGCTTTGATGCTTTTAAACAGTGTGAAACAGAAGCACAGCCATCAGTTAAACACACCATGTTAAAGATAGCTTGACAGTAGCTTAAGATATATAAGATAAGGGACATGAAAGCGGTTGAATCTAAAATTCACTTTTAAGAGTAAAGTTATACTTCTGCAATATATGATCAACCCGAATCATTTAATTTGATTTCAGTGGAATAATTCTTATGTCTAGCCATCTGAAAACCTGCAAAAAAGAGGAGTGATCTTGTTAAAACAACAGAGGATATGGAGGAATATAAATAGCTTTTAAGTGTCATCTCTTATTAGTGGATGTCTAATAGAGCCGTGCTCTGAAGTCAAGACTATATAATCTGTGAAGATGTTGAGTTATTGTGCATCTTGGATTTCTGAAATACCTTGATGATGAATAGTTAACAAAGGGCTCTTTAGCAGCTTTCCACAAATATAAAATGTTAGAAAGAATTAGCAACTGACAATATACATTAATTAAAATATAGATTTCATTTCTGTTGAGTGTCACACATCCAGTTATTGTTTAATTATCAACGTTTATTTTTAGAGCTCTAAAAATCCCTAATGAATAATGCAAGCAAGAAAAGGCTTTTAACCTTGCAAGCAACTGAATAATCTAACTGTAAATTCCTCAATTTGAAAGCCAATAAACATATACTGCTTTAAAACATTTATTATTTAATCACCCAAATTTATGTGGTTTGAATTTCCCTCTTTGGAAATTTTGGATCTATAAAAGTAGTGCAGCTACAGAAACTTGATTTCAAATTTGTTTTCAGGAATCTCATATTCTGATGGAAATTGTTTCCAGAATTATAAAAGAAAACAACTCAGGTTACATAAATTAGTTGCTCCTTTTTAGATGCATATTTCAAGTAATAGCGCAATATGGCATTTCTGCTGCTAGGTTTCTCTATCAAAACAATGAAAAGAAAGACATAGTTAAATGATGTTTGAAGTAATATGGGACCATGGAATTCATTTTTTTATATCCAACAGCCACCACTGCAGATGAAAATCTCTGATTCGGACAAAAATGTTCACAGATAAAGGAAAGTAAAGATCCGTTCCTGTTGTATTTGGTAATGTTTTCCACCTTCCTTCTACACTCTCTGACTGGTGCTGACCTAGCAGCTAGCAACAGACAATAGACAACACCATTACCTTGAATAATATTACAGATTTATTTTTTTTTTGAGACATTGTTGGAACCATTTGGGATAGTGTCAAGTGTACAACTTAAAAAATTACACAACAGTAATATAGTCCTGATATAATGGGAAAAGGTTACATATTGGAAGATTAAGACAAAACAGAGATGGCTTGAACTGGAATAGAAACTTCTGACTCCAGTATTCAGAAAAAAAAAAACAAAAACTTAAACATCAAGGCTACCAGGGCTTGATTAAACCTCTGACTTAGCAGGCTATATTTAAAAATTATCCATAAAAGGGAAGTTCAGATGAGTAACTGTGAAAGGAATCTCATGTCTTCTAATTGAATTTGTGAACCTGACAAAAAAATTAAATATCAAATAAATAAATAAAACTCAAACCAAATAAGTAATGGGATATAAATTTCAACATTAAGCACTAAGTCAATTTAACCTCCTGAGACCCGAGCTTTTATTTGGTGAGCATTTTTTTTCTTCTAGCTATTTGGGATTAGTAGGACCTGAGTTTTAAAACTAATAAGTGTAATAACTAAATATCCTCCTAAACATCCTCATGTGGGGACAATGGGTAAAAGTTTTAAAAGATGAAGTAGCATGGTGCAGAAAGGCAAAAATGTGATGTCCTCATATGAGTACACAGGGTCTCAGGAGGTTAAGTATTTAACTTTTAATATTTTTAAGCATTCTTCAGATAATTATGGCATTTCTTTGCCTCCATACATAACACAAAGACCAGGTTGAACAATCCTCTACTTTTGTCTTGAAAATCTTTAACAAGGTGTGTTCCACTATAATTCTATTTTTATGCTTTGCAGTATTGTTTATTTTGCTTCAAATTATCCTGTCAAATTTGAGAAAAAATATTCTGGTTTTTAATGCTGGTTTTTACTGGTGATTCTATTTTCTTTTGGTTTGGAATCTACCTATGCCACAGACGGCATTGGTGCCTTACTGCTTTTCACTTAGCAAACCTTGTGTCACAGTGTCTTAATGTACTTGTATATGTACTTTTCTTCTGTAAATCAGGATAAGTTTGATTTGTAAAATGACTTATGAACTGATTTATGATAGAGAGAATTTATATGTCATGATATTATTGTTTAAAAAAGAGAAAAGATTTGTGTTGGCGCAGTTTTTTCTAACCACATCTCATCACATTATTGTGTGTATGTTACTGACATTTCTGCCCTGAAGCTACACCAGCTACACTGGTGTTGACTTGAACAAACTAATTTGTACTCTGTACACAGTGTCGAGCCTTTTCACACTTAGTAAATTTAAGTTAGATATGCAACTCGGCCTTAAAACAATTATTAAAGTCTACAGAATGTACTTCACTCCGCATTGCTACAAAACAACCAACAGGTGGAGCAAATATTGCTTTTTACTCTCTTTGACAGTGTCTGGCAAATTTGAATCTCAATAACTATATGAACTTTGAATTATTTCCTGAATTCAAAACTACAAGAACCCATGTGAATTCATATGAGTGGTACTGAGTTTGTATTGCAAAGCAGATTGCGTGCAGCTCTTAAGGGGAGTGCTTGTCTTTTACAATGGTGCCTCATTTAAGAACAAACTATTGTTGCCCTGTGGGTAACAGCAGCTACTGAACAGTTAAAAATTAAGAAATATTCAAGGCCAAAAAATATATTTTAAAGAGGATGATTTGGTAGGATGCTGGGATACCAGGGAAATAAAGAGAATAGCCTTAGTTCACCTATGGGTGCAAAAATGGAAAGCAAAATGTAACCAGGTGTAAAATCATTTTATCCATTATTCCTTATTACAGTCAATTTTTTAATCATCTTTGCTAGTCCATGTAAAAAAAAAAAAAAAAAGCATAAATACTCCAAAAGACATGCTGGGGAACACTTATGAGCAGTGTTTCCTCTTAGCTTGTTTTGTGAGCTACATTTTATCTCGTCGACAGGCAATAACTTTCAAGCCATAGGTTTTTGTTCCATTCTGCAGACACTGTGCTGTGATGTAGGTCTGACTGAATTGACGCCCCTGCTTTGTGTGATCTAGGCATAAACCTGAATATTTCTTTGGTCGTTTTAGCTATTGAAAAAAGTAAAGAGAGAGAAAACAAGACCAGAAATATAAGGTTTTTTTTTTTTTTCTTACAGTTAACTGTGTTTTCCAGCACATTCCACAGCTGAACACAGAACAAAGCGCTTAGGGGGAGAGATGCTGGAAAATAAGATTCAGTGGCTGCTGCTGAATCAAAGGGGAAATGCATGACAGATGAGAGGGGCTTGCTCCCTCCCCTCTCTCTTTGTCGGTCACATCCCTGCAGAGCAGATCTCCAACACACAACCCTTCTAAAAAAAAGTGTTGGATTGCCTTCAGGTGCTGTCTGAAATAAGACAATTCTGAATTAAATGCACCGGCCCAAACAAAGTGTTGGCCCTCTAATTTGAGAGACCCAAGGAAAGTTACATACAGATAAAGCGAGTAAAACTGATGGAGCAGTGTTGTAGGACTGTGTTGAGAACTTGGTAAATGACTAATAAATAAGTGGACATTCAAATATTTGGGAAATATACTCAATGAACTACTATCAGTGCAACAAATAAAATGAAAAACAATTATGATCAGAGCTGCAATGAGTAGGTGTTTTCTGTTAGACAGGTGATTGACCAAAAAGAGAAACTATTTGTATAATTAGTTTATAGTCGGAAAAAGACAGACAGTTGCCAAGTTCTCAAAAGTGAAAAAAACAAAAACTTGTTATTCAAACATATTTTGTTTATGAACTGCTAGTGGGACAAAACACAATATTATAAAAATATTTGTCATATTATGCTTTGGTGTAAGATAGTGTTATTGGCCTTAATTTTGACAGATTCCAGCTTGTTCAACTGATTGTTCCAAACAAAATTGTATCATAGCCTATGATAGTAAAAGTTTATTTAAATATTATTTAATTTGAGTTTTTGGTTGCACAAAGCAAAACCTAAAAATAGCGACATGCGATTTTCATAGCCGAAATATGAAAAATAATATTTAGTTACAGCCCCAAACAAAATCATCAGGAGCATCGGTTTAAAAACTGCTACAGTAAATCACCAAGTAGAAGCTACAATTTAAGAATTACGAGAGTGCAGAAAATCCCGAGCAGTACGTGAACTCCTCAGCAGTAGTTGACTGGAGGGGATGGAGCTGCGACGCTGGTGTTGTTTTCTCCGCCACACATTTATGTGAACTGTCAACGGAGCCGTAACGACGTGAGCTGCTCGGTTCCGTCTGCATTGGAAACCACCGTGAATGGACTACCACACAACCGAAGAGCCCAAGCCCACCTTTATATTTCATTGAGGAAAAGAAAAACAACAGCTGTCTACATTTCCCATTGAGGAAAACGCGCGGGGATGCTTCGCGCGGGTATAGTGGGAGAAAAGCGCGCTTAATTATTAGTATTTAGACAAGTAGCTAATTAACTAGTAATTACATAAGTGTTATTTAAACCACCCGTGTGGTTCGCGTGTCTGCGAGGGGGGCTAAAATTAGAACAACGCGCTGCCAACCGGGGACACTGTGGTATTTATTCAGTAGGACTTTTTCATATTTCATCAACGCACCTTGGATTTCAGCGTCAGTGTTTATCACAAAGCCAGTGTGGAGCCGAGGACGAGGTCAAAACAATTCAAGACAGGTAAGTTCACTCAAGATTCTCATAGCTACATGTGTCAAAATGTTTAGTTTTGTCAATATTAGCGTTTTTGGCGTTGAAAAGTATGTGTATAGTCATGTTTTTACCACAATAAGTTACATTTAAACGCTCTCTCGCGTAGCCTTGGTTTTTATGACTTCAAGTGTGTGTCAGTCTTTGTCTGTGCACAAATTAATAAAACCTTACAGCAGTAGGACTCAAGCCAAATGTATAGTGTTGACGCACATAGTACAAATAGCTATTTATTGAGGTTACAGTGAGTGATGAACAATAACTGATAATTACGTTGGGCTTTAGTTTTTTACTCATTTATTTGGTAATTTTAAAGAAAATAGAAATTACATATAAGATTAGAGTGAAATTCAAAATTTTCAGCCAGCAATATAATCTATGAAAATTAAAAATATGATAAATGTCAAACATTGATGAAGCGGCCAAAAATGAACATTTTCTTCAGTGTAATTCTGTTGATTTAGCTAAGTTAATATTTACTTAAGAGAGTTTATCATCGGATACACATGTAACAGAATGATTGGATCTGATACTGCAGGCATAATGAGATTCAGGGTAGTCAATAGATCACTAGTGTGACATGACAGAGACCCTGGTCTAACACATTATGCAGGCTGACATAACCAGCCACCCTCCTGGCATCCATCCAGCCCTACTTCATTATTTTGTGGGGACTTCTCTTGGCTTCAAGTCCTGAAGTGGCTGTTGCCTGTTTTACAGCTGCCGTCTGGAAGGAAGAGAGTTTAGACGATTTAACTGAATTCTGAGCTTCTGTTGTAATTTTCTCCTTGATGTCATATCTGTGCTATCTCAGACTTAGTCTCTCAAGCAGCGACTTGCTCACAGTGGACACCCTGGTGGCCTCAGAGAGGATTAAAATAAATTAGAACATACTGTAGCAAGTCGTATTGCGCAAAGGCAATAAACAGAAATCATCTCCCTTCTGTCTTTTTTCTTTCTCTCCTGAATGAGAGTCTTCTAGCACACTGGGTTAGTAATAGGGTTGGATGCGCGTCACCTCCACTCACTGCCGACAACATCCGGAGTCACTAGCCAGAAATTCCACCTTTGCTATTTGTTTTCCTTGGAGGGAAAAGTGTGTTATGTGGAATATAGTGTGAGGCATGCAACAATGAGGAACCTCCAGCTCAGATTAAACTAACAGACCAGAGAAGTGGGGCTGTAACAAGTAGAAGTGCTCTGACTTTGTAGCACGGTGGACGGGTTCCTGGCATCCAGCTCGGGCAAGTCCGATGCCAGATTCCTTCTCTTTGCCGCCTGCCAAAGCCCTCCACCCTGTCGTCTTAATCAAAAGCCCTTGCTGCGATTCCCCTCTTCCAATTCTGTCGTGGCGCTATCAATCATATCTAGCTCTCAGCAGACTCTTCTGCTCATTAAGGATGTGAACCTGTAGGAAGCCTGCAGCCCCCCTAGCCATTCATCTCCCTCAGCAGCAGGGAACAGAGACTCACATCTGGAGCAGCATTTCAAAACACGGCTCTTAGCAGACATGTAGTGTACGCTGAAGGTGGTGCAATACAGTTTTAAAGGCTGCTGTAATTTGCCAAAAAAGGTAGAAAAAGCAGGTGTAGAAGATAATCTATATTACAGTACAAAGGAAAGTTGAGACTACCACTGAAAGACAGAAATTCTAATGGCACGTCTTTGGCGATGAGACTGGGCAAGCAATAGGCTGGCTTCACATCTCGTTTCCTTTGTCCTTTTTTCTTTCTCCGCTCTGTTTTGTGCTAAAGGTCTCAGCCAAGACAAGTTGAGCTGCTTTAGTGTGTATTTTTTTTGGATGTGTGTGTGTGTGTGTGTGTTTGTGTGTGTGAGGACGGCAGGGTGTAGCCCCAGACTTCGTTTTTCCCCTCAGGCACCGCTTCCCCATTATGAATACGCCTTTGTGCTCCAAAAAGACACACAACTAAGGTGGACAACTGGAGAGGAAAGTAGAACGCACATTTGTTTGTGCAAAAATAGAGAAAGGTGTGACATAACATTTATTTTTAGCCAAGACCTTAGGACTTCATCTTCACCGCAAAAAAATAAATGCATTTACAACCTGAAACTCTACTCCTAAAAATCGTGTAGTTGATCCAAAAAAATAAATTCTTAAAAATTCCTTTCAGCACTTCATGTGTCTACAATGAAATCAATCCTGCATAGAAACATTAATTTATTGAGAGGAAACAGATTCAATGCAACATGTGCAGACACTGATGTAAAATGCTTCACATTCCAGAGGGTAAAAGTAATAGATCACTTATCATAATGCATATTTGTGGTAGAGTTCAGACACCTTTCATACTTGAAAACACTCTTTTCAAAATCTGTTCTGGAGTGTAAATGTCATCATTCTAAAATGTGAGGAACACATGCTATTTCCTGATGAACACGTACCGATGTCCTTATCTGTCTATAATGTGCTGCTTCCACCTCTGGGAGTCCTGGCCTGTTAACCCTCACAGCCACAACAAGCTGTCCCCAGATAGTCCATAATGCAGCGTCGTACAGCGCCCATGTCACAACACATGTGTCATCACTCACTAAGAAAAGCAAGGGGACGAAACCCCGAGGGCCCTGAACCCAGCTTAGTCACGCCATTGTGGCTAAGATGGCCCTCCACCAACTGCAAGCTGCTCTGATCACTCCTGACAGGCTGCAAGCTGGCACAAACACAATCTAAGATGCAACCAACAAGAGAAAAAAAGAAAGGAAATAGCAACACACTGCAGGGTGAGTGAAAGAACAGAGGAGTTTGTGTGAGGCTCACATTATTTTAGAGCAAGAGACTGAAAACACCGAATTAAAAATCATTTTGAGTCAAATTGTGTCCCCAAAAATCAAATTGTAAAATCAAATTGTAAAATTCCCAAAGAAGTTGGGATTTCATGGATCTGCTTAAAGGAGTGAGGGGAGTAGGTGACGGTAGGTAGCCTATTGACAGTTTTGGGGCTCTGTAACCCCCAAAAGATGAGCTGTTCCAGCATCAAGTGGGCTGCAGTTGTGGATCGATTCTTTTTTTCCCTCATTTTTTCCTCTCATATCGCTGGTGGTGGTCCTATGATACACAAGGTTGGCCAGCCCATGGCATTGCTGCTTCCAACCTGCTTGTCTGCCTACATAACTGGATGTAACATCAACGTGTACAAGGAGACAAGTGCATGGTCACGTTTACTTAACCAGCCCCAAACTTGCAGCTGGTTTACTCCCTTTCTTCTCAAACAGAAGGAGCAGGGCTGCGTCACAGCAATCTAAGCAAGGGTTAGTAAGTCTTACTAATGGCTCACAAAACAACTGTACAGGCTTTTTAGTGTCTCTAATCCCACACAAATTGTGACTGTGAATAAGGAATTAATATCAAACGTAAATATCCAATTGGGAGACCTGCTTGTAGACAATGATACTGTTGTTGATTTAAGGAATTTATTTCAGCCCCAAAAGGACATATTTTTGTGATTTTGCTTTGATTGAATTTTGAACACGCCTCTGCAAAGCCTTTCTGACTTATCTGCCAAGTGTGGCTGTTCTTGTGTTTCTGAGTGACTGTGGTCCACTCTACTAGCAGGGGGCTAATTGCTTGCTATTTGAGTGTCTCAAATTTTGATTCATGGCTTACAGTCTCTTGTTGTTGCTACTATGAAGGAGAACTTAATGTCATGACACCAATTATCTATCCTCTATCTGTTCTCTCTTGCTGTGTGCTTTAGCATCTTATGTCAGCACTTGCACACACTCCACCCACGCGCCACAAGGCATATTGATGGAATGTAGCTTATTCATATTGAGAAGTGGGCTGTTTCTTGGCACAGAGTTGGCAGTTACAGTATGAAGATAAACATCTGAAGATTTTTTTCATCCTTTACTTTGTTATTAAGTGGCTCTCAAATTGGTATTGCCCTGCAGTTTTCACCTCACAGCAGGATTGTGTCTAGATGAATGTGCTTAGAATAATATTATATGGATTGCAGGTAGGCGTTTATGTTTTTTTTTTTAAATTAAACTAACTTTATATTTTGCCTTTGAAATGTTTTTTGAACCAGGATAATAACATTCAGCAGTCCCAGTGGTCTTTCAGAGGAATAGAGACAGATATATGCTTGCTGCAAGTGGGGGTGGGTTAAACACATGTCTAGCAGTCAGTGTGTTAAGTGCACACACATTTCAGTCCGAGCTCAGAGTCCAAAAAAAAAATATATATAAATGGAGATATCTTTTTCACGAGACCTTGAACACTGTAGAATGCCCCCTTTCAAAACGGTTGTTACTTAGTTTATTAAGAATTAGTACAGCAGAGTTACAGCAGAGTCCAACATCAGGCACAGAGGATTCCTCTGTACCCAACTGTGTCGCCTCAGCTTCCTACCAGCCTCAGTGGTAAGCTGTGCTGTTTTAGTTGGAGAGGAGCTGCGGAAATGAGAGGTAAACTTATTCAAATAGTACGATTTTTTGCCAATATAGGTATGAATAAGTGTACTGCAGTGTTTAGCTGCTTGAACTTATTACACAATAGTAATTGCTAATTAGCAGGTTAGCTTGTAGTGTTTATGAAGTGAGAGGAATCTCAGGCTGCTGTGGATATCCTTAATGAATGAAAGATGGAGACCATCCTTAAATGTGTTTTTTTTTTTTTTTTGCTGTGTTGCACATAGTTTTAAAAGAGAAAATCTGCAACTTCCTATATTGGGACAAATTCAAAACTGGGTGTGCAAAACTGGCTGTTTGACCGTGGTACAATTCCTGCCCCTATTGGCTGATAAACCAGTGTTCTGAGAGTAACAGAGTCACTCTGGGCCTAAAAAAGTTTTAGTATTAGGTTTACGCTTCTGTTCATACTCTCTCTCTCTCTCTCTCTTTCTCTCTGTTTCTCTCTCTGTCTCTCTCTCAGCCTGTTTCTCCCCCTTTCATTACCACAAATACACGTGTACCACACATAAAGCCTGTATTGCAGAGAAAAGAGAAAGCACTTTAGTTTTATCACTATGTTTCCAAAGTTTCCTTTTTAATCAACTTATTTTTTTTAATCTGTTTTAGGAGAAAAAGTGATTTTTTTTGAAAATCATTTTTTTCATAAAACACTACTTTTCTTTTTTACTTTCTCCTTTGAAAATAAACCACACATTTTTATCTCTACAGATTATTTACTAATTATATATTACTAAAGCATTAGTGATACAGTTACCATGGAAAAACTTGTTTAATTCCATTGTATGTTGATTTAAGTGGTACTCTTTAATTTTGTGCTGGTGCCCCCAGAATTTTCATTGGTAGACACCAATGCTACTGATGGAAGAAGTTAGTCTGGAGACCTGCACTGGAGTGACCAAGTAGCACTATAAAGATACAACAGGTACTCCACATGTGGCAGGTTTCAGTGGCCCAATCCCTGTCAAATCACATCACTATTCAGCCTCTGTGCGAGCAGAGGCAGCAGGCGTCAGACTAAGAAAGAAATGCAGGCGAGCAGGGAAGGCAGCACCAGTTCTCAAGTTTCCCCTCTTCCAGCGAGATTCAAAGTAGCTGCCGTGAGATCACAGAGCTTCGAGGAAGCTTGCTGTTGAAGCTCCTGTCAGGGCAACCACAGGCAGCTCTTTCAGGGCTACGCCCACTTATCCTCTCACTGTGGAGATGTTTTGCTTAGATTTGGTCCACCGCACAAACCGTCACTGTACACACACACACACACACAGACACACACACGCAGACACCGACCTGTATCTGTACAGGGATAAATGCTAACAAACAGGACTGACGTTGAGCTGACATTGTAAAGAGTGACTCATAAAAAGGGTTTTTCTCACTTTGTTCAGATGCTCATGGTTACTGCCAGCACCCTCCCCAGTACATATGGAATAAATTTCAGTTTCCTTCTCTGCCAGACTGAACCCTCCTTTGGTCATTTAATGTTAATGGTCTCACCAGTGAAATGAGCTTTAAGTCATGGCATGACACATGCTTTATTATGTATTACAACACTATACATAGAAACTATTGAAATGCTTTCATATTGTCATCAAGTCTAAATTGATGCACATACATTCCACATTAGAAAATCTGTACAGATGTTTAAATGAGCTAAGAAACCATCTGGTTCCTTTGTTAAGTGAGTTGCATGCCAAGAGTCAAAGCTAATATTGTTTTCATTTTTAGTTAGGCTGTTAAATGGGAGAAAAGGTTGTTTTTTTATGAGGACTTGACAGTTCATCACACATAATCACAGGTAATCCTAATGTAGATAATAGTATTTTATTTCGTGTCCACAGTCAGCTGTTTAATCTGGCGGACTGAAGGTTTGTCATGTATTTAACAACTTTCTTTGCACAAATTCAGTAACTGTGTTAAAATATCCAACGTAAATGTTTGGTTAACTAAAGCAACTGCCAAGATCGAGAGTCAGACAGAGTGTTATTGTTCATTTGTGGTTAAATGATTAGAGTGGAGAAGACTAGATCAGCAAAACATAAGTGAGGAAATTACAGTCCAGTCTTTTTAAAATGTTCTGGTTTAAATCAGATGACAAGTACATATTTTTACAGGCTGCTGCCAATTTTAGTAAAACAAAAGGATGAAAAGTCTGAATAGTTCTAATGACTATATTTCCCTGTGTTATTACAACAGCAACATTTTCCAAAACATTTCACACTGTAAACATTTCAGTTAGGGCTGCACGATATATCGAATATACGCGATGTATCGATGTAAAATCTGATGAGATGTATGAAATGACTATATCGCGACCATCGAGTACAAATTGTCACGTAAATGTTTTAAGCCGTC
>JAPZDY010000007.1:19541996-19560103 GCA_029783645.1 Ctenochaetus hawaiiensis
AGATTATTACCGTCTGAGATATAATTTAATTTATTATTTCAGTATATATATATATATATATATATATATATGTGCAGTCATGCCATTAAGAATGGCTCTAGATTATCTTTTTTAACCATTAATCTATTATCCCAAGTCGATGCTCTCTAGTCTTCACATACTTGCAACACAAAGTGTTCAGGTGTTACAGCTCACTGAGTATATTTTCTGTCTAATCAAATCATAATTTGAGTTTTGTCAAATCAGTTGAGCTTCTCCACAGTCTTTCCACGAACTGCCTGGCAACTGTTGAGGTACATGCGGGGCACCAGTATGCCTGGCTGTGAATCATTGTACTGTACAACAATACATAGACAATACACATATATTTAAATATATAATGTAAATAGATATATTTTATATAAATGATTTGTACTGACAAAACTGTAACATTAAGATCATAGTTTCAGTAAGTGTGTACTGGTCGTTGTATCAACTACTGTGTGTGTGTGTGTGTGTAGGTGAATATGTATGCATGTCTGCATACATAACACAATGCTCTCTCTCTCTCTCTCTCTCATTCTCCATTCACCCCTTCTTTCCTTGTGCCTAAGGCAAAGATGGGGACTTGCCAAATAGCACACACACATGCACACGCACACACACGCACACACACCCACATGCACACATCGCTGGGCGACTGCTGAGGAGAGGGGAGCTGTCATTTGTCAACAAGGAACTTTGGCAGCTCACCGTTGCCATGGGAACTGTCTATTGCTGAGGACTGGTTTTGCATCACAAGGTCCTCAAATTGGCTCCAAAGCCTCGGAGGTCCCACCCCTCCTCCACCCGACTCACCTCCGTCTCTCACAGCTTCAAACATATTGTCAGGATTTTCTTTTCTCTTTTTCTCCCTTTTCTGCATCTGTCTCCCACCTCAGACAGAATCCCTCTGTTTCATTTGTCAGTGCAGTTTAGCAGGGAGAAGATAGATAGATAGATAGACAGACAGACAGACAGACAGACAGACAGACAGACAGACAGACAGACAGACAGACAGACAGATAGATAGATAGATAGATAGATAATGAAAATTTACAAAGGTAAAAATCTTCAATCGGGTGTCTTTTTTTTACGTTTTGCAGTGAAATAAAACAGAAAAGAAGCTAATCTTCACACTGTGAGAGAAGCTTATGTTTGGTATTGTTGCATTAAATACAACTGAAATTTATCAGAAATAATTTAGTTTCCTGTCATTTATCCAATGCTTTAATTTACTTTCCAGGCACACAAACTCTCTCCAGCAGTGCTACACCCTTTGTGTCTATGCACAGGGATCACATAATTAATCGAAACGATTTGCATGTTAAACAATTGTTATTTACCATTTAAAACTGAAATGCCTAATGTTTGCTGAATCATTGCGCAGTAATGAAAATGTGTTTAGAGGCTTATTCAGTTTCCTTATTCAGCAGCCTTTTAATGATGACACTCATAAATCACCACAAATGGCTCTCTAGGATTGTACAGAACAATACACTGGCTGCTTTGGATGATAAAATGCTGCAGTACCATATCAATCACTGTGGCCCTGGTATTACTTGATATCAAACCCATGTTTATGATATTTCTAAGAAAAATCGGTGGCTATAACATTTTAATCAGGGTTTGTATTTTCTTTAATCTCAGTATCTTTAGGATACTGTATATGAAAATATTACCGATTTTTGGGAACAAGCTGGGAACTTCTGCCCAATTATCCTGCCTTCTTCTTTTAACAAGTCCAACAACTTTAATCACTGAAAAACTGAAGATCCTGGGCTTTATTTCAGAGATCAGGTTAAAGATCAGATGGCAATAAAGAGGATTTGATACATACGAGAAGAATCTGCAGTGGTATCAGCTAACAAGCACTACAGCAATGATTTGCCCTCTGCAAATGTTCGCAGATTATCATGCCTGAATTTTCATCCATGTCACTGCAGCTCGAGCCCAACAAGTCGATCCCCATAGGATCAATTTGATTCAGCTTACATAACAACCACAGCTTTCTGGCTGTTGTTGATGTTTCTGGGTCTCTCCCTCCAGCATAATGCGCCTGTATTTTCAGTGCAGAAAGAAGCTGTTGGTATTTTGATAAACACTTGCAAAGTGTGGGATGTCCTCAATCCTTGACTGTGAAGCACACTCCCCTTCCCCACCAGTGAATCTTTCACGGCACCAAGACGAACTTGTGTATGAATTGTGTCGGAAGATGAAAGACATGCATTTTATTGGCTGTGACACCTGAGTTTGAAGATTTTTGGTGTCTTCAACTGGAAACTGGATCCACCAGTAAATTGTCTCTCTAGAGCAACAATGTATTTATAAGACCCATATCACAGAATGGGCACAACAGGACACTGTGCATGCAATGCAGAACAAGCTTGCTGTCTGTTTAAAAAAAATATTTTGGTAGCTAGTTTCCCCTCATGCCCAGACTAGGGAGCAACAATAATTTAGACAGAGCCATTTGGAGGAGAGCTTTAAAAAATGTCTGACATTTACCTTTTAGGTATAAAACATTATGCCTGACATGCAATAGAAATATGTTTAGGTCCAAGTGATGAAAACTAAATGTAAACTGTCTCTGAAAGTGGCAACCTTTCAGTTTTACTCCATTGATAGAAAGTTTTGATCCTTTAAAAGTCTGGAACATACCCTCCAGTAAATTAACTGAATTTACATGGACATATGGACAGTAAAATTTCCATTTTAATAAGTTTACAAATAAGTTTTTCTTTGTAATATTTTTGGTAGACTTGTGTTGTGCACTTAAAATATCCCTAATTTTTCCAACTTCCAACTTTCTAAAATTACAAAGAAGTCTGTAGTTTTATTCAAGGTAACTTTTTTTGTCACCTTTTGCTATCTTTCGAGGTTACACCAATCAGAGAGTGAGAAAGGATGTTGCCAAATGTGACTAAATGTAACGTGAAAAAAAAACAACTTTAGATTACTTGTCCATAACTTCTCTTCCTGTTACAGTCTGATAGAGATCCCACACTACTTCACAATGTCATCAAATTTGGTCTTTAATTGTTTTTGTATTAGCAGGCTTTTACAGTTGAATATACTGGATCATTTAGCGATTTAAAAAGACAAGATATTTCTCTCTGCTGTAACTAAAGACTAAAACAAAGTAGAAAGGAGCTAATTGATCAAACAATCACTAGTGTCACTCACTAAGAATAAAGGTACTTCTCATCCATTATTTTCAGTGTTGTGAGAGACAAATGCAGACCAGATGTTTTTTATATTTGAGTGATGGATTATATTGTTTTTTGAGTAAAAATATTATTCAAATATATATTTCATTTAGCAAATGTTCTGTTTTAATAACTATATGTTTTACTGGAAGGCTCATAAGACAGGTAGTCAAAACAGCCCTGTTGTATTTAACTGGCACATCTTAATGAAGCCTGCTAAGCTTGACTT
This sequence comes from Ctenochaetus hawaiiensis, assembly GCA_029783645.1. Taxonomy (NCBI): domain Eukaryota; kingdom Metazoa; phylum Chordata; class Actinopteri; order Acanthuriformes; family Acanthuridae; genus Ctenochaetus; species Ctenochaetus hawaiiensis. Next base: position 19,545,453 of record JAPZDY010000007.1, read on the forward strand.
AGTGATCATTTACTCATCTCCAAATTAACTGACACCATGACAAAGAACCAGTACAAATCACAACATCAGCCCCCAGCCGCAGAAGACTAAGAAGCTGAGTGGATAATGTTTATTTTTGATGGCCTGTGTATGCATTTTATTCCTGACTGCTTTCTGAATGAGGGCTGTAAATGGTTCAGTGCCCAAGCATGGATCAATGTCATCTATCTGTGACCTGTAAGTTTTGAACTTGGCATTAGCTTGTTGTGTGGCTAATGCAGTGGTGTTCGACTAATGTTTTAATATTTAGGGACAGTGAACCGTAACTCATTTAAGGTCACCTAATTAACAAGGGTTGCATGTTTGAGGCCATAAACTGTTTTTTAGTGTTTTTTAAACTTGTTTACTAGCTTTGTTGTTCTGCAAAAGCCTGTTTTTATCGATCCTATCAGTATGTGTGTGTGCATGTGTGTGGATAGACACACTATAAAGGTTTCACAGTTAGCTTTGTGTGAAAAGGAATTGATAAAACTGCAGGAAACAATTTATTCTGCAACATTATGCAACTTTGATTAGGTCCTGTTTAGGCAGTGCACTCAGTTTACTGTGGCAGATTAAGTTCATTTAAAGATTATAAGCTGATTTTTTTATCCACTTTGAACTTGTCCATTGGTTGACCAAGATTTTCATCGGTTGACTGCCGCCCTTAAAATGGTTTGTATTTGGAGTGTGTGTCAAAGTGACTGAATAGACCACTGTTATGACTTTAAGATTACAGACACAAAACAACTGTTATTTTTAACTTGATGCTTAAGCTCACAGTCATCAAATGAAGGCCTAACATTTAATTCATTTTCAAGAAAGACTTATTAGTTAGTGTTGTGCTGCTGTGATAATCATATTAGAATATAAACAAAGCTATTGGCTAATTAAAAAGTGTTTCATGGCTGTTTTATGCAACCTGTGACAGTGTTGGCGTGATACTGCACCTACGTTTAATGAGCTAGTATAAGCAGAGTGAGAAGTGAAGGATCAAGGTCGCAGGTTTGAGAGTTAGAAAAGTGGTATGAAGAGGAAACAGGCAAAGTGAAAGCCCACACCCTGTTGGAAGACTGGCAACTATTCACAAGTTTCCTTTCAAAGCCCCTGAATCGTTCACCTTTTTTCAGCATGTAGCGGCAATGAGGCCTGATGGACCAGAGAGAAAGAATGGGGTTAAATGTTGGAGGAGGGGAGAGAACGGCCTGATAGCATCTGCGTGTCCTCCTTTAACCTTGTTCTATATCTGTCCTGCCGCATCCCTTTTTTTTTTCTTCACAACTAACTGCACTGTACAACCCCTGGGATCAGCTGATAAGCTACACATCTCCCCACCCTTGGCACATTGTCCTATTACCTCTAGTTATGTCCTTTCCTGCTCTGCACCAGAGTTTCTTTGAGCTGACAGTAAAATAAAATAAAATAAAATAAAATAAAATAAAATAAAATAAAATAAAATAATCAGGAAGGATGGGGTGGATTGTCAAAGTATGAAAAACTGGTGATAAAGGAAGACCTGGCAACCCTTGATGTAAGGTGTTAGCTTTGATTTAACCCTGTTAGCCTTCTCCTGTCTGCACCAACTGTGTTTCACTCTTCTCTTCTGACTTTCAAATATCAACAGTTTTTCCTTCCCTCTTGGATGCTTCTGTCTCATAAGTCGGGGCAGGTCATCTGTGTCTAATAAATGCCACTCTCCTGGTTGGTCGGCTTGTTGTCTCCAACTCAGAGCACGGTTTGACTCGGCAAAGCAGTGATTGTGTTGTGAGGCGCATACGAGCAGTGCAACCAGGCTGAAAGATGGTGCAGGCAGAAAGAATTCAGCTCTTTGGCTCGTAGTGGAGGCAAAGGGTTAAATGAGCTGTGTGGACTAGAAATACTCTAAACAGACACCTGTTGCCAAGTCGTATCCAAGGTTTGTCCCATTTACTGGAGTAGTTAACACTGTTTTCTTTGCATTAGAACTTTATGGGATGGCAATGATTGTTCTAGGTATTATTCAAACACTCAGTTGTAACCAGGAAAACTGAGAACTGGCTTAAGAAACACTTAACTTATTGATTTCAAAATGCATGAAAAACAAATTATTGGTCTTTATTTTTTTTATGAGTTGTCTCAACCATTATTTCTCTAATGGAAACCCTGGATAGCATTATTGCACCTTATTGCGAGCTGCCGACCATGAGACTTAAGAAGTTAGGAAGTGTGATTGTTCTGTTTTTTATGCTTTTTGGACAGTTATAATAACAGACATTTCTTACACCTCCCTGCACTCATGTTTGTACTTATACATTCATTTCAGACAGGATGAGCACTTTTATCTTAGCACTACAGTAAGGATTTCAACTTATAAATGGTGTTAATAACATCTATTCAGTTTATTTAGGAATCTTGGAGCTCCCTGCCTTTTTTTCAGTTATGATTTACATTTAAAAATAAATCTCCTCCTTCTATTGTTTAGAAGAAGGCTGTAACACTGCTCTAAAATGATTTGTGGACTAAGAACTTCAATCAGAGTTTCCTTGAGCAGATAAAGACTGAATTTTCATTTTAGGCTAAATCGTTCCTTCAGCAGCTTCAGCTTGATGTGGTTGATAGAACATTGAGTAAAAAAGGAGCATTACAGTATTTGCCTCCCACTGCTGCTCCACTTTAGATTTTATCATAGTGCATAGCTGATGAAAAACTTACACATCCTGAATCTCAGTTTGCTTTTCAGTGTCATTTATAGCTGAAATGTCCACAGAGTTTCAAATACAATTTAAAAGTCTCCCACATATTCATCCACCCACGACTGACTGAATCCAGATAAGTGTAAATAAAGTTCTCTGAGTCTGCCAGCATTGATCACATTAAGGCTGTGACTCAGATCACCCTCTGAGTCATTTCTACTGCTCCTCACAGCCTCAAATATCCTGGAACTGCAGACTCTCATTAGTTGGCCTCATTGTCTCCTGTGTTTTGACTTAAGAATTATGGTTCCCAGTATAACCAATTAAAGCAAGACAAACAAGTGGCTCTTGCAGTAGAATAGGTCAAAAGTACATTGTTGAACTATATGCAGTAATAGCATTATGGTCAATCTGTAGAAAAGTCCAATGATGTAGAATTTTCATTCCAGAGAACCCTAAGTTAATATTATTACCTTTTTTTCTCTGTTCAATAAAAAAAATCTGTTATAAATGAGCAGAACTAATGAGAAGACTGATATACGATCTCATTTTTAGAGCAACTTATGCTTTTTTTAATGTAATTTCACTTCTACACAAACCTCCATACCTTTGCTCTCATTTAAACTAATCAGCAGGAAATCTGTGATATGAGTTATGGCCATAGAGAAAATACCACCCACATATTAATTTACCAGTGAAAAGGCATTTAAAAAGCAATGTGTCCTGAAGAAAAAAAAGGGAACAGATTAAAAACAGCTCTAATGTGATTTTCCAGTGGCTTTGCAAAATGTATTACCAAACTGTTGTACAGCAAAAAAGCAGGCTTTGTTGTTAACATCCTCTGCACACTCAATTCAAATGCAGTTTAGTTAAATCCAAACTAAATCCATCCATGGCCTTTCCCAGAACACAAATCATGCTTTTAATTTCCAATAAAAGTAGAACTTCTCATTTTGGCCAGGCGACTCAAACAGAATAACTTCCCACAGTCCAAACAAACACGAATAGGCCAACTTTATGACAGGAGAAGACTGAGTTTTAACCACAATGCTAAATTTATTGAAGATGGTATTTAAAACAATACCAGAAATCCCACTACAAATATGTCCTCTGGTAGTATAACTACATAGCAACCACACAGTTTGAAAACATCTAGTCTGTTAGGTTTATGCCAGAAACTTCTACATTGCAGAGAGAAGATGACATGTAGGAGCCTCTAAACAACATTACAGCCACTGATGTTGAACGCAACTAACCAGCAAAGACACTTTTTTAATACTAATAGAAAATAATGAGCCATGTACAGTTTCCAGGCCTGTTAAAAAAATCTGGGGGAGTTACTAAAGACAGATCTGCTAGTTGATTTCTGTGTTTTTGTTCTCTGGTCATCAGTTGGAGAGTCAGTCTAAATTTCTTTTCACTGACAGTGAAAGAACAGATTTTTTTACTGCTGGCAGTCGTTCCTTCCAACAGATGAAGGCTGCCTTTGTTAACAGGGAAGTTATTCGGTTTCAAAACACTCGCGTTAAAATGTCATGACACAGACTTTGTTCAGCCTCCACTGTCAGGAGGTTTAAGTGCTTTAAACTGAGCCAGCATTACACTCTAGCATCTGACTATAAATAAACAAACTTGCAGACCAGGATTTTTGGCATTGATAAAATGTATCACTTAATAAATGTATGAAACATGAAACTGTAAAAGGTCAATTCCAGCCTGCCATTGTATTCATAGTTTACAGTCAGTCAGATATCTGTTGGCCAGCAGCTGCAAAGACATCTGACAAATCCATTTGACTATTTCTTAAGAAAAATTTTAAAAAGTAAAATTCTTTTATTGTGCTTTACAAGCAAGAGGTAACAGCTTAAATGGCAGCTTGTTTACTTCAACACATAACCTAAGTTTATTAGACCAAGTTAGAAGCCTGTAGACTAGCTTAGTGTGCTAGATTGGGGGTTCCCGTGCTTTACAGTTGAGACCCAATAGAAAAATTCTGAACTGAAACTAAGAAAAGTACATCATGAACTGCCAGACCTTCTATATTTATACAAAAACTACAGTTGTTCTCTGGTCTCTGGGTGAATACTTCATTCTGGCTGCAGGGTGTCTATTTGGCTGCAGCTTAGTCCTTGAAAAAGAGCATCTGCTAAGTAGCTGAAGTGGTTCCAGTCAAGCAGATCTAAATTACCACACTGAGTCAACCTGATATGTATCAAGTTAGTGTCTGTTCCAGGAATTAGTCAAATCCTCAGGTTTTACCAGGGAAACTGAGTTACAGACTGTGAAAAACTTCAGATTTTAAATGTAAAATGCAAAAAAAGAAAAAAAAACAAAAAAAAAATGGCCTCAGTTATTTGTCTTTGGCAAAGTGACCACACTATAAATAATGTAATCAGGAACTGATAAACTACAGGAAGTAAGTCTTTCTGTCCAACATTGTATAAGTTTTGATATTAACTAAATAGACATGAGAGACTTTTCCAAACCATTAGAGTAAAACTTAATTTTCCTCTAGCACCATTTTCAATCACAATCCCCCTCGATCAACCTGACTCACAAAGAAAAAAACTGATAGCAAGACAAATATGAAATTTATCGTTGATATTTGTGATCTCTGGTGAGGGATTTTGTCATAGATAGAAAATGGGGTTTGAAGTTGCATCTGTGTGGGGAATGTGGGGTGACGATTTTATTTATATACTCTTGAAGACTTAAATATATTTGAACTCTTTTTTTAATGTGTAGTTTTCTTACAATAGATTGGTCCTTCTACCTGCCTAGAGACTATGGGCAGAAAATAGCAAATTGCTAAAACGTAATGAGCTTTCCTTGCCCTTTGTGCATTGTCCCTGCTGAAAAGAAGATTTTGAAATCAATCAAAACCAATCAATCAATCAATCAATCAATCAATCAATATCAACAATCAGTCAATCAATTCAATCAATCAGTTGGTGACTCTAAATGTTTAGTGACCCCAAATACCTTTTTTTTTAGCAACATCACGATGCCAAACTTTTCAATTTTAGCACAAGAAATACACAAATTTAACTCGGAGCACATTCATGCTCCAAAAAGGATGAACCATTCCATGTTGGACATTAGTAAGGCTTCTGAGGCTTTGTCTTTTGAAAAATTAAATTTCCATGGAAAATACTTACATACTTACATAAACACTATATTTAAACATCACCTTTCTTTCCTTAATGGGGAGTTCACCACTTGACTCACTCTACAGTGTTTAATAGCTTAGACTGCAGCCTTTACCTAAATCCTTCCGTAACATTTAAAGCCTGTGGAAACCTTGAGCTCCTGCAGGAGGAAAGACCTCTCTCTATGAAAATTTGATGTAATGATGCCCATACGTGTGTGTGCATGGGTGTGTGTGTGACAGGTTGTTCTGTACTGCATGCTATTAGGAGACCTCACCATGTGGCAGCAGTTAGGAGAATGAACATAGTTTCACTGGTGTGTAGAAATGGATACCCCACCCCCCCATCTCCGGCTCACTTGGGTGAACACTTTACCTCTCTCTCTAGGACCCACAAAGCCCCCGAACAATAGATGCAGTGTACTCGGACAGTCATGGATATCACTGCTGCAAGAGCTTGTCTGCGTGTGTGTGAATGTGTGTGTTCTTTGTGCACATTAGAGTTACACCTTCCATGTGAAAATGACATGTGTATGTTCATTTTTATATGCGTGCGGGTTTCTTTGGTTGTGAACGCAGACTGTGCCATGTCTCAGAGAACTGAAGACACATTCTTTGAGCTGTGGGCAGGCCGGAGGAAGCAGAGGGGCTTTCAGATGGTATGACAAGGTCGCTGTTTAACTTGGAGAGCCCGAATGTTTATTTCTGTCTAACCTGTGGCAAGCTGGCAACACTCTCTGAAATAAGCCTGGAGGACCACTGGGAGGAAAACCAAGCTTTGGGCATGAATGGGAGGTTGGGCGGAGATTAAGACACAGACAGACAAACAGACAGACAGAAAGAGAGAGAGAGTTCACTCTCGAAAAATTTGGAGTGTAACTGAAGAAAAACAAACCACACTAAGAGGCCTGACAGTCATAACTGCCATGACACCATGACTCCATGTCCCTGAAGAACAGTCCCATTGACAAACCTCTGGATTACCCACACTTATTTAGTGGGTTTGTGTGTGTGTTTGTGTGTGTCTATGAGTACACAGTGCTGCAGCTTCATGTACTGAGCTGTAGCTGTAGCCGTGGCCAGGAGAGCAACAGTGGGGAGATTTGGCTGACACACACAAATTTTTCGTCGGGTCAAATTACAAACTGCAGTTTGGACGATGACAAAAAATCTTCTCTGTGCACAACAACTTGAGCACCACGTCTTACTCAAGTCCGTAAATAATTCTTAACACTGGTAACTACCCTTTTATTAACTTCAGCTGCCTTTAGAAACTAAAATGCTCAGTCAGGGAATTTGGGCTTTGTCCCTTTTACTTGCTCTGAAAATGCTTAAGGACAATAAAAGCAGAAGGAATGATTGTTCTGACTAATAACCAGTGGTGGATAGAGCACTGAAGATGTCCTTCATTTAAAAGGGGCTGACTTAATTAATTTACTTATTATTATCATACTATTACTATTATTATCACAACTACTGTTATTATTATTATTATTATTAGGGCCCAAGCACTGAGGATAAGAGGACCCTATTGCATTTGTACTGTTTTTTCTTATTATTATGATTAGGGACCAAGCCCATGATGTATGGACTTTTCTGGCATTGCTAGTGGAGTCTGTCTCATTTCAATATAAAATATCTGCCCTTAATTTGGGCTTGTACATTTGCTTTCATCTTCAAGATTGTAACTTGTTTTGGCTTTAAATGGTAATAAATGACTAAGGACACACTTCCAATGCAGTGGTCTGTTTAACTTTTTGAGCACTTGAACAGTTTGGATTTTATAGACCATCAAAGTTGAAGTCCCAAATCAACCTTGTCTACCTCTTGCTATCTAAATGAGTAGGGAAAAAGAACTTGTGTCAAATTGAGGCCTATATGATCTAAAGTATAAGTGTCACTGCTGTCAAATCATATGATTAGTTTATGTAACATTTGGCCAAAGTTGTGGGATCTGTGAAGAGCATTTTTGCTCAAATTTTGCTTTGTGTTTCTCCCCTCCTGCACTCTGGCGGTCATGTGACTCACTCTAGGGACCAAACATTGAGAAAAAAAGTTTCAAAACTTAAACTGTAACTGTAACTATATCTCAAAAACAGTACAAGATAGCAAAAACATGTAAAATACAAGATTTATAGGTCAAAGTCTTTTAAAATTTGAATGAAGTCTGTAGCTAAAACTATGTTCAACCAGTTCAACAGGTGTGGGTTCAATGTGTGATCAATCTCCCAATTGGATTGAATTGATATTTCTCTGTCTACCTGCATATAGGACTCCCCACACAGCTGCCAGTACACATGTCCATCACACTTTGACCAGCTCACTTGGTCAGGACACAAGGTCCCGCATCTTTAAATATTATTGTTGTTTTTGTTGTCATTGTTGTCATTATTACAGAAAACCAGTTGTAACAAAGGAATTTGGCAAAAAAAAGTGAGGTAAAAGTAGAATTACTCTCTCAAAAGTATGCTCCACTAAGAGTGGAAGTATGGCCTTTAAAAACATGAAAAGTACTTGCTCCTTAAGAAAAGAATATTTTTTTACTCATGTACCTTATTTAAACTGAATTACTATACCTGCTAGTAACTTATATGTAAGTGTATGCAAGTCGTATTTAAGATAAGCTTTAAAAAGTATTTTTTAATCCTTTAACTTTCTGTCTTGTACAGGAATGACTTATCATGTAATTGTTATAAGCAGCCTGGATGATTTACTCACCACCACTACTCATGATCTAGTGTTCATGCACACATGCATGTTCTTTATTAATATAATAACAAACATATGAAAACACACTTTAATTAGAAAAAGTGCTTGAAGGGCCATCATTCATTGTTTTTCCCATTTTTCAATGAAGAATACTACATTTCATCCGGAGGTCAGGAGTCATCCTGTAACACGGCTCTAAAATGTTCATGCACTCACTAATCTGTTTCTGCATGTTCTCAAATCTTGACTTGCAGATTGATTCAACAGCTTACATCTGTTTCATACTCATGCAATCTTTTTGTTATAAACAAACCGTATTCATTTCCTTATGTTTTCATATGCTTGTGTGTGTGTGTGTTTGTGTGTGTGAGCTGGTCAAACTGAGAAGAACTCTGTCATTTTTTTATTTCAGGACTCAAAACAAGCTGAGTGTTGTCCAGTCGCGGGCTTGCTGCCAGAGCGCTTCCTTCACTCGCCAGGCTTTATTGTTCTTCAGGCCCTCTCTGCGCAGCAGGAGGATGCTGTCTGTTTCTTCATTCTGTTACCGGCCCCTCTCAACACACACACATCCATACAAACACACTTTGAGTAGAGACAAACACGCACCATTCATGTGGGAAAGAATGGGCCCGGTCTGGATTAGGCTATTCCCCTGCGTAACACTAGACAAGGCATTCAATATCTCCTGCCTTCCCTGTCCAAACAGTGTCTTGGCACAGGCTGAGTGGAGGGCTGGAAAATCCCAGAGCTGCTGTTGAGTTTTTGGTGTGACCCACTCTTTTATTATAACGACTCTATAAATGCTTACAGACCCTCTACTTGGCTCGTCCTGAGGAGAGATCTCAAGAAAGGCCCGTTACGCAAACACACAGACATTATGTAGGCCTACACATGACGCCAGTGGTGAAAGAAGTATTCAGATCCTTTACTTCAGTAATAGTACTGATTCCATACTGTGAAGATACAACTCCTCAAGTAACAGTCCTGCATTCAAATTCAATTCAGTTCAGTTCAGGAGTAAATGGACCCACTGGTTGTTACATTTTTTCACTGCATTACACAGTTATTTCACATACAGGGTGAGCAAACAACAAAACACACGTTCAAACTATCTGTGTCCACTTTTCTCATCAGGAGTCAAGCAGTGGCAGCTGGGAAAGAGACAGCTGGGACTTCTTTGTCTTGCTCCTATGCTTCTGCACACACACACACACACACAGCACATGCACAAGCGCACACAACCACACACACACACACACAAAAAAACTAGAGCCAGGCTTTTAGTACTAAGGAATCACATGACACACACACATAAAAACATAATTTCTCATGCACCCTGGAACGAAAACGATCAGTGATGTGGAAGGAAGATGTAAAACGAGGGGAGAGGTGGAGAAGAGAGAAAGCAGTTCAGGGAGTTTATAGCAAGTCATCAAGCCAGGCAGTTTTTTTTCTACATCTATTGTTTCTGCGAATGCTGTGAAGCTAATAGAGGCTATCAAAGCACTCACAGGCCCTCACCTTGTTGGAGTGTGCAAAGCCACTTAGCTTGCCTTGAAAACTCAGAGGAAGACAAATAAAAACAGAAGAAAAAAAATAAGGATTTGAATTTTTTTTCTTCACTCCCCCCTTTTCTTCCCTCCCTTACCTCTGACATCTGGAAAATCATCATCTGGCAGCTCGCAGTGGAAGCAACCGCAGCCAGCTCAGTGCTGTCTGAATTTTTCTTTCCCCTCCCCTCCTCAGCCTTTTCTCTTTCAGCACCTCTGGATTCCTCCTGTATCTTTTTCCACTCACACTTAAACATTTTCAACTCTTTACATGTTTTCTGAGTCCTCCTCGCTTGTTCTGTGGAAGTTTTTTTTTGGATGGTTTTGTTGGCAAAGATGTAGCAGTTTTATTACTTCTTCTTTCTCACCTTCTACTCTTTTTCTCCAGTGTCTATCCCTATTTTAAGAAAGTCAACAAAAACATCCCTCTATGTTTTCCTCAAACTACATTGTACAAGTAAAAAAACTTTATTGAGAAATATCAGTAATAACATAAACACACATATACATACTTAAAAGAAGAGTTTGACATTTTGGTAAACACACTTGTTCGCTGTCTCGCCAGGTTGGATGAGTAGATTGATTCCACTGTCTTGTCTATATTCTAAACATAAAGCTATGTCAAGGCACCTGCTAGCTTAGTTTAGCATAAAGTCTGGAAACAGGAAAATAAATAGCCAGCCTGGGCTCTTTCCAAAGGTTACAAAATCTGTGAACAAACTCACTAATTTACACACTACATGTTGTTTGTTGACAGATCCAGTTAGCAGGATTTAGAGAATCTATTTGCAGAATTTGGCTGAAATGCTAAATAATAATTATAAGCCTGTTTTCATGAGTGTATAATCACTTGAAAAAAGGAGTTATTGTGTTTTCAGTCAAGGGCAGACTAATATTTGCAGTGTGTTGTGCACTGTTGCCACAAAAGGAAAAGTCTGATTCTTTGACTGCTAAATGCTCCTCTGTTTCACCAGCTAGTTGCCAACTTTTGTCTGTTTGTTTTCTGGTATGGGGCAGGTCGCATGCAGTGGGTTCAAGCTTTATTCCACAGCTGCCCGTTGGTCTGGAAACTATGTTGATAAAAAAGGCCGGACCTCTTTGGGTTGAATTTAATCAGAAATGTGGAAGTTGGGTACTTTGAAACCAAAACAAGCTGAATGAGGCTAAAACAGCCTGTTGAGCTGAGAGAAACTGCAGAGTCAGATATCACGTTTGATACAACCCATGTAACATTAAACACAGTTCCTACTGTTAATATGAAAGTATAGACTATGGAAGCTTTAAACAGTTACATATACATGTCAAACAACAAAGAAAGAAAACAGAGGATCTACAAGACTGGAAATTGCATGCATTTTACCAACATGTTTTTCATAGTGTAATTTCATTGCTTCCAAGTGAAACAACAGAACATTGTGTCCTTTAACCAAAGCATGTGCTTGGATTTCTCCACACCTCCCCGAGTTTTACAAGATGCAAGTCTGGTTACAGAAGATTAACTACAAACAAACTGCTGTTGCTTAATTTTGTTATCACTGGAATGTGCCGTCATATGTGCAAAGTATAAAAAGATAAAAATATGTAGCAGCTGTATGATTAGGGGTATAAATACAGCCTCAAAACAACAGTCAGTCAAGTCACTGACAGATACTACTCATACTTTAGGTTTCTGAGTATGCAGTGTATTGAAAAGTGGATCTCACTATCTTATAGTCAAAGTCAGACCCATAAACTACAGATTAAAGCACTAAGAGATACACCTTTATAACTCCAAACATTACACAAAGAACATCATTCTCTCTTTAAATATGACCTAATAATTAATTTTATAAAAGAACACATGGTTTAAACAGTTAATTTCATTGCTCTTTTTTTCTCCTTCCTTTATAGTCTCCTCAGCTCAGTCATCAATAATCATAATTAATCATCGCCCTCTCTCCAGCCAATCTGTCTCTCTCAGCTCTCTTGTTTTTGTTTGATTTGGCCAATGACGTGCTGTGAAAGCGATCCTCTCCAGTAAAGCCAGTCATGGTTGACCACTTTGACTCCCCCCTAACTGGCGCGGAGCAAAGCAGAGCAGCCACATCTGGCAAACGGTTCTCACATCTGGTTTGTGTATCAGCTCCTTGCACGGCCGTCTACCACAGAGTCTGATAGCATACCTCCAAGACATGAGATGAGATGAGCTCCAGACGCTCCACTGCAGGGGAAGCTGTGCTCGATGATGGTGAGCAAGTTCATGTTCAGAGGTCAGACAGCCACGACAGGAAATGTCACTCACTGAAAAAATATCTGACAGTGAAGAAGGTGGATGTTTTATTGCTACTAGGAATTTTTTAGTGCTCTTTGATTTAAAACTTGTAGCTGCAGCATAAAGAAAGGGGCCAGAGGTTAAAAACAAGGGGTCTTATGGTTTTAATCTTCAGCAAAAAAAGTAATAGCAATTAAATTAAATGCAAAAGCTTAAAGTCTTTAATGCAAGATATCAAACAGTTCAGCAATCACAATACACATAAGTGAGACCAGACCAGTATCATTAAAATTAAATGAGAGATTTAAAACTTGTTTAGTTGAAGTTAAAAATAACAATGATAAAGTTATAAAAATCAGTCATGCAGAAGGACAAAAAAGCAGGAGTTTGCTAATGAAGTCTGGTCCTCATCAGTTGGATTTTAACTGTTACAGGAGTTACGTGTAATAGAATACTGCCCTCTTGTGTCAAACCTGTACTCTGCACATAGAGGTGATGATGAGGCCTTTTATGTGGGTATTTAGATATCATTTTTCAGGGAATAATTTAATGAAATTAAGTCTAGATTAACAATTGTCTTTTGTTGCTTCACAAAAATCATATGTCATTTAAAAATCAGAATTAAAAAAAGTGAACTTCTTACATTTTAACAGGTAATATGAGTTAGTTGTGATCAACATGGATTTAACCACTTTTCCAACTTACTGAGTGACTCCACACTATGTTCACACACATTACCATTGTATTTAAATCCTCACATGCAAAACACGACCTTTGGCAACAAAATGAAAGATTTTTCGCATTAGAAAAGCTAATATTAGAACTGGAAATTAAATGATGCTGACAATGACTGCTGCGAATATTTCTACAACAGTTTCTGATTTAGACACATTTCTATAACTACAGCATCTTGGTTGTACATTGTTGGACTATATAAGCTCTCAATGTTTCACCAGTGTTACTATGAACAGATGCTCAACATAAAACCAGTGAATTTGGACATTTTGTTGTGTAATGTACAACGTAAAGTCATACAACCAGAACTCTAGTGCAAGATTAGTGACAAATACGAGTATCTTTTAGGACCTTTGCATCAAATATATTAAAACACATTGTTGAGTTATGATCAATATCAATGACTCACCTACTGGGGCTACAAATACTGTTGATAATACGACAATGTTCAGAGAAATCAGACAACAGGACTAAAACCCTCTGTTGGCACAAACATTGTCTATTTAATATGGACTTGGAAACTAAGAGAAAACAAACTGTTTGAAAAAAGCATAATTCAGTTAATGTACGCACTTAACTATTATGTCACAAAACATAATATTAATAAAAACAATGACAATTGGGTGACTTATTTGAAATATATTTTTTATTTAATGCAAAAGAAATCCAGTACTCACCAACAATCACAAAATCGTTAACACTTTTGTTTTTTTAAGGACTGGCATCATGTTAAGAATGTGCTGAAACAGTTTCATCTCTAAAATAAAATTTTGCAGACCTACTCAAACATTCAGTCTTTCTTGCCACATTCTGAACCTACTGTTGATCCCAATCACACACTACTACGCTTTTCTGCACATTTAGTTCTACAAGAGGCACTGGCACAGCATCTGAATGTACCATGCTGTCTCGCTTAGGCAAACAGCAGGGGTAGTGATAATATTTGATTTCTCTCTGGTAGAGCTCCTTCCTCATTCCAAGGAAAAACACATTTTAATTTGGTTTTCAAGGCAAAATGTATTTAAACCTGCATATTGCAGCAAAATAAATAATTTTTCCACCATCATAATTTGGCTATACTCATTATTTGAGACATGGATTGTGCAACACAATTGAATAACATTCAAAATTTTAATACTTTTGGACAGAAAAAAAAAGATTGAGCAAAGAAAAAAGTCACTTTTCAAACATCTTTGGTTGGTAAGAGTTTTGTGTTGAGTGTTGGGTTTTCCAAGTTCTTACTTTATGAATTTTTGAATTTTGCTTGTCACTCTTACAGGCTGTTCCTTATACTGTTGTTACATTTGCTCTCTCTTCAGCTCTTGCAAAACAATCATTGATGGTTGAAATCAAAGCATCACTACCAGCACGCAAGCGCATGAAAGTCACCACAGATACAGAGGTGAAAAACAGAGAGATTTAGCAGGCACCATTATTTGAACCTGTTCAGCAAGGGTTTGAATGCAACAGACCCTCATTTATATGATCAAGTCCAGCACTCTGAGTTTCATCGATTCTGTTAGTTTTGGAAAAATCCTCAATAAGACTTGAGTTTTTATTGTCATCTA
>JAPZDY010000007.1:19571244-19583069 GCA_029783645.1 Ctenochaetus hawaiiensis
GGATACATTTCCTACAAAATTTTTCATGTAGAGAAAAAAGTCTAGAAACACCCTCAACTGTAAAATAAATACTTTATTAAAAATAAAACTGGATTAGACTGGATCAACTAAATGAGCACATCCTGCAGCGCTTTGTAAGATATAAAGCTCACGTTGTTTAATAAGGGACAAGATGTAATTTTGGCCAGGAGTGGAAGGAGGTTATTATTAAAATAATTAACTCATAATATTTATCAAGCAAATAGAAGTGGCTGTAATCGTGATTTTTAGGTGAGTAAAGGCACACATTTCAACAGCCTGGATTTTCTAAAATTACAAATAACTGGAATAAGAGAAAAGGTGCCTTAGAGATCAGATGATAAGGATTGTCCACATTTTCCATGTAGAGAAAAAAGTTTAGAAACACAGTAACCTTAAAATAAACACTTAATTACACAATACACAATAAGCAGCTCCTCATGTACAGCATACTGGAAAAGAAGGACAAACTAAGACAGACAGGAAACAGCAAGCAAAAAGAAAAAGGTCAAAAACAGGAAGTTTCAAGCATTTGTACAATGGTAACCCAGTTAGCACAGACCTCTGTCTCATTTTTTATATATTATCCTTTGTGGAGTAAATAAAAAATGTGCTGAAGCCTAATAGAAAAATATCATAGTCCACCTGGCCATAAGAGTCAGTAATGGTGCTGTCATTTAGAAATGAAGTAATACCTGCATCAGAAGAATAACTGCATGACTATCACAAGTTGACCTTCAATGGTATATTTTCACAAAATGATACCTTAGGGTAAAAAACCAGGAACTGTACTTTTTCAGGCTCCAGTCATGAACAATGGGAAAATACACATACACACACTCACACCCATAATTGGAGTCATATGACTTTATGGTTGGATTTGCAGCCTGCTGAAAGCTGCTGGCTTACTTTTATTTTCAGTTTTGGAGAGAAAGCTAATAAAATGATACTTTTAAAGCACAAATTTAACAAAATGACAACATTTAATTAAAGAGAAATGATGCAATAGGTAATTTGTTTGCATAAGAAAATGTGCTTTGTCATTGGAAAAGTACAAGTGTTACTAATATCATAAACAATGACTCTGTTGTACTCAAGTGGCCCAGTAAGACATGGCAGTGAACCAAGAATTATTTTAATTTAATGTAACTAACACAGGTGTAAATAATTGTAGTATGTATTTTCTATGCTTTTACTTCTGCACATTTAAAAATGCCCCTCCCCCTTCAAAAAAAGGCCCTCAATAGTTTTGAAATTAACCTTCTGGAAAAATGCTGATACTCTCACTCTCACTATGGTCTCCCAGTATTTTGATGAGTGATAGTTTTTCATCAAATAGTCATCAATAACAGGATTCATAGTCTAACTGATGATTTCAAAATAAAATGTTTATTGGTAGATCAGAAACCCAAATGTATGACTGCTGTTTTTTTAGCAATATGGCGCAGCAGTGTTTTAGCAATATGCAGTGCGTCCAAGAGAACACAAGATGACGCTCTAAGGGCAAGAAAGATGACAAAAATGACTTCTTGTTCAAAAAGAACAAACTCAATCTCTTTTGCAATGTTGCATAAATGACCACAAAATAAAATCACCTTCTATTGTCACATAATGCAAATCATTTCACTCATGTACTTCAAAACTCACTACATACAGTTACATGCAAACACTTTTTTTATTTAATCCGATAAGAAAAAATCAGTTTTAAACAGAGCCTTTACTTAGGAAATTTATAGAGGTAACATTTCAAGAAGCTGGTACTTTTCCTGAGGCTTTCCATTTTGTGAGACTTTTCTCTATCCAATTATATTATATTTTTAACTTCAATTCTGTCTGTTGCAATTGCAAGAAGATGATGATTTTTCCCTAGCATGCATTTTTCAAAAAAATGACCTGTCTCAACTGTCTGATAAATGTAAAAGTGACTGTAAATGTAAAAAAAAGGAAATGTAAAATATATAGTTTATACAAAACATATTTTGAATTCTTAAAATTACAAGAAAAATATGATTTTTCAGTTGACATGCATTATTTGAAAATGACCTGAATGAACTATGATAAATATAATGGAGAGTCTCCCAAACTGTAAATATTAAAGGAACCACTTAAGACCATTTCTAGGACTGAACTTGAAGCACAGTATCTTCTGCAGGAGCAGATGACTCTTGATTTATCTGTTGTTCTCTTCTCTTCTGACGCTTAACGACATAAAACCTTATTACAAATATCAACACTAACACAGCCACAGCAACAAAAATCCATATCCAGAGAAATCCACCAGAGGAAGCAGAAGAACTCTTCTGTGTGTTATTACTGGCAGGCTTCACAAATTCAGAGATGCATTTGACTTGGTCTTTAAGTACAAACCCTTTTTTGCAGGAACAAACAAAGCTTCCAAAAATGTTTTGGCACTCTTGATCACATTCACCCATTGAACATTCATTGATGTCCACACAAAATTTGCCATCTCGTATAAAGCCATTTGGACAGAGGCATGAAGTACCTGTGTTTCTGTCACACATTGCAGGGCATTTCTCTTCTGAACAGTGCAGTTCACACCGCCTGGGGTCCTTGCTGTTTGGGATATACCCCATGAAACAAGAGCATTTATAACCCCCCTTTACATCTGTGCACAGATGCTCGCAAGGTCCACTTGAGCAGCCTTCAGAGCTTTGGAAAACAATTTCATCTGATACTTCTTGTGCCTGACAAGCATCTTTGTGCTTTGTTCTGCACAGAAATCCATTTGTTTTTTCTGAGCACAGCCGCTCTGTCCACTTTCGATCCCCTGAAAGTGACACACAGCGTGGAGAGCAGACTTTTACGCTGTTTCTCCAGGTGCTGGTGGATGGAGTAAAGCTCTCACTAATACTACCTGAGGTCCACTTGTAGCCTCTGAGAGGAGCTGAAATGTTGCTGCAGGCACCAGCAGGTAAACGCAGGCCGATCCAGAAGTCCCCATACATTTCTTGGCTGAAAATGTCAAGGATGATCTCATGTGTCTCAGGCTGAAAAGACACTAATTCTCCATTCCTGTCCTGGCATGCCTCCTCTGCTGTTTTAAAATCCACTCTTTCCTGGTTTAAAGTGATGCAATCACTCCCCTTGCAAAAGGGCATACAGATGCCGGTTTTCTTCATGCAAACTCCTCTCTTTACAGACAAAATTATAATTGACATCAAAATAGTAATTGTTTTTATCTTCAGTGGCAAAAACACAGCCATGATGTTGTGCAGTAAATCTTCTAGCAATGTTTGAGTAAAATGGTGTTGAGAATGATGGGCCTGTGGCAAACTTTTCAGGAAGCAACACCCTTCTGGACAATGGCCAAGTCAATGACTGGAGGAAGAGATAAAGTTGGACTACTGTATTTTTTTCAAGGTTACTAAAGGTAGTGATCCTGAACATCCAAACATGGAAACAAAAACCCTCTTCCTGTTTCAGAACAGACTGTTTATTCGTTTTATTACAGCATTAATTTATCATTCATAACATGCATTGATGTCATACACTGACACACGTGTTGTTGTTTCATACTTACAGCAGCATCAGATATAAAAAACCCTTCAGCAAATAAAATGTATTTAGTTGGTTTGTGCACAAATTTGTTCTGAAAAAACATTAGTTCAAGTGTTGTATTTTAATACAACTGAGGTACTTTGCTGCACTTCAGCTGCAAATATTTTTTCTCTTCACTCCACAACATGAACTTAAAATGGCTGGAATCAAAATTTTTCATAATTATGTGTCAGATGACAATGTGAAGAAAATGTGACAATGTGAAAAGTGATGGACGCACAGAGAATCATCATGTGAGTCTGCAACTCTCCTCTGCTTTATTATAGTCTTATTGTTACACTATCTAGCCTGCAGCTGTACTGTTTTAGTTCACGTGTCATCCTCACTTTAAGTAGTTGAGTTCAGAGAAAACAAACTGTAAAAATGTACTTCAAACCAACAGTTCAGTGTCAAACACAGTCAGCTAGTGGTCAAACGAGTAGAAAGAATTTCCCTCAGGAGTGGGTGACTATATACAGAGCTTCAACAAAGTGAATGTTAAAGAATTATGTGCAACAGGTAGCCAGAAACATGACTCTACATAATTAATAAATTAAAATCATTGCTAACTGTAAATAAGAACAGGTTCATATGTGAATGTTGTTTTCTTATCTTGTTTTTGCAGCCTACTAGTGGCCACAAAAATGAGTTTGGCAGATTTAAGTAAAAAAAAAAACTGAATACTTTTGCCACCACCGTAATGCAGTATAGAAAGATGAACATAACCGAAGGCTCATCTTTTGAAGTCATCTGGATGATGTAGACAACAAGGAACTGATGGCAGGTTTACTGAAACATTTCTATTGGTAAAATACCAGAAAATGTGACCAGTAATGACATCACTAATTAAAAAAAATAAGCTGACTGATCTTCACATTAAAATGCTCACTTTCAACATAATACTGTGGTGCACCTTTTTCACAGTTAAAATCTAATCAAAACTTACTGTAACCATCTAGCACCCAGTCAGATCTCTACATCCCCCCACCCTCATCATACAAAGCCCCTCACATCCCATCATAACTGCCCTTTTGCTCCAGCTAATACATATATGCTCTTTGCTACTTCTTGCTGAATCCACAATAATTTTACTGTTTACCAACTTTGCTTCTACTCTTTATTCTTTATTTACAGTGTCTTCTTACTTGTGAGCCACATCAATGACAAATTACCTTCTGATTGAGTTTTTTTTCTGATTTTTGATTTGATATGTGATAATTTTACAGCAGCACACAGTCTAACCGAAAATGGTTCCAGGAACATAAATTACATAAATAAACATGACAGTCCATATAGAGAGTCCTCTCCATCACTGTCAGGTCATAGGTCATCAGTCAAGATGGACTCGTATAGTTTTTCTAAGCGTGGATCCAAACCAGAGGAAACCCAGCAGTAGCCATCTGTAGTGGTTTTCTTCTTCGCTTCTTTTTTGGAGCGGTTGCACCGAAAAATTGCAATAGCCAGAGTCACTACAATCAAAAACAGTAGAGGAATGACTGAACTGAGGACACAGATGATCACTCGTGAATTAATCGTCTTTGCAAAACCTGTCACTGGGGACGTGTTGTTCAGCTGATCGCTCTGTGTGACATTCACCAGGTCAGGGAGTGGTGCGTCAGTGTGAGGGGACTGGTGCTGGAGTTCGACTGTGGTTCTGGTTAAAGACTCAGTGAAATTGTCGTGTGTTTCCTCCTTAGTTGGGTAAACTGATGGTGCAGCTGATGTTTCAGTCATATCTGGAGCACAAGTTGATCCATTGTCCTCTATGTGGAAGCCTTGAGGGCAAGTGCACAAGAAGCTGCCTTCAGTATTTTCACATTTGAACTGACAGTGATTACTTAAACATTCATCTATGTCAACACACGAGCGGCCATCCTTGGCTAAAGTAAAGCCCTGTTTGCAGTCACAAGAGAATGATCCGATGCTGTTGAAGCAGCTGTGGTCACATCTTGGTTGTGTGCACTCATCAACATCGCTGCACCTACCGTCCACCATTTCATAGCCATCTTTACACGCACATGAATAACTGCCAGGAGCATTTACGCACACATGCTCACAGGCTTGTGACTGGCACTCATCGATGTCAGAGCAGTTACGCTGGTTTGCATCCAGTGTGAAGCCATCTGGGCACTTGCAGGAAAATCCTGACTCTCCCAATACGCACTGATGCTCACAAGTGTCAACGCCACACAAGTCTTTAATCTTGCAAGTGAGTCCGTCCTCCTCCAGGTTGTAACCTTCTTTACACGAACATCGAACCTCGTCTGCATCCTGATGACACAAATGTTCACATCCGCCATTGCTGATCGCACAATTTTGCTTTCCTGTCTTGCAAAATGGCCCTGGATCAGTCCAATGATAGCTGTTGTCCATTCCCGTGCACACAGAGTAGAGAGGCTGTTGGTCACTACATATAATGTCAGCATACGTTCCAAGCGGAAATGATTGCATCTCAATTCTTTGTGGCTTTTCTGAGAAGGGAGCTGTGTATGTTATTTGTCCAGGTCCCAGCAGAGCCAAAGGTTTGCACATTCCCTTAAAGTAAAATTTGCATGCATAAAAAATAGAACTTCTGCAAGATCTAGCAGTCCATTTCAGTTGGTTTTCTCCTGATAGAGTGTAACGAACCCTCACACATAACTCCTCTGTGCATGTAGCAACAGGTTCTCTTTCCCAGTTGGAGTACTGGGAGTCTTCTTCCCCAGATACCCATTTTAACCCTCTGAGAGTCTTCCCAGTTGACACACAGTCCCCTCTGTGCAGTTTTAGTCCGATCCAAAATTGAAGTGCCCTATCCTGAGGTTGCCTTTGGAGCTGTGAGAGAAGTGAGCGCAGCACATCCTCTTCTTCTCTGTCTCTTACGGTCATCAGATAACCTCCATTGTTGAAACAGTTCTGCCGAGCTTCCTCAAAGTTTACCCCGTCCTTATGCAGGGTGAAGCAGGCGTTAGAGGTGCACAGTGTCCCGTGTTCAGATCCAGAGACACCCTCAAAGCCGCTTATGAGCAGCACTAATAAAATTGAGATCATAATTGCCATAGAGATCAACAAGTTAGTTGAAGTCCAGAGGGTCTCTGGGAGTTTTGGTATAAAATGTGACCAAAATGTTGTTGTCCATTCGTAGCCCCAAACAAGTGGTGTGTGTCTGAAGCTAGCATTCATGCTCCTGTATCCTGTTAGGACACAAACTAAAGACGGAAACCATGTTTAGCAGCAGTTATGGATTTTTTTTTTCTCCCCCACTGACCAGTTCCGCTCTGAAACAGAAAACAATGGCAAGTTCTGCAGTGTTTTGACTGATTCTCCAGATGTCTCCGGCCACAGTAGACTCTAGGCATTTAAGCTGACTCCCTTAATTGTGGTTGCTTACAATACATGCCCAAGCGGGGGTCAGAGTCTAAGGGGCACTTTGGCATTAAAAATGGATGCTGTGGATGGATGCACAATAGCTGCTGCCGGGAGTGAACCTGTGACCTTTGCCATCCTGCTGTCAGAACAACTACACCGAGCCAAACATTGTTATTTGTAGTCTCAACTGTAATAAACCTGATCACGTTTTCAGCTTGAGACCCAACAGAGAAACTTTGCATTTTCATGGGAACCAAACTTGCAAAAATACATTAATGGCTGTAAGATCTATGTTTCTAAAATGCTGATTAAGAGCAAAAGAACCCATGAATCACAAAAGCACATCACAGTCATAAGAAAAATTGTTGAGCGCTATATAGAGTTTTTTATTTTCTCATAATGAACTTGTAATTTAAAAAAAAACAGAATCAGTAAGACAACAAATCCAATTATTATGTCAGTCAGGGTGGAGAGCATAGTCAAGTACAAAAAGTATACACAGCAATTATCAAATTAATGAGTGTATTTTTTTTTATTTTTCACAACCTCATAAAACATGTAAATACTACTTGTATATACTTGCTGTCAAAACACTTTCTTAAAAACTCTTCTATTCATAGGGAAATGACTTTTGACTTGCCCCAAAGCTGAAAACGCTGAGCTTTGTTCATTTATTAAGTTCTCATTACTGAGCCACTCCTTAGAGGAATCACATGTCCTCTGCATTTGAAATCTGAGCTGAAACATGCCAGCTAAAGAGAAGTAATTCCCTTTTTAATTCTGATTATGAAACAACTTTACATGTTATCAGTCCACTTTTCTCTTATAAATAGTTTTTGTTATTTTCATTTCTACCAATTGCTGCATGAAATCTGCTTTTACTTAGTTTATTGCCCCTTTAATTGTGTGATTATGAGTAAAGATTAAACCTTAAATGATTTATTTTGATGTGCCAAAATTCAGGCTGTCTTGCAGAAGATAAGATATGAATAATTTCTTGTTGAGAATATGCAGGACATACCCTATAGGAATATTGTAAATTATAGGCTAAAATCAATTTACTTCATTATAGAAATTTAAAAAGTGTAATTTTTGTTTAAAACAACCCCAAAAAGGACTAATAAAATACTTTAAATTTATTATTTTAATTAAATAAATACAAAAAAGTGATGATGATTTACAGTTGGTTTATACATCATTTATTGCTGTAGTCTTTTGTTCTTTTCTTCATTGTGAAACTTCTCCCCAGGAGGATGGACAGCAATGCAGAGTGAAATAAACCAGTTATCATCGTAAGCACTGATGAACACTGGTTGTTCGTGTTTCAAAGTGGGTTTGGGAACATTATTTAATCACCTGTGCGTGTTTAAGCAGCCTGAACTTTGTTGGATGGCAAGAGCTAAGGAACGTCATGTGAGTCCAGACATTTCCTGTTTGTTTAAACACAGGAAGTGCCCCAACCACAATTACAGGAAATAGAGTAGGAGACCCCTCCACCCAGTTAACTCAGTACAGGCAGTCCAATACTGGCCACTTCAGAGAAATCCCTGTAAACTTTTATTATTCTATCTCTATCTAACAGGGTTTTGCTTTCAGGTTGAGACTGTCACTTTGTCCGTTTTTTTAGTAGATCATAGACAAAGTCAAATCATTCAAATGCTATCACACTCTAACCGGCTCGTGTAATGGCACTTGAGCACTTCTGCTTATTTAATGCTTGAAAGCATGACAGTCACAGGGGCTATTTTTCTGTAGATTGAGAAATTTTGGTTTTGATACTCACTGTGTAGTTTCCTGAATGTACTTCATTTTTGCTCAAGTAGGATTTTGAATTCAGTATTTTCCCTTGAAATAGACTAATTTTAAACTGTAATAGTCAACAGTGTGCACTGGTCTTCTGGTGTGGTGTCCAAATAGTCTAAATATACAAGTAAAAAAAGGGGGGTTGCACTCAGAATTAAATGACTAAAAAGATATTTGATTTGATTTGATTTGATTTGATTTGGTTTGATTTGATTTGAAAGTGTTTTTCAACTGGTGTGCTGTGAAAGATTGACAGTGTCGACAATTGCATATTATTTGCAGATAATAATTAATTCATTTTCAAAAAAATGTTTTTTAGACCAGTTAGGGGAAATTGGATAATTTCCCTTGGCACACCTGACGATCTTACACGGTGCCGTGAGAGATCGTCAGGTGTGCTATGGAATGCCAGTAATGTGACGCAGCACACCGGTTGAAAAACACTGATATAAGATATATTGTGCTTATCAGGTGATCATGACACTTTTAATGATACAAAAGGGAAAAAAATGAAAAAAAATGTTCTCCAATGTCTGTGGTTTCAGTGATAAAACTGATAAGACAAAAAGTTTCACCGTACTCTTAAATGGTGTAACAAAACAAGGAAGCTAAAATGTAAATTGAGACAACAGAAAGATTGTTTTCCTCGTTCATGCCAGTCAGGTAAGGGGTTCTTAAACACTGAATCTAATAACATTCTCATTGTAACCATAACTTTTTAAGGTCAACGCCTAAGGTCATAGCTCCTGTCCTAAGATTACTATGTCCATTAATCCAAATTTTCAATTTTCATGATGTTCAGCCCTTGAAGTACTTGCTACATGGACAGATCAACATGTAAATCACATGGGAGGTATTCTATGTAAGCAGTGTCCTAATCTTGTACTCCTTTCCTGTGTGTATATCTCTGACTTTGTCGGTTTTCAGCATATTATTGTAGGAGGTGCACGACCTACATGGAAAATTACGTTTAATAAATCTATCAGGTTATCTAGCATTAAAATCTACCCATACCAAAGATTGTTTGATAACGGCTGGCATGAATGAGGAAAATAATCTGATCCTCTTTCCGTTGTCTCAATTTACATTTTAGCTTTCTTGTTTTGTTACACCATATAGTACTGTGTCACTGAAACCACATACATTGGAGAGCTTTTTTCATTTTTTCTCATTTTGTGTTATTAAAAGTGTCATGATCACCGGATAAGCACAATATTGTGGAGAGATGTTGACCTTATTTCAAAAACAATCTCAAACATTTAGGGGAAAGAAAAATTCTCTAAAAGAATCATATGTTTCAAGTGATACTCAGATATGGAAGTTATAATAGAGGAGCCAGATAAAAGTCAACTTTTGTTTAGATCTGATTTATGAGTGGTGACTCACACAAATAATGACCCAGTGATGATCAAGATCTTAAAACTTGCCGGTATGACAAATAATGGTGACTGCCAACTTTCAAAGCAAGGCAATCCAAGTTATTCCACAAACATGCTGACATTTAAAGGAACTGTTGCTCCAGGAGACAGTCATTTCAAAGCAGATTTACAGTACGTTGGAATTTCAATCAGGAAAATTACTTTGTGTGCACCTGCAGGTTATTTCCCTAACCATCTGCCATTCACTCTTGTCACGCGTTATCTCTCTTCTCTCTGCCACGGTCTTCAGCTCTCAGTGGAGATATCAGTTACTTCCATCAGTTGGTCCCGTCTGTCCAACAGCACAGAGACACACCTACATTATTTACCTACCATCTTTCTGTTTTCTTTTTCAAAAATATGACCCTCTTTCTACATTTAGTTTGTTAATGCTGCTGTTGAGTAGACCCCTCCACCTCCCTGTTACAGCCAGTCAGCCCTTATGATTTCAGTTATCCCCTCAGCATTTATGTTACAGCCACTAAATTCTAAACTCCATTACAGGGGAATTATTCTGCTGGTGATCAAGGTAGATTTCCCTTTATTACAGTTTCTCCCTGTTGAGTCTAAGGGTCAAAGACTTTCTGATATGACTGGCACAAGCCTTAATATCCCTCTCTTTCCAGTCATGGAGGATAACCCACATCTGCTGCACGAGCTCTTGAAAAATGCTATAGGCTCTCCATAGAGCCAGTGTTTGGTTTGTCCATTGTGGGCTTCTGTAGAAACATGGCAATGATGGTCAACTCCATGTAAGAGGACTTGCTCCCTGTAGACTCATTTCAGGGTGGTTAGTTATCACACATCATCTGTTAATATACATAAGCAATTTTATTAATCTCTCCTGATTGCACCGACCTTTAAAAAAAGCAGATGATTCCTATCTTTCATATGTGATCATAGTCCAACAGGTCTTCATTCAACATGCGTTTAAAACAGAAAGTAACTGCTGAAGAAAAACTTTCTTGCATGATTATATCAGATAATTGAAAGCATCGCCTTTAAAACACAGGTGTTTTTTTGCTCAGCCCATAATAAGACTTACATACCACCAAAGACCATGTCTAATTTTCTTTGGAAATTTTTACATCAATGTCCTAATATAATCTGCAAATGAGTTATTAAAGCGGAGCTTAATTTTAGAAGCACAGGTGTTTTTTAATTTTTGTTTTTAATCTATGAACAAAACCAGGCAAGCTGTTTCTTCCTGTATTTAGAATTTGCACAAAGCTGAGTTAAGCAGCTGCACCTTTATTTTTAACATACAAACACAAGACTTGTGAACCTTGTCACCTGACGATCTTGACAGTCACCCCCACTCTGTCTGCCTGCCTGTCTGCCATGCTTGGCTGTTTGTTCCATACTGGGAGCTTGCTGGTGGATGGAGCTGAGAAAGTTGTTAGCTAGTTCCTGCCCATCTGCCCTGGGCTTTCAAAAATATAAAAACGTCTGCCCCCATGGGAGTCTCACTTTCTTTCAGCAGGGTCAGCTGCCTCTACCTGAGCCATCTTCCTTGTATGCTGCACCAGCCAACATGGTTCACATACAGTACCGCGGGAAGTAGGGGTGCTGGGGGTGCTGCAGCACCCCCTGCTGGTGGGGTGGCAGCACCTCAAAAATGTATTTAAAAAAAAAAAAAAACATGGAATAAATTGAGAAAAAATGTGGAAGGAAAAAATA
>JAPZDY010000007.1:19597663-19610374 GCA_029783645.1 Ctenochaetus hawaiiensis
TACATCTTTTAAAACTTGAAGAGAAAGAGAGTTCTAGCAGAAATTCATGGTGCCTGTTTTCTGTTAAGCGGAATAAAGGTTGCATTAATAACTTGTCTCCTTTTTTATTTTCAGTGGATTTACATCTCAATGTACACTTAAACCAACAAGGAAGACTGACTGTGCAATTCATCCATGAACACAGGAAAAGATATCCTCGAAAGAGACTCTTCTTTTCATTTGTTTAAATGATGTATAAGATGTATTCCTCTTCAAGTAAGCCATTGCACAATACAAAGCTAGCAGCTACAGGGTATTTTCTCTTTGTAATTTTGTTGTTGCTTTGCAAAACTTATTACTGTGAACAGACAATATAACAAATATGTAACATGAAGCTGAAACACCTTCATAAACTTTGTTAGACTGCATGTGTATTCTATATGTATTTTAAAATGATTTGGTTTTTGCATTGCTGCATGTTTCCTTTTTTTTAACAATTATATTATAGGCCAATTATTTTACTCTGCTTTACAAAATGAAGACATTTTTCAAACACATGTTAAACTGAAAATGGCTCATTTTAACTGCTAAACCATGCACACCATTTTCTACAAGAAAAGAAAAAACAGAATGATTGTACCTGTGTTGGTCAGGGCACATTAATTGTCTGTCTATGCCTTTGGCTCTTGCCCATAGATATTCACTGTCAGGTCTATTTCACTAATCACATAAACTTTGGAGGCAATAAAAGTGTGTAGTGTTGAATTTGACAGCAACTGGTAAAATTATTTGATTTTATACTGCTGAGTAATTTCTTGGTCCAGCAGAGGTTCTACAGTCAAACTATAAGATGTTGCATAAAAAGGTTGAATTTTATTTGAGATATTGTCAGCCTGGTTCATAAACTGGGTGTATAATTCATGAGGTTTTTTGAAGTTTTTACATCAGTGCTTACAGAGTTTTGAACACAGAATGGTGTTGCACTTCTGCCATCTCATGGTCAAAAACATGACGAGAAGCAACTTAAGGATCTTACTGTTTTCTGCCCTCCAGTGGCTAAAAACAGTACAAAGAGCAACCCGAGGATTCTACTGTTTTTCTACTCACACAATTATAAACTCACACACTGGGATATACAGTCTACTATTTAAGACGACAGTTCGTAGGCTCTAATGGGCTACAAGTTATCCAATTTTAAAAATCACTTTTTAAAAATTTGCAAAACAGGATGTGATCAGCTCCCTCCACTGAGCTCTTTTTACATGTTCATAAGGTAAAATTGGCATAAAATACTTGAAAATTTTTCCGGACATTAGTTTGAATCATATAAACCATAATCACTTCATAAAGATCAGACAGATAAGATCATAAGAGTTCCTTTTTTAAATTTTTTTTTTCTCAACTTATTGTGTTCCTTCAAGTGTCACCCAACATTAAAATAAGTTAGACCTCCTACACACCACGCACCAGAGTTCTTTGCTCTCTGCATCTTTCATTACATAACTAAGTACAGGCTTTTTAGCACTACACCATGAAAACCTATAATTTTCTGTAACCGCTATGACAATTATGTGATAATTCTTGTAAACATGGTATGTATATATACCTTTCTCTCTGTGTTAGAAGGACTTTCAACACCCAAAGATCTGCTTAAAGAGAATGTGAATGTTTGTCATTTCGCCATTATGTGCCTTATGCAGGATCAGCTATAGGTGCAGCCTGCCCCTCACCTGATGTATGCTTGGATACACTCCCTCCATCACCACCAATAGGATAACATGCACAACATGAATGGAACTTCATTATATAAGTGTGACATTTAGTAACTTTATATTATCTTTCTTATTTAGTACTACTTTAACTTAGCACTATTTCTACTTTACTATTTTTACTTAGTACTTTGTGAAAAAAAAGAACACTGCAGGCATCCTTTCTGCCACCGCAGGGCTGCCAGCCGCCCTGAGACATAAGTATGTTGTGATTTCATACACAACAATAGTTGAAGATATATCTGAGTGTTGTTCATGTGACAGTTTTATGTCCTTACTACTACTGTGAAAATAAATCATCTGTACATTAGGTGAGCCTGAAAGAACAGAATTCATCAACATGCACATACAGGTTTTATTTGAATGTAAAGTAATTACAGTGTTCTTTTCTTGGAGACACAATGTTTCTATATAATCTTTCTTTCTGCATTTCTATTGGTCAAACCATAATCTACCTTCCTATATCTGCATACCACACATGACTATACCAAGTAAAATCTAAAGTTGCAATTGGCAGAGTTACATAAGGGAACATCCCATACTCACAGAGGTAGCCTCGGGCGTTAGCAGGTGTTATAAAAGAACTGGAGCTTTTTCTTTCACACTTGTTGCTCCACCCAGGCTCAACCTTTTCCCTCTCTCTTGCTGGTCAGGTAAGATTATGATCTTTATATACAAGTACCATTTTAAAACAGATCAGCTTACACTTTAATTCACAGTTTAGTGATTTTGGTGTTGTTATTGCTGTGGGCCCAGTCTCAGATGTGAAATCAATGTTGTTACATTTCAGACATTCAAGTACTGTTATTGCATATGACATTGTACAGTAAATGCTGTTACATTTTTGATATTTACATATTGTCAGGGCATGCAACATTACAGCTGTGATTGACCACACAGAGGGGCAATTACAGGTGAAAGCAGCCTGCAACCTTCAATTCCTTATTGCAATATCTAATGTAGTTATTTTTTGTTCAGATAGAAAAAAACTGAATAAAAAATTTAGTGCTGAATTTGTTACCCAAAAGCTTCAGTGTTTTGTTTGTCAGTATAAAACACACTATGGAAGGACCATGTTCGTGCATGTTAGCACATGTTTGAACTGTAAAATGCAGTCTTTCATGTGTAGCTAATGTCTCAATGGTAGGCAACATGGGACAGTGAGCAAACTAACCAATGTGCAGTGTATTTTATTTTAATTTATCTTGCAGTCTCTAAAGTATAATTTCTGTACTGTGGACTTAATTCTGAAATAAGCATGACATATGAATGGGACATGTGACAGAGGTGTCCAATAAAAAAATAAATATATTAACTTTACGTTTTTATTCAAATTCAAATTCTTCTCTTAAATATATTCTGTTTCATGTGAAATTAATAAAAATCATGTTTTTTCCTCTGTCCTGTGTGCATGTGTGTGTGGTTTGGTAAAAAGCAGCAAAACTTTTGCCCGTTTTTCAGTTTCAGTGTGCAGCAAAGGCTCATTAGCTTGAGATTAAAATTCATGGTGCAGATGTCTGACTTTTTTTTTTTGCAGTGATTTTATTTCGCAGCATTAAGAGTTTTGTTTCTTTTTTTATTTTTATTTTGCACTGCATTTTTTGGCCTTTTTAGTTTGCAGTTTATTACTGTAAATAAGCGATTATGCACAATTCAATTCACTGTGCTGAAAAGAATCTGAATGAAATGCATTCACCATTGCCAGATTGCTGACTGTTAGGTGACCTTATTCCTCCCCTTTTGTAGAGAGTATAAGAATACAGATATGTTGCAGAAAGATAACACCTTAACTTAAACAATAGGTTAATTTATGGCATAATATTGAGCTTATGATGAGCCAGTGAGCAGTGAGGTCTTGTTTTACCTCTTGGCTCCAAAAGGTAGCTTTAATCTGTGGTGAGAATGAAGGGCAGGAGAATATGCAAAAGGTTTAAGAAAATAATGCTTTCAACTAAACAATATCCTAAAGCATTCATATACTTTATCAATGCCTCTTTTTCTGAATTATTTGTTTCTACCTATTACTTATGACCAAATTAGTGTGATATATTTAACTATACACAGCATATTGTTTAATTGTAGATACTGTTTCCAATGTTTAAAATCAAGTGTGCAATCCAAAGTCCCTTCTATTCAAGTAGGAATGCTGTAATTTCTTTGGTTGCACATTATTTGTTTATTGTTTCCGTGCATGTCGGTCCAATTCTACTGCCATTTATAGCTACATGGTTCTATCTGCTGCACAGAGCTCAAGTACCGCAACGATGCCTCCACCTGGTGTGTGTATGAACATCGTAAATGCACGTCACAAGAAAAATGGCATGGGAACTGTTGAAAAGCCCGAGAGGTTCCTCAATCAAGACTATAAGCAGCTGAAACAGTACTGTCTCGCAAAGCAGGTAAGGTACATCGATGACATGTTCCCACCAGACAGGAGGTCCATCGGCCAAGGGGTACTGAATCCCGAGGACCTGAAATGTGTGGAGTGGCTGAGACCAGGGGTGAGTGTCCTAGTGACTGAAGACAATAAACCGTGTCCCATTTTAACAGCAATGAGTGTTTAATTTGTCAAGTGTACGTGGCAGGGACACTCATACTGCTTACATTAAAATAAAAAAATATCAAACAAAGATATTAAATAAGAATGTGCTGTCAATGGTCCTCTGTTTCAGAAATTGGTTCCCAATCCATTTTTTATCGTTGATGGGGTCTCCAGGTTTGACTTTGGTCAAGGAATGATTGGTAAACTGCTTCATTCACAATAATCCATAAATTGTTTTTTCTGAAATGTAATTTAGTGCTGCAAGAAAAGACAGTGAGTAGAACACATGAAGAAAGAAGAAAAGAGCACTGCATGACACAAAATATTGTACCACAGTGTTTTCTGCTCTTTTGATTGTGTTACTAATCTCAACATTTTAAAATCTGGAAACCCGTCTGTGCACATTTTACAATCAAACCAATACCTGCTCAGTACTCATTTCTAGCAAAAGCAAATCAAAATTTTTTTTTTCAGGAAACTGCTGGTTCCTTGCTTCAATTGGTGCTCTGACATTTCAGAAATTCATCCTTGGGCAAGTTGTTCCTCTTGAGCAAAAATTTGAGGAGGAATACTGTGGGCTGTTCCACTTTAGGGTAAACCAACGGTCACTGTCAACAGTATTTGTCCTGACAATGTTGTTTAATAGTACATATCTCATTAAACAGTACATACCTCAGAAAAAAAAGCCCTCTTCTCTTTCTCTCCTTTCTCTTGTATCAGTTCTGGCGTTTTGGAAGGTGGGTGGATGTCGTCATTGATGACAAACTACCAACAATCAATGGGAGACTGATCTTTGTTCACTCCAAAGACCCAACTGAGTTCTGGCCTGCTCTGCTGGAAAAAGCCTATGCCAAGTATAAAAAAGCAGCGTTTTATGTAACCTCTAAATAAGTTCACAATGATGAAATACATGCATCCATAGTGGGATTTATGTTACTTTTTTTTTTAATATTTGTGTAAGTAATTTTGAATCAATTTGTATCAGGGTGTGTGGTTCCTACTCTGACATGAGTGCTGGAACTCCTGCTGAGGCTTTGGCGGACTTCACTGGTGGTGTCCACATGTGTATCCAGCTGCAAGATGCTCCCAAAAATCTGTGGGAGCTGATGTGCAGAGCTGGCGATTCCAAGTCACTGATGGGCTGTGGGACACCACAAGGGGTAAGAACCAGTACACCACACAAAACCAATTTTATTTTATTTCATTTGCATTTATAAACTACACTGAAAATCCTTGAAGCGTTATTGGAAAGACCAGGGGCCAGTCTCATAGAAGCATATAAAAACTAAGTCGATCTAAGGTGATCAAAGTCATTTAAAAGATATTTAAAACCTGTTTTTTTTAACATGTTCCAGTCTTAATCTTTTGTAAGCACTAGAAACATGTTGGATGTGAAAATAGATCTTTAAAACTTCTGACATTTTCACCTGTCATAGCAGTGAACATCCTCATTGAGATGGCATGTCTCCATTCATATTAGGTGCACCACTAATTCTTTGTTTACACATGCTGAAAGAACTGGAGCATTTCCAGGATGTTAACCTGCCAAGGCCCAACAACTCATTAGCACGCCATCTATAGAGTGCGGTTATATTTTGGCACTATGCAGATTTCTGTGTTCTGAAGCATTTCTGGCGTGTAGTGATTTTTTTTTTTCAACCTATCAACATTAAATACTGGGCATCAGGTTTCTAACAGTAGAGTTCTCCCAATCAAAACAATGAGAACAAAAGTCCTTTTGTTATTTGGTTGACATAGATTGATGATGTCATTAAGGTAGTGTGGGATTATTGAAGTTGCCATTTTAATTGTTAAACAAAGCCACCTTTGAAGATGAAAAATCTGACTGACTCAGGCAAAAATGTTCACAGATGAGGTCATAAATAAGAGTTTTATTTACCTGTTAATAAGTCATGTTTGTAGACTTTTTTCCTGCTCTCCACCAGTGTTATACCAGAAGTAGATGACAGGCAACTAAATGAACTGCACCCTTACTGAAAATAAAATAACAGATTTGTCTGATTTTTGAAAATTCTTGGGGTAATATAAGTACATCACTTAACAAAATACGTTATGAGGATACATTTAATGCTTATATGAAAGGAACACAGCAAATTAATGAACATCAGGATAAAATACACGTAAATATGTAGGACAGCTAATTTACATTTGTAGTCCCCTGGCAGGTAATAGATAATACATAAACCAAACCCAGTAAGAAAAAAAAAATACAACAATATATAGAAGTGTAGTAACAAAGCCAGTAAGCTGTTGGTCTAAAGTGTGTGGCATAAGGTTGAAGTTGAAGTGCCTTATCTGTGCGCAAGGTGCAAAATTCAACACATGTTGTTTGTGCCCATGTATCATGGAATGCTGGATAAGAGGATCATACATCCCTGAATAAGATTTAATTGTTTTTAGACACTAAAACACTAAAATGAAACATATTGCAAATTTAAGTAGACTTTTACAAAATTCAGAATAAAAGTGATAAACTAAACATTTTATCTTACCACTAGGAGAACTCATAAATAGAACTCAGAGATCCTAGCTTAGTACTTTTAAGCTTTTAACTTTTAGGCCAAGAGAGGGAATGGGGCTGAACCTGCTGCAATGTTTAAATGAGCAGGCGTCTATGTAGACAACCTAGCAGTTATCCTGCTACCATTGCAAATGTTTAGAGATGCAAATGAAAACCAAACTGTATGCAAGAACAGCTTTTACTTTTTGACCAACTTGTGCATAAGAGGAAGGGCATTATTAAAGGAACATTTTAGGTCTGGATAACTGCAAAAGCCAGACAAGAAGCATGAAAAAAATACGAGCCAACAAATAAATCCCCATTCCCATACTTCTGACCAGACTGCCAATTTTAAGCAACAAACAACTACATAAGGTAGGTAATCACACAATGGTTGTTTTTCAACTTCACTATGGCACAATATTTATTTTCTTTCATGTAATGTATCTAGCCTGCAATGCAAATACTGAATGGCCTTGATGTCCTGTGTTTTTGGGATATGTTATTGTTGGTGGTAACACAATTGCATTCCTGACTAGTAACTGTCATAATACGGTTGCAAGTAAGGCATTTTCTTTATGAAAGCATTTATGAAACCTTTAGCAAAGCTAAGGTATGTTACTGTGACTCAGTACTCTTCTCTCTTAAAATCTGTGCAATGTGCTGAGGCATAAGTTCATGATAGTAAGTGCTTCAGCTTTGAGAAGTCTGAATTTTTTTCCCCACAAATTAAAAAAAAAAAAAAAAAAAAAAAACTGCCAGAGGCTAGAGTCACATTTGAAACTACAAGGTTGCTTTTGTCATTAGTAAGCTAATTGAAAGACATTAATGCTTTCTTGAAAGTCTTGCTATAAAAGTTTGACCTTGGTAACCCAAACTGCACGTACCATTAATATATGTATATATAATTATTTTCTTATTTTATTGTTTTCTTTTTCAGGGTCAGTGCAGATCAGACAGACAGACTGACTGTAATTAATCAGTGTCATGTATACAAAACAACACACATAAAAATAGAGTACATAGAACACCAAGGCTGTATAGACACAATAACCCAAACTATATCATGTGTCAGGCAAGACAAACACATCAACACTGAAACCACATATATTGCTCATGAAGTATACACCATTCATACAAGTATGAAGACAGAACAGCTGTTCAGATGCCTGTAAAGTTAACAACTGCAGTACTTTTGTACACGATGCTGGTTATTAAAAAGCTATAATTTAAGCTGACCTCTAAAGAAAAAGAAACTACCCAGTTACCTGATATACACTGGTACTAAATTCCATTCCTGTAGTACCTCAACTGAGTGTCAGTCTCTGTGTTTTTATTGCACTGATGAGCCTCTACTTGCCACTCTTGCCTTTGCATTGAGCGCAAGTCTAAAAGTACCTGGTATGAAGTATCCTTGAATTCTTGAATATTCTTGAATGGTAAACATATGTTCGTGAATCCACTGTTTCAGTTCAACTTAATGATCAAGGAGGTATACAAAGTGTTGGTCTTCAGTCTCTCTTTTATTATGTAGTTAAAGAAAAGCATGTCACATAGGACTATAACAGTTATAACATATGCACTATCTATCTTGCAGGAGACTTCTGCCAACACTGTACTTCCAAATGGATTGGTGCAAGGCCATGCCTACACTGTCACAGGTGTAAAACAGGTGAAGGATTTTTTTTAAGTCACAACAACATACATTATGCACTAGTTTAATTATATCAGTAGTAACATATTATTAACAACTATCAATCAACTTTTTTAGCCTCTAGCACAGCATACCTTCGCAAATGATACAAATCATTTTAGGGAAATAGAGGCCTTTAACTAACCTCTGCTGTCTAGTTGTATTAGAGTAAGAATGCTATTGTCATTATATTTATGGCAAATACCAACTTTGTTTCCTGTCAAATGTTGGTCAGATGAAGTGTCAAGGGCAACTGGTAAACCTGGTGCGTCTGTGGAACCCATGGGGAACAGGAGAGTGGATCGGAGATTGGAGTGATCAGTAAGAACATGACTGTGACTGTACCATGGACAAATTGTTATGATTTGTGCCTGCATCTTGATGATAATCTTTAAATTAGTTTGCCAAATTATGTTTTGGAGTCAAGTTCCTGTCAGAGAAGACAAGTTCCCTTCTAAAGGTCAGCTGTTATCATAATAAATTATATAACATGTTTGACAAGCACTTGTGTTATATAAAACAATTTTTACAGTAAATGTCAAACTGTGGGATTGTTTTTTAATGTTAGCTAAATAAACAATGACATATCCAGTTAACACCAGATTCTCATACAGTCATCCAGTTTTTATTTTGGGAGTCTCTACATGTCTTGTAATTATTAAAAAAAATGATCTGTGTTTTTTTTTTAATGGAAACTGTTTAGTTATATGTGGTTTTAGTTTTCCATGTCAGTGCAAAGTAAACCAGAGCCTTTTTTGACAATCTTCCCAAACTGATTTTTATCCTAGAGTTTTGTAGCACACGCAGCACATTGATGTTTGTCCAACAAGATTTCTGTTGAGTGTTGACCTTTTCTTTCAAAGCTACATCGCTTCATCTGGATATGCACTGTGCAAACAGCCCGCCACATCTGTGTGCTCTTGGCACTGGGCATGTATCCTCAGAAAGCTTGTATATTTGTTGTGTTTTCATTTTTCTTTTCTTCTGGTGGTTTTTGGAATAGTTTGTTTTTGTAAAACTGCCTGAAAAAGCAGAGACTGTTTCTGCCCATTGATTCAGCAGATGGTAGTAATGATGTGTGTCCCCTGTTGACTCAGACTTTTTTCTAACAAAAGAGTCAGTTTATCCACCATGACCTCCTGACTATTATAGAACAAGCTTAAAGCCAGGAGCATGTGGGTGTAGCAGGTTGTTTTTAACCAGATGAGCAAGTGCAAATCCTTGCATGTGGTGGCTCTGTAGGTAAAGTCAACCTGCTGTGTTTGCTGTCCAAATAAGCTTTAAGACCGAAAACTGACAAAACCAGTTTATGAAAACAATCAATAGACAAGTTATGTGAAAATGCACGAGCTGTAACTTGTCTCTCAATGTTGAAAATAACTGTCTTCACTCTTCTCTTCTTTTACTGACAAATTGTATCTAAAGGTCGCCTCTGTGGCAATATGTGAGTCCTCAAGATCGTGATCAGTGCCTGTCTGTGCGCGATGATGGAGAGTTTTGGTAAGCATGTGAAATCCAAATCTGAAAAAAAGACACAGCCATTTTGAATTATTTTGAAGCAAATCTTACAATGTACCATTAACACATATACTCACTAAATGGTCTCTGTGCATATTTTTTTATTGAAGACACATTTCTATAGATCACAAGTTAAATATGATCTCATAAGTTTAATGATTTATTGTCAAGTTTTTATTTTTATTACATTTTCAGTTACCTCTATAAAACAATAATCATTTGCATGTCTTATTTTAACTAAGCACTATATAATCTATACCTTCCTGATAGAACAAGTGATTCTCGGATTAAAACAGCAGTGTCTTATATACATTTATCTTTCATGTCAACAGGATGACCCTGGAAGACTTCTGCAGTTTCTATGCAGATCTCGACATCTGCTGCCTGTGTCCCGACTTCCTCGATGGAGGCTCCTCTTGTCACTGGAAGACCTCCTTCTATGAGGGCAGATGGGTTGCAGGAACCACTGCTGGAGGATGCATGAATAACAGAGGTAGTCAAAGGATATTTGGACTAACATTTTAAACTTGAAAATAGTAGATTTTTAGCTTTAATTGTTTAACATGATATTTTTAAGGTTTTTTTTTATACCGTGTCAGGAATTATTAATTCATCATTTAGGACTGTTAACTTTCTGATTAAATTATATTTTTATTAACATTTTAATTTTGATTGACAAAACCCAATGCATTTATTAGGCTCCATAACAAAGAAAACAAAATTTTTACAAAGTCCATTTTAGATTGGATGCACTGATAGATTGTGATGCAAAATTGTTTGTCTTTTTGCATTCTAGACAGCTTCTGGACTAATCCGCAGTACCGGGTCAGGATTGAGCAGTTAGCTGGTGAATGCGCTTCATCACAGGGTGAAAAAAACATGCTGGTGTCTCTCATGCAAAAGCCTGACAAGAGAAACAGGCGCCTGGTCCAAAATCTTCACATTGGATTCTCTGTATTTGAGGTAAATGTTACTCTTTATTGTTTCTGTAATCATCTGTACACCTTATTAGCACACCTTATTACCTTACACCTTATTATGATTCCTTTTATTCTTTTCATTTGAATTATTTAGCTGTTTTTATTATGTCCTGGTTGCATTTTAACTTATTTTGTTCTGTCCCTAATTGAACTCATTTCCCTCTGATATCTTCAAAGGTGACCAAAGAGGTGAGTACCATTTTAAGTCTTATCCTCACACAGTACATACTCAAATACTGTTGCCATGATGATTTATATCAACTACATAGAAATTAATATGTCTCCTCATTTTTGGTATTACAGTATGAGGGGCTGAAGGGGAAGTTCCCAGCCTCCTTCTTCAGCAGACATGCACCCGTGGCTCAAACTAAAACCTACATGAATGCACGTGAGGTGATGGAGTTCTTCATGCTAAAGCCTGGTGAATACCTGATTGTGCCGTCCACCTTCAATGTCAATGAGACAGCCTCATTTATCCTGACAATCCTGTCCAAAGCAGAGACCCATGTCAAGTAAGTTGCAAAGACTCAATCATTAACCCTTAAAATATTAGTTGTACCATTTATGTAAAACGCTAGCACATTCAGGACCGGTTTCTTCAATATGCGTACAGTGAACAGGGTGATAATAACTACTAAGACAGTGTACAAGCTGACTGAAAGTTAAAGTAACTGTAATGTCGTCGCTGGATTTTAAATTTGTGATCTACGAAACTACTTGTTGCTGAAAAAAGTAATGTGTTTACCAAACAGCAGCCACAACTAATGTACTGAGGTCTCTTGTTTTTTCTCACAGCGAGAGCTCTGATGGTCATCACCACGGTCCACCAGAAAATGAACCGGTGTGCAAGATTTTTAAATATATTGTGAATTTTGGGATCGCTTCTGTGTTACATGATTTTTAAGAGTCCAATTACATTGGTACTTAAATATTACCTACTGATTAAGTCACCTGGAACTAATTGCTGTCAAATTTTTGCAGCTCTCGCCAGTCGATAATGGATACGATGACGAAGGAAAGAGGGACCTCTTTCGTCGATTTTCTGACAAGGTAATTTGTGGATCCTGTGGGTCTTGCTACAAATGAGTCTTTTTTTAGCAGGATAGTGTTACATATTAAATGCAACATTCAGGCGTCAACTTCCTTGCAAAAAGAATAGCATGTTAGACTGGATTCTCTTCTGAGAACATGGTGAGGTGAAATAGTAATTAAGTGAGCATAATATGAGACATCTTTGCCTTTTTTGATTTTCATTTTCAGTATGAAGAAGTTGATAGTGAGAAGCTCCAGGAGATTCTGAATGAACAAATCCTTGAAGGTCTGGACTGGTAAAACTCAAAAAGGCCATACTCAAATGTGATAATCTGCTGCTCTTTGTTGTAAAGTCCAAAAATAAGTGCCTTGCTTCTTTTTACTGTTTTTTTAGGAGACTTAAAGTTTGGAGGGTTTAGCATTGATGCCTGTCGCAGCATGGTTGCTCTCATGGATGTATCCTCCTTTATAATACTCACTGTTAAGTTTAGTATTAGAAAAACTCTATGGGCCCTATCGTACACCCTGCGCAAACGCGGTGCGCCAGTGGCGCAGGTGTCATTGTCATTGTCAGATTAATTCGGCATTATGAATACAGTAATTCCTAATTTGAAATTTAACGTGTGTGAGGGGTGAGCTCACATAAATGAAAGGGGTGTGTGCGTCTTAGCCAAACA
>JAPZDY010000007.1:19617655-19632996 GCA_029783645.1 Ctenochaetus hawaiiensis
AGGAAAAAAATCGATAAACAAATGTGTACATTTTTCAAGCCACTGGAATGTAATGAGGTCATACGAAATAAGACTGACTTCAAGTAGAGGAGCATGTCTGAGGGATACTCTGTAAAGTCCTGGGATATGTCACCATTTAGCAGGTTGTACATGCAAGTCAGCTGTAGAAAAAGAATGCAAAAACACAGAAGGAAAGGTCCATAACACAACATACAATTTATCAACTTATGACTGTGGTCATAAATAATGAACTATTTTGGTTGTACACTTCTGTTAAAAGACAATATAAATCCAATTTTATTAACTGAGTTTTACATAGATTTCACATGTGATTTACCTGGGATTCCTTCAGCGCCACCCTGGTTCTGCCTTTCCTTGGCCTACAGGCACGGATCAGCTTCCTGATCCTGTTTTTTTTCATTTTCTGCACTGATGTACATGTGAAGCCTTGCAGCACAGAAGGAGAAAGCCTGTAGACATAATAATAAGCCACAAAGAATTTAATACAGACATTGAAATATACCTTGGTGGAAAAGTAAGTAGTTTTGGGATACTTTCACTTACTCCTCGATATCGAAGTCTGTTTCAGCCAGAGACCCAAAAAACATGGCAGCCTAAAAGCACAGACACAGCAATGTCAGCTATAAATTTAACATCCCTTTAAAGCAACTGTGTGTATATAACCGTGGTACTTAATATTATTCATGGTTGACTGACAGTGACAATTATCTGTTTTAAATATTTTTGAATTAATTTAATGTTGGTATAAAAGTGCCCTTTGTAGTTCACTTTAACAGCTTTTATCTGAAGGTGTGATTAAGTAGGTATGAGCAGACAACCATAGGAACAGTACCTATCACCTTTGCCTGTTTTTGAGCTGTTAAACCTGACCTCATATGAACCTTGCATTGGACTTTGACACAAAGCTAAGTGAAAATGATTTCAAGTTGAGTCTATCTCGATAGAATTTTAAATGTCTTGGTTTCAATGAGTAGTCATATTTCTGTATCTAAAAGAACAAGCATCTGGTGAATACACTGAATAAATATAATTTCTATAGCTGTGATGGAAACTCTGTCACTTTGGTTTAAACACGTAATGCATATCAGTAACAGCATTGATACTGTTTAATGCTCATCTTCAAACAACTTTGTTTTGTGTGTTTAGCCACATACTGACCTGA
The DNA here is from genome assembly GCA_029783645.1 of Ctenochaetus hawaiiensis. Classification (NCBI taxonomy): domain Eukaryota; kingdom Metazoa; phylum Chordata; class Actinopteri; order Acanthuriformes; family Acanthuridae; genus Ctenochaetus; species Ctenochaetus hawaiiensis. The sequence continues at coordinate 19,618,839 of JAPZDY010000007.1, forward strand.
TCACTCGACCATGTTTTTCTATTAATTACACTGATGTCCACAGTTTGCCCAGAGAATGCCAGAAGGGATGGTGGAATCTCAGTCGCCATAGCATCAGGCACATTCACTAACATTTGGGCTGGACTTGAGTTCACAGAAACGATCTACCAGGGAATTAAAAACAGAGTGGAAATAAAGATCAGACATCATCTCAAAAGAATGCATACAAACCATTTGTTAAGTTGTAGTGTTCTTAGTCATTATGTCTGCATTGGCAAACATTCATATAAATATTACAACACAACATAACTAACTGATCATTTGGCTTTTGAAAGTCTAACACCAATGTAGCTGAACACCTGAGTAACATAGTTTTGTTTTTACAGTAAATAGAGACTACATTCTTTATCATATCATACAAAAATATGATTTAAGTACAGCCTGCAAAGTTTTAATAACTGAAATAGTTTAATTCACAAACACTGTCCTTTGCAGCATAAATGATAAATATTTTGTTTTTATATTAGACTATTAAATTTATGCTTTACAGAGAGGAACACCAGAGAAAAGTTGCTCAACTATTATTGTTTTGGATCCCTGTTTCCCTAAGAAAGTTGTTTTTAAATAACTCCCACAGTTTGCATAAAGAGTGTTGAGTTGTTGACTTCGGAATCAGGGCTGTGAGTACAATCAAATGTTAACTTTGTACCTTTTTGACGAAGGTCTGTTGAACAACTGTTGGGGCTGCCAACATGTTGGAAACAAAGGTGCTGCTCTTGGAGATACTCAGTAGCTCAGAAGCTGGGATTTTTTCTAATGACTTTGAAGGAACTCCAGAAACAAGTGTGCCAAGAGATTCAAGGGAGGATCCACTGTTGATCTGTTAAATACATTTATATTAATCAAAGAGCCATATACAGTGTATTTTGTGGTCATTTTTAATTAAATAAAAATCAAATATGGAACATTTAAATATGGTAAGCAGCTGTTTCAGGTGGACAAATGGTAGGCATTTACCGTGAAGCCTGAGGCAGTAATGGTTTGGATGACTGTGATAGACTGCTCCTGGTTCCAGGTTGTGACTGACCCCAAGGTGGAAAGAGAGGAAACCAGCACTGACGCGCCAACTGAAGTGATCTGGGTACTGGTCAGACCTGCACTGGCACTGCCCAGGGCAGTAAATGTCTCTGCAGTAACTGTCTTGATGTTGGATGCCAGAGCAGCAGATACCTATTGAATAAAATGAAAAAAATATATATTGAGTGTTCAGTTTTGCATTGTTTAAATGAAATAAATACTGCACATGTACAACTATGAAACACTGGTGATTCATACATAAACACTGGCAGCATGCACCAACCCAACACCTAAATAAAAAGGAGCTATGAAATATCACAAGAGATATCCCTCACTAGCTTCACTGATAAAAAGCTGTTTACTATTCACAAATCCTCAAGTCAGCACTTAAGTAGTAAGAAACAATGGTGACTGGGACAATAGCAGTTTTAAAACTACAACTCTGAACTAACTTTTATTGGCATCACTATCTTTTATGTACACAAGCTGCCTTTTGAAACTAGCAAATGTTGAATTCATTCATCCACTTCACTTACAGACAGCCAGTCCTGTTTTTGTTACAAATCATGACGGAACTGGACCAGATTCTATATTAGAAGCTAATCACAGTACACATAACTTAAAATCTTAAAGCCAAATACACTGAAACTCCCTACTTGAAAAGTAACTCTACTGCATTGATTAAGATGCCTAATGATATATATATATATATAACGGTGTTTTAAAACAATGCTTTAAAAATTTAAATCCAAACTGAGTTTTTTTTTCCACAAAAAGTAAAAAACACTGTGTCTGTGTAGAAACAACTGGAACTTGTACCTCTATGTCCTGTGATCCATTACAAAATTTATTTAGCTTATCCAGGATGAGGGTGGTATCATTTTCATTCATAGAAGTATATGCTGCACTTGGGACCTCGGAAGAGCACAGGAAAAAGCCAGGGAGCCTAGATACAAAGTGAAATTTACGTCATCATATAAAAATCAACAGATACCATTATAATGTATTTTTCTTTTATATATATATATATATGTATAATACATTATAATACATTGTTTTCAATTTTCTTACCTCACAGGGCTGAAGGCTGGGTTATATTCAAAAAGCTGTGAGATGTAATAGTCAGTTACATTTTTTGAGATGCCTGTGTTGTTAAAGAGCTCAAGGTTTGCTTGGTTCACTGAGAACATTCCAATCTAAAAAGGAATACGGAAAACATGTTAAAAAGAAATCTCTGATTATATCTGATCTGCACTATGATAAAATGAAAATAGATTAAACAAAACCATATTTTGATTGCGAATGTTATGGCTAGTCTAATTAAATTGAATTAAACTAAATTAAATTAAATTAAATGTCTATATTTTGTTCATGTTTAAGCATAAGATTTGAATAGATTATATACAGCTGATATAAGGACGTACTTGACTGGTGGAGACGAAGGAGGTGAGATCATCTAGAGTTACAGATGTCACAAAGCTGCCGATGTAACTGACAAACCAGGCGGTAGAATTGAGTTCTGCATCACTGGCATTGTAGCATCTGGCTCCAGAACCTAGGGACACAAGAAAGAAAAAAGCTTGTAAACAAACAAGATAATGTAATAAGAGTCATGTTATTTTTAATTTCTCTTTGTAAGATGACTGATGTAGCCTCAAGGCCACACCTCCCGAGGTGTTTCAAATATGCTGGGATAGTGGGAGCTAGTTAAATTTGACTGTGAACTTCTGTTCTAAAGACCAGTTACCAGTTGGCTGTCACTGGATCAAGAGCCTCCAGCAGCATTACCTTTTAAGCTAAATGCTAATTTTAGCTAGCTAACATATTCATAATGATAATACTTACAGACTGATGTCTGGCAGGTAAAATGTTAACTATATTAGTGTAATATCTTGGGATGAATTATCTATTTAGTAGTAAACACAAGTAAATTTGAGACTGATGGGAATGCCATTAGTTATTCTGTTATTCTGACCTCAACCAAAGTAATAAAATTATAAATTTTACATGAATCAGCTTTATCCCAACTTTAATTTTAACCTGATTTAACCTGACTTCCAGGTGTTATTGGATTGTCAGAGCTATTGGAATTCATCCTGAGGTGAAAATAAAGATGTGACTTTAACTTAAAAATAAGTTAATTTAAAGAAAATCAGACTCAGCCTGCTACAAAAAACTGGATTGGCAAAATTGGAATTGATTACACAACCATTATACAATCTAGATTTGCTTAGAGATACATCTTACCCATTCTCAAGTAGGTCCTGATAGTGGTGTATATCTCCTCTTGACCAAACTCAGAGCTGTTGTATGTGAAGTTAGTTCCCATAAAAGCAACGCTATAAAAAAAAAAAGGCAAAAGTGTGCATCACTTGATTCACAAACAATAGTCCTGTTGTAACTGAGCTTTCTGATATTGTGTAAAAAAAGAAACCTACAATTTCTGAAAGGCAAGACATGAAGCATTCTGCATTTTGTTGAAGCTGACGAGGCTTTTGCTGAGGAATCTAAGATACTTTCTCAGCCGTAGGTCAAACCAGGAGTTAACTTCAGGCTTGCTGTTGCTGCTCAGCGCCAAAGGCCAAACACAGGGGAGGATCATAATCTTCACATCATCTGGAACATCCTCCTAATGACATACACATGTATTAACATGTTCAGTGTGTGACAGGGGTGATTTTAGATATATAATGTATGTATGTATATACTGTATGGGTGACAAAATTACTTGATTACCTGCTATCAATATCAAAATACTTAAATTAATAAAATATATATGGCAATGTTTGGAGAAGGAACATACAGTTTCTAGGAAGGCAGAAGTGTTGTTGTAGTTGTTGAAGATGACACAGATGTCAGAGTTATTGCTGATCACGTTGGGTTGACTGAGCAACTGACGCAGCTCTGAGGTGCTGATGGTATTTAAAAGCTAAAAAAAGAAGTATACAGATGTAAAAAAAAAGTTATACAGAAGGCATACAGAAGCTGTTGTGCAGGTGCAGCATAACATTCATTAGCTCTTGTCCTGAAACTATCACCAGGTCAATACAGTAACCCTACTTTTTCCCTTCAATGTGTCAAGGGGCAAGCTCCAGAGCCTACTCCAGATTTATTCAAAGACAAGACAGTAACAGGGTAACTAGGAGCCGGGTGAATGGCAACTGTAAAATACCATATTGTAAATCTACATTCAGACAATCAGCCTTTTCCAGAAGGGGCTGCCAACTCTGGAACACTCTACCAATTGAAATCAGATTGATTCAGGACATAAAATCCTTCACAACAAAGGCTAAGCGTTGGCTTAGAGCAAACCAGAGCTGAAGCTATTTCTAGTTAATTATGCATAAACTCTAAGGGGTACTAGTGCATGAATATTGGTGTGTTGTGGAACGTATAGTGTTGTCATATAGGATACGAATGTATGTGTTGTTATACATGTGTATGAATTGTAGAAATTGCTGTGATGTATGCATCGTGGTATATGTATTGTGAATTGTCTAGTGTAGTGTTAGTAGTGTTAGTGTATATTGTGTTGTTTGTATGTTTGTTGTGGTATATGTTTTTTATAGTCCTTTTTTTAATATAGGGATGTTTCATGAAATTTTAAGTCATATTTCGCTCCCATCGTAGGTCTGCATGTAAATGCCTAACTAGGGACAAAAGCGAAGGATTAGCAATAGCTATAAAATGTTTGTCCAACACATCAGCTCCAGACACTGTATCAGAGCTATGTTTAATAGCACTGTCCCTATAAAAAAACAAACAAAACTCATAAATGTGGGGTTACTGTAGGGTTACTGTATTTATCCTCTCGTAGAAAGTCAATTTATAAATTTCACCTCCTTAGCTGTGTGTTTGTTTTTAGGCTTTAAGCATTATTATATATTACCTCTGACTTGTGTGTCTGTGGCAGAAGAGACACAAACATGGACAAATCTGGGAAGCCAAATCTAAGGAAAGTGCGCCTCAGGTAGATGTAAAAGCTTCCACCACTGTAGCATGTAAGGGGTGTCGGACCTGTTTTAAACACAAGTGAAGTCACTCTCTGTCCTAAAACAGAATTATCTCTTTTATTTTTGGTTATTTGATCACCTGACAGATGTGCATTGTTATCATATCTCTTGCACATACCTTGGAGAAAGAGGAGGGTGTTTTGATAGATCTCCCTTTGGGTGTTGTTGCTGAGTGTCTTACGTAGTGTGTCCAGCAATGTAATTCTAAATTCAAATGGAGCTAAATATTAGTCTCAAAAAACTGAAAAATACATCAAAGTCATCACAATGAGTATCACTGCAGAAATTCTTACATCTCTTGGCTGCTGTTACAACTCCTGCTCTTTCCAAGGTCAAATAAAGGTGTTACCAGGTTGGGAGAGAGGTTGATCAGGAGAGGGCTCAGTCGAATCCTGAGCCACAGCATGAACTCTGTGTCACTGATAGCTTGAGAGGACAGATTCCCTCTGTCAAATATTGCTTGGAGAAGGGCAGATTTTACCTCCTTCGTGTAACTGTCTGGGTGAACCTGGGGAAATTTTACATAGTATTATTGAGCTCTGAAATCAAATGGTTTAAATGAAAGCAAACATGTTATTTTTTTCAAGTAATTTCACTGTATATAAAAAGCCATATATATGTTTCTTTGTTGCTTTGAAAACCCAACTGTGGATAAAAAAAAACTGCATATCCAGAAATGACCATCTAGCCTCTAAGAAAGTTGGTTATCGTGTCTGTAAAAGTGAGAGTGCAGTTTGCAACGTTACAAGTCAAAGTTGTGAGGTGTAATATTAGCTGTGTTCTTAAGAAAGAAAGACCAACCCTTTCTACATCTAAAATAACCAACCTTGACATCTGAGGTGAGTTCAAAGCTGTTTAAACTACTATGGCAGTTAGTTAGTCAACTTTCTTTACGAAGTTAGTCTAAAAAACAATGTCGAGGGTGCACTTTCCTTTTTGAATGTTTTCTGGCTACAAGAAAAAGTAACTGTCCATCAAGAAAGCTAATATTAGCTGTTAACTGGTAATGCTTTTTTCATGTTAACTGCCACAAAAATAAACAATTTAAAGAGGTGGAGAAATCATATTAACATCTTTCTGTATTACTAAATACAATGTAACAGAACCACAAATTGCAGTTACTTAAATGACTATTAAGCTTTTTTAAAATCTCTCTTTAAAAAAGATAGGATTTATTTCAGAGCTGTTTAACTAGCTGGTGGCCTATTAGCTGACTATTTTGTATGAACATGAGCTCAGGGCAGTGAAGGAATGTTGAGCAGCACTAGCAGGAATTTCGCATCTAAATGTTGTAATTATGCATCTAATTTGACCAAACAAAACAAGATTTGGTGACTGTCTGAAAATTTGAAAGACAAACCAAGATTCTTTTAGTGAGTTTCATTTGATCTTGTTTATGTCAAGTTTATATGAATTGTGCTTTACAAAGAGTCAATAAGACAGCTCCAGACATGACATGCTAGGGCTAACTTTATCGTGCCAAGTAATGCCAACTAAAGGAGATATCCCTGCAACAAAATACATAGATGTCTTTGAACTAGTTTCAGAACAATGGCTAAAAAATTTTAGCAATACTTCTCAGTTTATTAAAGAATATTTTAAAGGGACCACAAACTTTGCCAATAGGCTGATTTGCCACCTCTCTAAAAACATGTATTAAATAGTTTCAAATAGTTTGAAGTGTACCCAGTAAACTGACATATTAGTTTCTATAATATTACAAATATGTGCATTTCAATTTCAGTTGGGTATCTTTTGTGTTACTTTTTATATTATAGCTTCCTTCAAACTGCACACATTTATGTAAAGAAAAAAAACATCCTGGTGAAAACATCTGCAATGTTTTTCATGTTACTGATACTTGATTGCACCAAAGTAAGGATTAAAAAACAAATCCAACTGATAGTGTGTACATTAATGTATGAGGGCAACTCTGAGCATAACCTCCCAAAAAACATGTCAGCTATGTAGATGTATACCTCAATGGCTGGTGAGACTATGTCAAAGAATGCCCCAAAGTCAACAGGTCTGATGACTGTCATTACTTTTACCACATCTTGCATCTTTTTAAGCTGTGAGGGAGTTGCTGCGAGCTGAGCCAGCTGACTGCGAGTCAGAAGATCTGCAACCTCCACCTACAAGTGACATTTCAGTGAGCAAACATCGTAGATATAGAATCTATTATAATCCATGATATGTCAGGCATCCATTAGTGAAACTTTGGCTTGCAGCTAAATCCCACCCTGATATCAAGGACAACAAATTACACCTTTCATAGACTTAAATGTAGTGATACCATTTCAAACATCATATGGTAGAAAACTACCACAATTAATTCAGTTTATAATTAACACTTCAGTACTTAATGATTAAAACAGGAATAGTTTGATGGAACCATGAAATTGACAATAGTTCATTCATAATTCATATTTATTGTCAACAAAAAGTATTTCACATTGTTACCACATTAAAATAGAAAGCTTTTCTCCCACACTTTTTATGTTTTATGTTAAGTATGATTTTTTTTCCCCAAAGGGATGCAGCCTTGCTGCTTGATAACCTTATAAAGGTCTGATGAATAGCATGCGGTTGTATAAAATTGGATAAGTGCAGGAGAGTGTACAAATAAGTGCATTTTGAACTTTGGCTTAAAGTTATTTCTAGCTATTGGGTTCAGGCTTAAGTCAGAATCCTTTTAAGATAATATTTACCATCACCTTTAAGACCCATATGAATAAAATATTGCAACCTGTTTGGTGTATCTAGAACTAAAAGGATGCCTTGCATTATCAGATATTGTGAAAACACATGCACAAACACAGAACACAAGTTAATATTTAAAGCCCTGGTGTGAAAAAAATGGACAGATTTAATAGACAAAGATTTTCGGGTTGTCTCCCTATTAGACTGAGATTGTTTGAACGAGTATAAAATTTGTCAACCAATTTCTTGTGCGGCATAAAAATAACTGGACTGAGCTTGTTCACTTCCAAGCATACACTAGGGTCTAGGCTTCAAGTATGAATTCAAAAGTTAAATAATTTTAAATAGTTAAGAATAATATGCAGATTATAAACTGTAATACAAATGAGATAAAAAGCAATTTCTATAAAAGCTTATATGTTGTAGCATTTGCAGCACTTGTGCACTTCACCATGTTACCCCTGACAAGGCTAAAAGGCAATACTTACTCCATTGAAATTGTTCTTTAAGGTCACAAAATCTATGTAGGAGGCATGCTCACGGAAACGTCCAAAATTTTTGTCAAGCCAATCTCTGTCATCATTTACAGACTTTACACAGGAGAAACCTTGGAAATAAAAAAGTTTTTAAAATGAACATTTTCCAAAGAAAAAGCAATGTGGACTTATTCTTGTTTTCAGCACACAAGTACTATTATGTGTATTGGTATGAAATTTTGATATTTAAATTACCTGAAGATGATTGCCTTTTTAGATAGTCCATTATAAAGCTGAAAACCTGTTGGGTCTGCCTCAAGGAGAGATGAATGAAAACATTGTCGCACCCTTTGACTCTGTGAAGACAATAAAAATAAACCAAAATGTGCATAAGAATGTTTCCCTCCCTATTTTTATTACTTTTTAACACTCTAGGTCAACATGAGGAGAAAATACAGTTTTCACTCACATCTCTTGATAGGAATCACAGCTGATATTTCCTTGAATAACTTCAAGGGTACTTGACTCAATGCTCGGGAGGAACAAAGGTAGGTAGACCTGGAACCATAACTTAATTTCCTCAGCATTTAGCATGGGAAGTCTTGGTCCAAGTGCTGTTAGTGTCAGATTCAGGATGGTGTCACGTACTCTTGAATCAATTATTGTTAGGTTTTGCTGGAGAAAATATAACATATATTTGTCAGTTTTTGGTTTCAATTAAAAAAAAAACAAAAAAAAAACATTAACTATATTTCATCCAAATATTCACCTCTGCAGCACCACTAACAAATTTGGCAAAGAAAGAACCAAGTTCTTCTGCATGGAATGTCACACTGAATTGTGTGAGCACAAGTCTCACAAGGGTTTCGTTAGACAGATTGGTGGGTTCAAGAAGCAATTCAGCTTTTTGTCTTGAAGAAAGAGAGTCTAGCACTGCTACCTAAGAGAGGGATAGAAGAAAATAGTATTGAAAAATATTCAGTTCACAAAAATCTTTTTACATTTCTTTCAGAGTTATGAACAACCATGATACTTTTTCAACCTATAAAACCAAGCAGAGATTTTAATCTGAATGCAGGGCCTTAACAAAATATCTATATAGATCCTTGCACACATTAGCTTCTGACTGGTCTGCCACTCAGGAATCAGACGACAAAAACATCAGTATTTGAATAACCGTGATGATCAGGTATTGGCAGTGGCATAAAAATTAAACAACGTCAAAACGTAAAGTCAGTTTGTTATGACTTTGATGTTAGAGTTGAATGTTACTGATGAACAAAAGTATATGTAGAAGTGGATAAGGGGACTGAAAACCTGAAAAAGAGCAAGATGACCACCCCTATTGTAAACAATCTGGAGAAAGTCTGAATGTTATTTATCAAGTGAACTTGATTTGATTTGCACATTGTCCACTGATTGTCGGTCACCAGATAAAAAACTTTCATCTGAAATCTGTTGAAAAAAATTACAAATTCAAACAATTCTTTTCATCTTTCTGACCAACCAGCATACATTTTAACAATACAGCTAAAATTATGAACTCAGTACTGATAATAGCGTGAGTGTGCACACAAAGTATTAGTAAAACTTTCAAAGTTCATTCAAAATTTTATCAGGTTTAACTTTACAGTATAACCATATAAAAGAGTTTTATTTCTTTCATTCACATGCTTTTTTCTTTAATAGGCCCCACTCAATCTTATTAATACTCTGAAGGGCTCAATTTTCTTTCTTGTAGCTTAAATACAGGTACTTAGCTCCACTGCAAAAGCACTCTTTTCATCTTTTTCTGATCTGAAACATGCTAAAACGTAAAGTACATAACTATTTGTCACAAAACCTAATGACAAAAGTTCTATCTAGACATTGAATTTTCTATTTATCAAGTAACCACCAGAATATACCTTCATACTTTTAGAGGCAAAATGAAAAAACAAATGCTTTACAAGAAAGGTTAGCAGTGAAATGTGCGACTTACCACAGAGAGGTTGAAGGCCTTGAGGTCAGAGTATGTCGTGTATTGGGAAAATGGACCAAGGTATGCTTTAAGCCAGTCGCCATCACTGTCAATTCCCTGCCTGCAACCTAGAGTAGGCAGAGTGACGTCAGCACACGCACCAATTAGCAAACATCTTTTTCGGCAACACACAAGGAACAAGTCAAGTGCCAGTTTTCCTCTCAGTGCCATTACAGCGTAAGTTTTCAGTTTTTCAACTCAGCGGGCAAGCCCGCAAATATGACCGCAGGGCACAGTTTCCTGTGTCACACCCCACCTGAATCGTTGATGACATCGGTAGATTTTACCAGGTAGCCCCACATGACATCTGCCAGTCCTTGTTGCCTCTGCGTGGTCATTGCAGGGAATGCTCCGGCCAACCCACTCACGCTGCAACAATCCAAAGCATCAACTCTCACACAGTCCTTTGCTAGCATTTTGATCTTAGGTGCAATGCAATCTTGCTTGTTTGTGAAAAGCTACTCACACGACTCGGTAGTTTGTGCAGTTAATGTTTGAGGTCGCATTCTTGAGCATCATTGGATTGAAACTTGGGAGGACAGGTTCCAGTTTCCCCTCGAACCAATGGGACCAGTCGTCTACCGTGAATTTCGCCAAATGGGGACTGATGACTGTGAAGGTCCTATTCATTACACGATCTCTGGCAACAGGTTGGAGGTCAGGGGCCTTTTGAATGACAACATGAGAGGATTTAAACACCACACAGTTCAAGTGTCGCAAGTGCACCATACAGGATGCTCGGTAGACTGTAGCAAAAGTTTCAGCACCAATGGGTCCCCCACGACTGACCCCGAGGTTGGGATACATGTCTAAGTGCTAAGTGTGGATGTTCAAAAGCCAGGGATTGTCCCTCTCCTGATGGCCAGAGTAGCCTACCTCTGCATTTTCTGTCAGTTGTGCCAGGAACTCATTCACATTTTGCAGAGCATTGCCCTTCCCAAGGCGGTCAAACACACGGTCGATTTGGTCTGTGCTGTTCGAGGCCTCTGAGCTAAGTGTCCACTGTGCCAGCTGAGTAGGAGTGAGCACTGACAACGATTCGGCCTACGAGAGGGAATCAATATGAAATCAAACGGCAGTCATTGCAAAACCATAGGTAAGACACTCCAGTTTGGGAGAAGAATGCTCCAAAATGCAGTGGCCACTTACAACGGAGAAGTCGGGATTGAGGGCTTGCAATTCCTGCAGGGATGCAAAAGCAGAGAAGCTAGCAAGGTTTTTCTGCAGCCACTCTGAGCTGCCATCGCCAACTGAGATGCAGCCGGGATCTGCAAAGCAGACAGAGACAAAGATATTGGCAGGGTGTGTCCACCGGCTACGATCTAGCCTTTACCAAGCTGAGTCTGAGCATCTGCCTTTACCTGATGAGTCATTTCTCGAAAGGAATCTCTGGATGAAATAAGTGAAGACTGCTTGCTGTCTTTCTCTGTCCATGAATGGCCTTTGGCCGCTGAATCCCTGGATGCTAAAATTTGACAAGAAGGCTTTTGACATCCAAACACCTGGAAAATACTGCAAGTACTTCTGCAATCTTGTCCACATTGGAGCACCGTATTACATATTCACTTACACAGTCTGGTAGGTGTGGCAGCTGAAGTTCTTGGTGGCAAGGCAGACTAGGAGGTTGGGCGATGGGGAGGCCAAAAAGGGACGAATCTTTGTCCGGAAAAAGCTGCTGACAACTGAATCATTCTGCAGTTGTGCCTGGCTGAGGTTGGCGATTGTTACCTCCGCAAGAGCCTCAAGAGCATGTGACACGGCTGGGCTGCTCATGTTTGGGGCCTGGAATTGGAAATAGAAGTTTGGTTTGGCACAGAACTCACACGGGAAAACATTCATTTTGCTCAATTGTGAGAATGGATTTATTTACCAAGGTGGCAAAAGTCTCAAGAGCCTGGTCTAGTGCAACAGACGCCTTCTGGAAGAAAAGCTTCCAGGCTCTCACTTGGTATGGCCTTTCACTTTTCAGTGAGCACTTGAGCAGCGCGACCACATTGGCGGACAGAGACAGATGTCGAGCCTTGGAAAAGAATCAGACAAGAAATAAAGCAGAGACTGTCAGAGCTTTTGGGGATATGTCTCAGGACGGTAAGACAGCTGAGGCAAAATCTGTCTCTGGGACTGGCAGTTCGGAGAAAACTTTCTTACCGAGGAACAGGCATGGTCAGTGATGGTAAAATTGCACAGGGCTTCGGGGGAACTTTGAGCAGCCAGGGTTTCGTCCACTTGTGAACTGAGGAAAGTGGTAGAAAGAAAACCATTGTCACTCTGCTTTTTCCGTTGTGATTGTGACCTATGAAAACTCAGCACTTGACAAAACAGTCATTCTCCTACCTGCTGCTTCCTCTGCATATGAGAGCCTCTGTGGAAAGACAATGTCTGTGTATTAGATATTGTACCTTTACAATCAGATTTTGTCATCCAAGTTGATATGTCTGGCATTTCACGGACTTACCGTCAACCGAGGTCTGCTTGCACTGGAGACGAGCAAAGAAAGATTGTTAGTCCAGTGGCTCAAGCTACTCAGCATTAAAATAAGTGGCCTCCTTTGTGGAGGCCATGTCTCAAACTTGTGTCTTTTAAATTTTCCTCATTTACTGCTAAATCCATGTGATACACTCATAGAATTGGAACTTACCAGGAAGGAAACTGGAGCCGAGCAATCTGTTTGAGAAAAACCGGAAATGAAGAAATGACATGAATACAGCAATCGTCACAGTAGTGGTGATCAACTTTTCTGAAAAAGGTTTGTGGAAAGAGCGTTTTGCCACATACTTGAGAATGGCTCCTTGAAAGACTCTATGCTTGATCTCAGTCCCTGTGAAAGGTCCGCTTGCAGGCTTGCCAAACTTTGCTCGAGACCAACCAATCTGAGGGAAGGAAAAGTTGAGAAAAACAAATGGATAAAGTGTGACTTTTCTGGAGCCAAGGTGTGCCACCATGCAAGCCCAAAATATCGAGCAGTGAACTTCAGAAATCTCATCTCTTACATCGCTTGGTAGGATGCACAGCTGATGTTCCTGGGGATCTTGACCAAGCTGTCAGGACGGACGCTCGCCATCACAGGGGTCAAATAGCGCTGGAACCACCGCTGATAATCTTCAGGCTCAAAGTCCTCAAATTCAGGAGCAAGGGCTTCCAAAGTCAGGTTCAAGATGGTGTCTCGTACACCTGGATTCTGGATGACTGTGATCTTTCTCTGGAAAGAAAAAAAGAAGAAGAAAACAGATTAATCTTTTGGATGGGGGGCGTTTTACCTTTCTAAAATTGTTGCAGAAATGACAGCGAGCTTTGGGACACGTCTTTGCTCTTCAGTGCATAAGGAGCACAACTCAAAGCATCATCAGTGGCAATTCATTCCAGAAGCATATCAGATTTGTAACATTGCAAGTCAAATCTTGGCTTTTGTTAGCTCCGGGGAAAAAAAAAAAAAAAAAAAAATCATTACGCTCAGTGCAAGCGTCACGTGGCTCGTTATTCAGCCAACTTTGTTTGAAAATATGCTCTTCTTTAAGTTCAGCGCTCACCTGCTTGCTGATGATTGTAAAAGTTTGGAAAAAGTCTTCGAGCTGCTCATCATCACCGGACTCTGTCAAGCTTGTAAACGCCAGCTTCACAATGGTCTCATTCTCAGAAACGCGGCTGTCTGGATCCAGGAACAGCTCAGCCTTCTGCTCTGCCGAGAGGACATCAACAACTTCCACCTGATGACATGAAGAAAGTAGACGAATGGATTGCTTTTTCTCCTTGACACGGCAAAAGCGCCCCATGTGCAGACTCTCCATGTTCTGAAAATTGCTCTGCTGTTTCTCGAGAAAGGTTAGCAGTGAAATGTGCGACTTACCACAGAGAGGTTGAAGGCCTTGAGGTCAGAGTATGTCGTGTATTGG
>JAPZDY010000007.1:19658185-19676681 GCA_029783645.1 Ctenochaetus hawaiiensis
TGATTCTGATTCTGAAATGTAACACTGTACTGAAACTATGTTACATAGGAACTTTATTTATGTCCTGTTAATTATCTAATCTGTCTAATGTGCTGTCTTAAATGTATAATATAATAGCACCTTGTCAAACCAATGGAGCTAATGTGTCCTTAAATCAAATAGTTCGATTATGCTTCATTTTTTAAAAATTAATCAGTACCTTTCAGTCTGATAGTTTTCAGGCTGGTCACACCAGATAGTCCCTAACTTTCCACCTCAACTTCAATACAGGGATTTTCCCAGCTGGTAATGGTTATAGCTAGTATGCATATCCTATACCTGCTTTTAATACTTCATTATCACAAATGGCTTAAGACTCCTTCCACGTTAGACCCATCTCTTTTAAATATTTTAAATTTCCTTTGGCATTGTTTCTGACTTACCTGAAAAAGGCAGTTGTTAATCCACACTGCTGTGGTCAAAAGTCAGCCTACAAACTTTAAAAGATTAATTGCTTTTTAAACTTCATAGCCTTGCACCAGGTCATCAGTCCCCTTTAAGGCTCTGAATTATTGCCATTAAAAAAAAATCTTATTTATTTTTGTAATGAAGAATAAATACACCATTTTTTTCTTCAATACTGACATTGCTCCCAGATGTAGCTGCTATCAGCATTACATCAAGGCATTACCTCCTGCACAAGCTGCCATTCATCCATCTCCACCAAGAGGCCGACAGCTAACAAAAAGATAACAGCAGCTACAAAACCTCACTTTCTACTTTGAAAAAGACAGACAATAGCAAGACAACAGAAAAATAATATATTTGCTGACTGGTGAAATGTGAATATTCCCTTTTCACCGAGGCCGTTTATACGTTGAAGGACTATGACTTGTCAATCTCTGACACAGTTTGACCACTGCTGTGAAGAATCTTATTTCAACCTAGCAGAGATGTGTCGAGGGTTTGCACAGAGTAAAGCAGAGCAATGTTATAATGGATATTAAAAGCAGAGACCATTCAGTGTATACACAGCTAAGGACCTTGTTTCTGACTTTTAAAAAAAAAAAAAAAAAAAAGATAGAAAAACAAGCTAGTGTCAATGTATAATGCAATTTCTATACAGTAAATTTGGAAACTAATTAATAAATTTTGGTTAGCTTAAGAAAAGTAAAGCTCATTAACAAAAAATTGCACTCTGCATGTTTTTAAACGAGATGTGTTCAGCCTCAGTATTGAGTGGCTTTTAGTGGGCATAGAGCCAAATTTACAATCACTCTAGTCACACATGTAAAATGGAGGACAAAAGACTTTGAGAGAAAAAAACAGAACAGTGTAGATCAATTTAGTCGTTATGCAGCCTTTGTAGACAGCAACACTAATTGAGGAAAATAGAGGTGTATTTGTTCTATTAGGTACTTCTGAGACGAAAGACCTAAAAATTCAGCTGAAATAGCTTTACACAGGGCACATTAAAGGTGCAGCTGACTGAGGACTGACTGATACTAGTTTGATGACAGGTATTACTGTACCAAAGGGATTTACTGATCTGACCAAGACTCTGTTGGCCATAGAAAACGTGGCAACCGAGGAACAGGGTAAAAAGAAACTAAGACAGTTAAAGTGTATTTTATTTTCTTTTGTTTTTATTAAGTTTAAATGGAGTGTGTTTTGATGCCTTGTGTTTGACGCCTCAACAAGGCAAAAAAAGTTCAAGCCAGGACAGGCTGGGGATAGCTAGTTAGTATGCTCCAGTAGATATCTGTTCAACAAAATACATGGACATCTTTGATATAATTTCAGAAAAGGTACTACCTCAGATTTTTAAAAAATAATTTCAGTTTATTTTCTGACAGTTTTAATCTTTAATTCTGACTATATTTTACACATTTCCCCTTTAACAAGAAACAACAGTCTTCATGGTTCACTTGTCTTCATTCTTAGCATTTTCTGCCTGCTGTGGCCAGAAACAATGCTATGAGCGAGTGTTAACCAAAAGTGGCAAATTTCCAGGCCAGAAAACTAAACAAAGAGTAGAATTATGCTAACATCCTCCTCGCTGGGGAAACTACAGAATTGGGTGATAATTCTTTTTGAGTTTATATCTCTTTGAGTGACTCCTTTCTTGTACAAGTCATCATGTTATCCATTTTGAAGGTTTTTGGGGCTTTTATTATCCCATCACATGATATTCCTCAACAGATTTCCAGTAGTCATGGATTGGTCAGACCTGTCTTATTCCAATATTGGTAAATACAGACACCTGGTCATGCTCCTTAGCATCTCATACAGACACACAAAATAACTTTAGAGTCTGTGTGAGATGCACCAGACTGTCGACAGTCTCCATCGTAAACTCAACAGTCAGTATTAGTCATTAAAGTAACTACTTAATCCAACATTCAGTTGAGAGTCAGTGGTTCAAGACCGATGCAAAACGAAAAGTGAAACCCTACATATGAACAAATGATCTTTTCATGAACTTAACTGAATACTTTAGCCGAAAACTAAGACACTTACACAGCAATGACCATTTAAGAATGTTAATTTGAAAATAAGGCTTTTCTAGTTAAACATTTAAAAGATGGGTAGATTTCTTTTTTTTTCCTGAGAAGTTGTTGTTGATCCGTGTTGCTTACTCTCATTTTCACAGCAACTGGACAAACAGAAGGCATCAAGTTACCAAGTTAATTTTGCTATTGATATCTTTGGTTAAATGTTTTCAGATGTACTGCTTTTTTTTGTTTGTTTGCTTTATGAGAATATTTGTATTTTTGTAATTTTTTTAATTTGTACTTTTTTTAAAAGAACATAGCTACTGTCATCTAAATGTGTGGAAATAATTGATATTTTGTTATTCTACATTATTTAACACAAATGGCCTGAATAAGATGATGTGATAACAAATAAATAATATTTTAAATGAAAGCTCTTGCAAAATGGCATAAATTAACTGAGACAAAGTTGCTGTTTAATTAATGAACTGAAGCTAAAGCTAAAACTAAGAATCACCTTTTCTTTTTGAATTTAAGCTATACAAATTTTAAATGAATATTCACAAAGAGAGACATTAATAATTGGGGGCCCTTTAAGTGGTAATATGATGTTTTGGTAAATTAAAACTGGGGCAATAGCCAGCTTCATACTGTAAATTCAGCAGATGTCAGCACATCGATTTCAAAGCTTTACCGTTCTCTCATGGCTGAGCTATTTAAAATCACATACAAGAGTTCTTTCTTCATCACTGCAAAAGCCCTAAGGTCAAGTTCTACACTGTGAAACCCACAATGACCCTTAGTCACGATTCTCCTTGTGATAAAAGAAAGTCTTGTAAACACCACACAGAAAACAACACTATTCCCTCCACCTTTCATATCAGTTTGCCTGACTTTAATAACATGTAATTGCAACATGCTCACACTCCTGACATCTGCAGATGATAAAATCACCACGCTCATAAATGTTAGATTAGTTTGTTTCCCCTCAGGCATCATTTGTGTTCCTCAGTAGAAACTTTATAGCTGTTAATAACATTGGCCTTTTCCTGTTTTCATGATACAGCTGTGTCTCCTGCCTTCACCAACAGTATCTACTGTACAGTAACAGCGACAGTAACTGTGTTTCACTACAGTTACCTACATTCAGATTGAGGGAAACAAAATGTCACTAATCTGCCTCACACACTTCGAACAGCCTTTTCAAGTCTCTCAAAATCATTCTGCTCTTTTGCTTGAACAACCAAAGAAAAATACCAAAGTAAAACATCCATTTGAATTCTCCTTGTTCTTTGCTCTCACAAGCAAAGACACAAACATTCACACTGCTGCTGTCAGATTTCATCCTCCTGCTGACTTTTGTCTTAAAGAGATTAGATTATCTTTTTATCTCTCTTTTCTAACGGTTGATAATTTTTACACGTCATGGATTGACGACAGTGATTCCAATCAAAAAGACATTAGTTCACTGACTTGGTGTTGGTGGTTGCAACAGGAAACTCTATTAAACATTGTAGATTTACCACCACAAAGAATATGACTATATAGGAAGCTGGTTAAAAACACGTACTCTTTCCTTTGATCATTTAGAGTAATTGTTTGGAATACAAATGAGACATTGAAGTATTTGATATTACCAGTTAAAAGCACTGAGAGGATTCACCTAAAACCTGATCTGGATCCTGTTTTGTAAAAATCAAGGTTGACCGGAAGCCACTTTTTCAAAATATGTTTGGCACCCAATTTGAGACGTCTGTGACTTTCTGACAGAGATGGATAATTTTTTGATATGACAGATATAAGAAGGTGAAAGATTAAACTCATTTATGTTTTTGTTGTGGTTTGAAAAACAGAGAAGCTGCAGCTACTCTGCAACCATAAACAGGTAATTCTTATTGTGAGGCAGTATGAAATCTTTTCAACATTATTTACTGAACTGTTTTGATTAGAGCTCAAATGATGGGTTAATTAGTTGTTTGCCAAAAAAAAGAAAAATCCACAGCAATTTTCATAATCAATTATCAATTTCATAATCAACTTACTGGTTATTTGGTGGTATTTACTGGTGATTTTTGGCTTTCTAGTCTTTTATGACACTAAACCAAACAGCTACAGGATTTGGATATTGAGTCTTGCAAAACCAAGCCACTGTAGGAAGTTGTAGGAAGACAATAATAACCCTGGCTATATCCATATACCACAAGATTTGTTGTTTTAAGAGGTTACATGCTGTAAATATCTATTACATGGTACAGGGACTTACTTGAATCTGTGAAGTGTCAGGCAAACTGACAATGTGGTGGACATAATAGATAGTTGTGGTGGTTTCAAGTTTTTGTGGTTAGCAAGCAATTGCTGGCATGCCAGCGCAGTGCAGTTTTAAATTAGCTTTATAGGTTTTTCTTCTGGCAAACTTAAACAGCTCCAGTTACAAGTCACCTACCTGGTGCAGAGCTCCAATAATCTTACGGGTTTCTTGGTAAACAGTTTCCGAGCTCCAGTGATCATTAATGTGTTTCAATGCCTCTGCAATCCGATTGTGTTCCCGAAACCACAGTGTATGCAAAGAGGTCAAAGGCAGACCTTCATTCACCCGACTGTCTCCAGCAGTAAAACACTCCACTCTCTCCCCCTGTTGGTCCTGGCGGCAGGCTGAAGGCAGAGTGGCTACAGATGGAAGGTAGGATCTGCCTTTGGGATCCTTGAATTGGTCGCTGACAGCGAGTTTGCCATTATATCCAGAGAGGTCACGCAGGAAGCTCTCCAGCTTTGGAGTGTTTCCATACACAACTGAAGCATCAATGAATGATGTGATGGCATTCATCTGTTGTCGCTGCAGAGCTCTTCCAATATCAGGCCCAGTATTGACGAAGCAGGCTGGCACTGATCGATAAAAGGGCATGCAGCCATGTGCACAAGAGCTAATTTCATCTGTCTGTAGAAATGACAAAGCAACATAGGTAATATAGCACCTTAAAACTATGTTTTATCTATTTTATTTATTTCTGTGATGTTTATTTGTGTGGGGTAAAGTATATAGTGTGAACAGATGCCACAAACCAGCTGTCAAATTTATTCACTAAGTGATTATGGAGTCTACAAAAACAGTTTAACATTTTAGGCAATACTCTCTTTTACAAGGTTAGAAGAGAGTACTGACTACACCCTTCCATACGCTCATAAATATAAGACTGAGCCCAGCAGCAGGTTAGCTTAGCTTGGCATAGGGAGTAGTAGCAGGTAGAAAAATGGGTCAGTGGCTATTTCTTGGTTAAGAGTGGTGAATTGTTGGGGTCTCTGCCTGATAGGAAGTCAGTAAGTTTATGCTAACGCACAATAACTGGTCGCTGGCTTGAACTTTGGGTTGTAAGTACCAATATGAAAGTGGTCTAGACATAAAAAAGAAAGCAAATATGCATACTTCCCAAAATGTGGAACCATTCTTTTTAAATATCAAATTGTAACAAAGAGCAAGGACACTTGCTTTTACTTTACCTCAATAGGAAAGCATGGGTGCATATTTTCACATGTAGTCAAACAGTCAATGCCTGTCCAAAACGCAGCACTGCCGGAGGTTTGAGGAGTAAAAGTTATGTCATGGTCAATGTACTGGCCCCACTCCACCAACAAGCGAGAATAATCATTATCCGTCCCTTTAGAGGAGCTCCTTAATATTTTCCTGGTGACTTCCCGTGCCTGTTGACACAGTAGGATTGGTTATTGGATGACAATGAGTGCTGCCTTTTTAAAACGTGCATTTGCATTTTCCCCTAGCTATATCTGCAGTGACTTGTCATTTGACAGTCATTGTGTTTATTATCTCATCATCAGTGGAAATGAGCATATCATCTAGGGAAGGACCTATCATGCTATCATGTCCCACTGAGGGATTATAATGGATGATAGATTTGTTTGTGTGAACTATTTTTATTTTTTTATATTTATTAATAATTATGTAATAAACAGATAAATGTCTTTAGCTCAACAAGGGTGTGTGTTATGTTCTAGTAAACTTCTTTCTTCTTTCCATATCCTAATTTCTCCAACAATAAGGACTTTGGCAACTGATTAAAAATGTGTTATGCAATGCAGCAATTATCCTAGGTATTATTTACTTGACCCCTTTTTATAAGACATGAAACAGTTAGGATCAGAGATTATTAATTATCTTAAACACTCCACTAAATTATAACTTTTATATGGAGGTACACAGCAGGCTACATACAACTGATGCGTAATTGATAAGTTCTTCCACTAAAGGACCTCAATCTGTGTAATGAGCGCATAAATTAAGACAGAAATTGAATTCAAATATTAGCAGTTTCATTTGCTGTTTGCAAGAAAAAATGTTTATCCATATGGCCAAAAAAATACTTTTCAAGTTATGGTAATAGTGTATTTTAAAGCACAGGCCACAATATTCAAATGCAGCTGTAATCCGTGTCATCTCAGTCCCATTTACAGTCTTCCTGAATTGCTGTGGACTTTATCTGCAGTAAAACAGGTTAGGAAAATAAATGGAAAGCTACATTAACTTGGGTTTGCAGGGTGAGCTTGCATTATTTCTAATTTCTCCACCAAGACTTTTGTGTCTGTCAGGCCAGGATTTTGTAGATTACCGAGGGAAGTTGGAATCCATTATGGAGCCGTCCTCGATTCCAACCCTTGGGTTCTCTCTCTCCATCTTCGTATTCAGCTGGAAGCCATCTGACCAAGGGAGTGTTGGCTGCTCCCCAGAGAGGATTTTGCCTGACAAAAAGAATCGTGAAGCATGTCCAAAAATACCGCAGTGCAAAATGGTGTATTCTACTGAATGCACCATCTCTTGATTCCAATAAAAAGGTCATCAAGAGTTTAGCACACTGCATGTTTTTAATCAACATTAGCTAAGTGAGCTGTTTGCTAACCGTTAGGTACTTGATCACTGAGTGCTGTAGTGATTAAAGGTGTTGTCACTCACTGAATGTGTTCATTTGCTGTTATGATTTTTTTCCCCTCGGGGAAACCATATGCTGCACGATAACTGATGGGCATTTTTTTTCAGCAAATCGTTGCTGCTTCAGTGACAACAATGGTTGCTTTAATAGAATACTTAACTTTTGAACTTCAGCATTAATTTTGTATGACTTTGTCAAAAAGTTTAAAGCAATGTTTTCTCGTTGATTAAAAACTTCATCTTGGGGGCTTGATGTTTCCTTAAAATAAATTCTATATATAAAAATACAGTTTAAGAACTATGGATGTTCATGACTGCCATTTTTAAATGAAAGAATCAACTGAAAAGTCATTGATGACATGATCAAAAGGTAATGCTGAAATAAAAGATAAACACTTGAGTACCTGTGACGGATGAGTGTGGAGAAACATGGACAGAACCCCAAAAAGCAGAGAGACACAGTGAAGGGAAAAATTAAGCATATGAAGGTACTCAAGCTTTTGAGCACAAACCTGGAAGGCTGTTTAAAAAGGCACAGTAAAAATCCTAATCCTATAGAGGTTCAAAAACACTACAAAGAGGTTTAAAAACGGGCAGACAATAGATCTCAGATAACATATTTAAGAAACACAGTCTATAAAGCAAAAGCAGCTGTAGGGCTGATGTGCTAGTGGAAACAGGTGAAGAGGTGGGCAACGGAGACCAGGTGGGGTTATGGCAAGGCAGGAAGGAGTGACTGGTTACTGAAGTAAGGTGACTTGGACAGGGGGAGGAGAGGGCATCTGGTGTACAGGAAGAAAATGATAGGGAATGGGTTTGAGGAAGTGGAAAGGCAGTTGAACGGAGAGAAAGCGAGGTAGTGTGTGTCAGTAACATGAGTGAATAAGCCATTCTTAAATTTTTAAATTAATATGAGTGATTGTTGCAGTATCTGTTGACCAAAACATGAAAAGCTTTTCCTGCAGCTCATTAAATCCCTGCAGCCGTCTGAAGGCAGCAGGACAGATGTTAATAAATCTGTAGCTTCTGATTTGAGATGTGCTTCGCCAGTGTCCGATGTGATTACACACTAGCGTCTACTGACTTGATTGAGTCCCTTGCAAATGACACCAGGCTTATAAAAATTAATTACATACACTCTTACATACATCAAGCAGACCTGTTATAACTCACTCTGTTGTTTATGTGGGAGTTATTTGATTTCAGCAGTTCATCAGTCTCATGTGTCACAGCCTCCTTTCCAACTTTCTTTTAAGCAAAAGTTGAGTTCTTGTTCTTGAAATGCAAAACAATGCAAATGCTGTTGTATTACATCTTACAACATGATGTGATCAATTATGACGTGAGAAAGACTACAGTAAACTTAAACTAAAATTGCATCATAGCATTAAAAAAAAAAAAAAAAAAATCAGACCACCAGCCTGGAAACTGGACACACTTGTTGTTTTGATCTGGCAAATTGTCTGGCCCTTCCTCCATTTAAACAGATTCCCACCTATTGTGGCTTGTGTCGAGGGGCACATAAGGGGCATGTCTGATATATACCTTACATATGCACATTTGGCTCGGTTGGGTTGCGCCAGTACTCAAGCTCAGAAAACTGAGCTCAAAATGTCAAGCTTGGCACTGCTGATGACACATGAATCAAGATTCTGGTACTACATTGTCTTTTTCCTGCTACAAATTTGAATGCAGTTTTTAGCTAGAATTTGATTGAGCTTATGACCAGGGTGCAAGTTATTTCCCACTTAAAATTGCACCAAAACCTTCCCCAGATTGCGTGTGTTGCTCAGTGCCATGTCACGTTGCATCGCTCTGATTGTTTTTTTAGAAGAATCTTTCCGCTTGCTGTGCCATGGTTCTCATATGTCACTGTGATTAGCACAGCTGTTTCCTAGAGATGACACCACTTATGTTGCTGGCTCAGAGTGTATTTATTAATCATTGCACTGTTTGTTTTATATTCAACTTAATGTGTTTACTGTTGCAAATACACAAGTCAAAATAGCTGTTTTTGTGCCCTGACCCAGCTTTGTGATGCTGTGGTGCTTGTAAAATTAAAATAG
This sequence comes from Ctenochaetus hawaiiensis, assembly GCA_029783645.1. Taxonomy (NCBI): domain Eukaryota; kingdom Metazoa; phylum Chordata; class Actinopteri; order Acanthuriformes; family Acanthuridae; genus Ctenochaetus; species Ctenochaetus hawaiiensis. Next base: position 19,667,662 of record JAPZDY010000007.1, read on the forward strand.
GGTCCTATTCCTGCATTATTGGTTTTTATATTGTGCATGAAATTTTTAACTTTCTAACAATAACCTACCTGTTATTGCAGAGGCCAGTTATGGAGCGGTACTTATTTACATGACTGTGCTGACAGATGTCTGGGTGTGTTGCAGGAAGACATTGGGAAAGCTCTGCTAGCTGCTCCACGACCTCCCATGAAAACAATTCTAGCAAACACACACAACAGCAGAGAAAATTTTAGGATATTAAATGTAATTTTGTCTTGTCACGCTTAAAAAACATATCAAAATCTAAAAGGAAAGACACAATAATTGTTTCCAAATTTTCTTTATACAGACTGCAGATGATGATGTTTTGTTATGCTGTTAAAATGGATCAATCAAGAAATTTTGTTTGTCTTTAAGTAGTTTGCACTGAAGTTTTTTTTTCTTTTTCTCAAGGTGGGTTTGTCTGGATTTAATTAAAGAAAGCAATTTTACCTGCTGCCTTGACATCCCTTTTATGTCTTTGTCTTGCTCTGTTCTTTAGGACTTGCAGAGTTGTTTGAAAAACCTCTGCCGCTCGGGAAATCTCCAGGGTCTCAGGTTCCGTTTGCCGAAGGAATGTAAACACATGTATGGAAGATGGTGATGTGCTTTGTCTGGGCACAGAAATTGACAGATAAAATGAAAGTTCTGCGTTTAGTCCATCTTCCCTTGAAAACGTATTTCTCTTAAACAGAGACAGACAATCTGACAACTCGTAAATAGTTCATTACTGTTTTCTAGAGTGGAATAATGCTTCTTGTACAATTTGAAGGCTTTCTTGATGTGAGGATATAAGCAGTTCTCTGATGGATGTAGCTGGAAGATAAACACAACAGCATGAAAATCAGTTAAATTGGCATTACTTACTCTCAATCTGTAACTATAGCATCTATGTACAGTGGTGGAAAGTAACTAAATATACTTACACAGGTAATGAAAAAAAGAAAAACAAAAAGGAGACATACTGATCACGTCAAGTTTCAACATAAAAATACAAAAATAAATTGCATTATTGTTTTTTTCAACCTGTTTTGCTTTTGACCTCTCGATTTGAACCCCTTGTAACATGATTTATAAGTCTGTATGTCAGCAGTCTCATAAAATAGTGTTTTAAAGCTCCAAACATCTCTTACATGGTTTTATTTTGAGGGTCAAAGAGATAACTTGGCATATCAACAAAAACAAAGATAAAGGAACAGGCATTTTGAGTCGCAAGAAGAAAAACGAGGAAGAGGAGGAATATTAAAAAGAGAGGGGATGAATAAGTGAAAAAAAACAGGAGGGTTTGTCATCAGAACCTGGCCCTTGATATAAACTTTGAAAGAAACAACAGAATGCAGCAGCATAGCTGTAAACGTTTCTAGAAACATCTGTGAGCAGCTATAAAAGACTGTAAAAAACCACAAAAAGCAGAAGACCAGATGTAGATGACTTTAGAGATTAATTAAAATGAAAGAATTCTGACACAAGGCACTGCCATTTGTGTGTATCGGAGCATGGGTTTTTAAACTGCTGACTTTCTCTAAAGCAGAACATAAATATGAATACTAAACAAGAGGGTTGTGCTTTTTTTCTTCTGATGTAAAAAGAGGGAAAAACGGTTCATTAAGAGACAAGAATTTGATTTCCTGCAGAAAATTCCATGGGTATATGTCAATTCTCCATGTACTAGTGTTAAGCCAAAAAAAAATTAAAAATTCTTTGTTTTATTCATCTATATTTATTTTCTAGTAAAGGTTTGTATTACAAACACCATCCAAACTTTATACTTTATCATAGTAACTAGCCACATAGAATAGTAAATAAATAAGTTAATAAATAAACAAATAAACAAATAAATAAATAAATAGATAAACAAATGGATGAATGATACTTACAGTTTACGTGTCTTGCTTTATCACTTGAAACACTTGGAGAAGTAATGCCGAGAAAAATACATATTAGAATTCCATTGACATAACAAGCCATTTTGTGGGTAGTTTACAGAGGAAAGCTTAAAGTTTCTTGGTGACAATGAAGACTGCTGTGCTGTGTACACTGTTGAACCTGTCCTTATATATTCAGATGAAACCCAGTGCGAAGGTCAAGTGAACCAACCCACAATAGAATAACTCAGAGACTCAGTGTTTCTCTTGTCCTCGGCTGACTGGTTTGGAGAAAAAAAAACTCTTTTCTTTGTACTACTTGGATGTTTGGGAAGATTTAACTTAAGTCTGTCACCACATATCAAAGGATTTTGCTAAAGATTTATACTATGAGGTCCTTTTCAAGTTTTTGCCAGTATTTTATAAGATTACAAATTTTAAATGCCACTCAGAATTTTTGATGCAAGAAAGTGGAGTAACAAAATTAATTCTTTAATCAACAAAGTTTTAAGTTGCAAAAGCTTGGACTACTCTGGGTGTTGGTGACCTGCTAACTGATGAGAAAACACACGCTAGCTCATCTAGTGAGTCACAATAGCTCTCATTTCTTTCTAAGACTGTTTACTCTTCATGGCAGTATGTTTACTTTTATTCATTAGAGACTTAAGTTTACTGAAGTAGATAAAAAGTTCTCTTTGCAAGCAGACCTCTGAGCAGTCAGTCAGCAACCTCGTAAGCTTGGTTGCTAACAAAAAAAAGGTTTTTTTCTTTACCCCTGCAAACAATTTCTCATTAGTGGAATACTTTATACTTTAACGGAAAAGATTCAGTTAAAGCGGATTGTTCAACACAGTGTTTAAGCTACAAAGCCACTTAGGCTTTGACCCACTGGCTCGGCTTTCTCTGAGAAGCAACACCTTCTCGATATCTTTCTTTTGTTCTACAGTTCAAATCAATGGGTCACTAAAGTTGAATTCCCTGCAAAACTCTTGAGCAAATGTTTTTGCCCAAAAAGTTTCAGTTTTGTTTTAACCTCTGGTGTGTTAGCTGTCTGGGGGTGAATAACCATAATTACAGCTACAATTGGCATGTACATATACAGTATGGCTCCTCATTAAGTACTCCCATAAAATCTGCCACCTATTCAGATTTACTCTGATAGAAACGTTTTAGATAATGGCACAATTAATGAAAATGTATATAGTCTCAAACATACAATATAGTCGCAGCCCTTAAACACTTATTTTCTTGCTTAAAACCTCTAATAATAGACCTCATTAAACAACACATTTAAGATTCTATTTTGAACTTTTTATTTGACAGGACTTGTCACAAACATTCTGTCAAACTTCACCTTTAGGACACAATTGTTAAAAGTGTTTTAGAGAGCTTATGGGTCCTGCTTCCTTCACTGTGCCCTCATCCTCCAAAACCTATTTTTAAAGCTTTAGATGCAGGCTGTGGGGATTACTAGGAGTGAGAAAGGCCATGGCAACAGTCCCAAAGTTACCCTGAAAAAGTTTTCACTCATCAAAAGTGCTTCAGTTAGCATTCAGGGTCCAGTGCCGCCAGTGAAGTCAACAGCAGGAGTCATGGCCCATTGATAGTTGAGCAGCGTCCTTGAAATTCATGCTTGATGTGGTGCTGATGCAACTTCATGATGCGGCGTGTGTGGCAGCAGCCTGCAGTGACATCATCAGCAGGCCAAAGATTATCTCAGCTGTAGATCTCTGAGCACAGGTGTAATGGTGCCTGGTTTAGATTCAGTGCAAATTATTTTAGCCAAAAGCTTATAAACAAATGCAGACAATTTGGAGTTACATAATGTATGCCTTATTAGAGGAGAGAATTTTTTTTTCATTCTGTCAGGAGGTTTTTAATCTGCCAGTATGTTGTGTTGTTATCAAATATCCCATTAAATGTCCAGAACTTGGTTTGGATGTCAGTCTCTCTCAGACAGCTGTTGCTTTTTGCTAAAACTTTTTTCTTTACAAGTTACATAATTTTGTAAGAATTAAGGGCCAGCAATAGGCTTTTTTACCTCTCAGTTGTTAAACAATGTCTTTGAAAAAAAGATCACTACAAGACCATTACTGTCAAGTCTGAGACCAACTGCAAGTTTATATTCTGCTTCCCGAAGCGTACAGAGGTCAGCGGTCATAAACACTTTGTTACATTTTTCTTGTAATTAATATTAAAAGACTTCTGATACTGTTGCTCAATTCTTTACACATTAAGTTTAATTCTAATCTTGTAATGAGACTGATACAGATACAGGCTTAGTCAGTGTTTTAATTCAAAACAGTGAAGAGACAGTTGGACTGAAACTTTTTAGTAGGTATTAACATCAGGAATTCGTGAACACCCTGCAGCCAATCAGAACCGAGCATTCACTAAGACCATGGCAAAAAATATTTTATTTCCTAATGATGTACACCTCTTTGGTATTACCTTTATATATAACAGTAATGTATTTCTTTGACACAAAGAAATTGTCCAGTAAGCCTCTTCATAATTTAATTATGATAATTGTGTTATTACAAAGGTCTTTCCTTGTTTTGAGATGACATGATGATCAATGAGCTGTATAATCATGTAATTTCTCATAGTGATGTGGCTCATTGGTAAATTAATGTTTTACTGATTAGAAAATAACATAATGCTTCAGAAAAACAGCATTCTGTGGATGAAATCACAGATTCACAGCTATATTAAGGTACACTATGTAACACGTTAGGGTTTGACAGCTAGAGACACAATGGATAAACAATAATGAAGACTGAAAGTTCCCAGGGCATGCCAAGCAAAGAGGGCAGGTACCTATTCACCAAATAAAACCTGACAACCATTGTTCTGTTGTTATTGCCATCATACCAAGTGATAAAATGATTTGCAGTACCATGCTCTGTTTGCCAAACTGTTGTTTTAAGAGCATCACAATGGTATATAAAAACGCCCTCTGATGGAAAACAGAGGTGAGTAATCAACTCAACCAGCAGGTTTGATCAAAACTGGTCCAGTGTCATAACATAGCCTTTTGCAACCTCTCAAATGCATGACATGTAACAATTCCCCATCAATGTCTGAAAACAAACATACCTTGCTGTGTATTTGATTGAATTGAGTTGTGTACTTACATTATTGGAAGTGTTTTCAACAGGGTTCAAACCCAGTGATATACAGAGTAACACCACAGAGTGGGAAAGAAAATCTGCAAATGTGACTAATTGTAAAATGAGTAAAACTTCAATACATCAGTCAGATTTTCATCTGCAATGATGACCTTTTCACACTGAAATAGACAAATCCCTCAATCCCACTCTACTTCATGACATCAAACTACCTTTTGTCATTATTGCTCTGATAAAGACATCTAAAACAGGAATTATGTATGTATGTTAGTGTTTCATAACCCAAAATTCTTTTATTCTTGAGTGAGATAAGGTGATGAAACACTGATGATGGCACAAAGTTTCTTCATGCAAAGTTATAACTAAAATGATGTCATATATTAAAGTCATACTGTTTCCTGAGCAAAATTTTGCACATTGTGGCAGTATAGTTTACCTGCTTTATTTGCCACTCTCTTTGAAAGGTAGAGCATTTGACTTTTTTTTGCTGACATTTCATCCAGTGTTCTTATTTTCTGATAACAGTTGTCTACATTGCTGCTGGCAGAATCTGCGTCTTCTGCTCAATATGTAAATATACAGAGATAATGATGCAAGTAGAGCAAGAATCACCAGAGAAATTCAGAGTTCAATCTACTGCAGCAATGCCTCTAGCTCGGCTGGGTGCTCTTCAAACACAATGTCATCACTCACCAGTGGGAAGCCAGTGAGGGATCATGTCCTTCAAAGAGCACTAACAACACATACTGTTGTGTCAGGCTGCCTATGTGGAGCTGGAACCAGGTCAGGGCAGGGGCAGCATCTTCATCTGTGTGTGATAGGATTTTCAGGAAAGACTCTTCTCAGTGACCAGATGCAGATGGTGAGGTGTATTTAAGAAACTTTCATGCCAACAGTCCAAATAAAAAGGCCAGCTGGAAATAAAATGTTCCATCCAAAGTGAGCGAAGTAAGCACAAAAACTCATGGTTAACTTGCCCTGATATTGACTATCATGACATGTTGCCAATCAGGTAGTTCAAATTACTACTGGGTGAAACATTTTTTGTCCAGAATTACATGCAATATTTATGACTCCTGTATGTGTTCATTAAATATAAAGTTGAAAGACTGAAAGCAATTCCATCTTAAGCTTACAAAATAAGCCTACCAGCACCTCTATAGCTCATAGCTAATTGAATTCCTACAAAAAACAAAAAATGTTGTATTACAAGAGGTTATTTGGGGTCTTTGGTTGCTGGGAAACCTCCATGTGACACATTCAGAAAACCACTGCGCTCATCTCAGAAATAGTGCAGAACACATCCACTGTAAAACCAACTAACTCTCAGCAAGGAAGCTAATAGCCTTATTTTTAAATTCTGTGAAACTATTTCCTAAAAATTAACCACAAGCTACTGTTGTGTTCCAGGTGTGAAGGTAAAATCATTTGATGACACATAATGACTCAAACAGGTTCATCCAGTAAAATCAGACAACCTCAGGAGAATATAAATCCTTTACAAAAAGAAGGTCGACCTAGATTTTTTGTTTTCAGCAGCCAAAAGGCTTCTGAAATACAGTCAAACAGGAAATGAGCAGTTCCACTTCAAAAAAGATATACAAACCTAGAGTCAGCTGTGACATGTCTTGCATCACAGGCATTTGTGCTTTATGGGCAGTTTATTGAAAACACAGCAAATATGCATTGTCACACTGAAACCATTACGAAAGCAACCTAAAACATACAGTATTTTTGACTGTATTAGTACGGAAATTGATATAAGTGGGTCTTTAAAAAAACTAAGAAGTTGAAATGTCATTTTTCAGTAAAGTGTCCTCATTGACCGGAGACATTTAAAACTCAGGCCTTTTGCCTTTATCAGACACAAAGGATGGACACAATAACACAAACATTATACCATTTAATCAAAGCCAATAAAGCAGCCATGCAGTAAATGCTGCCATTGTGAAGCAATTATGTTTAATTTAGTTGGGACCATATTAGAGGTGTTGACTTAATTCTGTGATTATTTAGAGGTCTAGTATTAAAATATATCTTCATTCCATTTACGTACATGATCAGAAACAGTCCAGTTATTAAACAGAGGAACTGGAAACAAAGAAATGTTTGTTAAACTGTAAATTTGAAGGAATGAAACCCCCTGGCAAAGGTGTGGCAAATGTGAGTTTTACCTGTGAGAGCAAGCCCACATCAAATTAATTCCATCCGTTCAAATGTACTGTACACCAAGTACAGCTTCATCAGTCTTTACAGAATAGAGATTTTCTGCTCAACACAGTGGCAGTCGCTATATTTAGCGTGTCATGTTGTCAAATGTATGGCAGCTATACACCATATGGTAACACAGGTGCTTCTTTTCAAATTGACAGACAAAAAGCTCCAATCTGCATCGGTCCATTATGTAATGACAGAAAAAATATAGAAGAAATGGAAGAACTGTGAATCTGTTTTTTTTTATGCTTGTCAAAAATGAAATAACTCCCTTTCAACATTTAATCATACGTTGTCTATTTCTATAGGTTTTTTTTACAAAGATTTCTTTTTCAGTAGTTCATACAAAAATAGCAACAACAAGATATACATATCAATTGGCTCTGTGCATAAAATACTGCTGCTTTGCCACAGGTGCACGTAACAATGAGGACGAGTGTCTTCTTAACTGTTCATGTAATTTCCAGGGAAGCTTTGACTGCACATAAAGAGAGGGTCCATGGAGGCCACTTTGGCAGCAATAAAAGAATGTATACAGTGGAGGACAGCTGTAAGATTAGCAAACTCCAGCTCCTAGACAGCACAAGTCAAGGACAGAGAGAAACACTGATCAGTACATGACATCAATACTTTAAATAGCGATATTTTCATGCCGAGAATATCTTGTAAAAAACTGAATACACCACAAAGTCAACAGACACTTGGAAAGAAAAATTCCTTTCAAGGCATTTAGTAAATTTGGCCGTCATCTTGTTGGTGATTAATAATTGTTGCCAAAACCCATGTCATTGTATATCTTACTTTTGATGTCCATTACCTTCATTTCTATTTGCTTGCTTTCAGCATTCTTGAAAAGGAGTTTTACCCTGGTTTTCCCATCATCAGAGGAGCCTTTAAGTTGAGAGAACTTATATCGCCACAGTATGGTCTACGAGAAATAGGGATTAAAAAAACAGAGCAGCACAGGGATTTTAATAATGAGCACATTTATATTCTATGTCTGACTACAGAGAGATGTGCTTGATCAAGACCTGACATTTTAACACGCAATCGTACTTTGAGGAAATGTAAAATTTATAACAATAGAACATTAATGCTTTAAAAGTCAGGGGTGTGCCATTCAGTGAACATAAAATTTACCCACTTGGAACGTAAAGGTTGCCAAAAATAATCTCAAAACGTACCTTTAATAACACTGACACACCATTCTCTGACATCCAGTTATTCACCACTTTACTCCAGGAAGTCAGGTTAAATTAGTAACATTTAAGTGTTTTTTTTATCATTTCAGAGTTTTTAAAATGCATCTTCAAATACAATTGAAGCCTTAATGACTAAGGATAATCCGAAGTGTTATCAATACAGAAAATAAACTTGCAACTACAGTAGCTGTAAATGGAAAAACAGCAGAGGACCCAACTATTTCTGATTTCAGCAATACCTCACCTTTGAAGTGCTGTCTGAGCAGGTGAAGCCTGATCCAAAATCTATGGTGAAGCACAGTACATTCCCCTGGCTGCTGCACATGTAGCTTTTAGACTGTTGAGAGAGAATTGATGTCAATCAACATTTCTCTTTCCACATTTCCATAATGGCATGCTGTGTAAATCATCCTGGGGTACATTTCTCTGCACCAGTAAAGGAAAGCAATGCATGCACACTTACTTCTAACAACACATTTTTTTTTAGCAACATTGATTGATTGATTGATTGATTTTTTATTTCGGTCATGTCAGCACACTTATTCAGCATCACACATTGACAATAGATGATCACATTGTACATGTCCGAA
>JAPZDY010000007.1:19676781-19704444 GCA_029783645.1 Ctenochaetus hawaiiensis
ACTGTGATAGTCCAGGCTTTCGTTGTTGTTCTTACTTTTCTTTTTTTAAATATCATTTCACCCCTTAAGTTGTGTCTTGGTAGCTTTCAAATGGAATTGAAATTATGTCATTAACACATTTTTGTACCATGGAGTTGGTCTGTATTATTACTTTCATTTAGTGATGCTGTTTTCCTGACAGCTTTACATCTATGTGATGTGAACATTTTTTCCCTCCTTGAACATTTCTTTGTACGAGCATCAAAAACCTACTAAAAGACCACAAACTAACACATTACATGGGAACTGTATGGGTGCACTATATGTAAATAAATGATACCTTAATTTGTTTTCCATTTGTAGCAGTAAATGCATCCCACTATTACTGCAGGATGAATAAATATTTAACTTTATTTCATCATACATCTTAGTTTTAACCCTAATTTAAAGTGTCATCAAACTCTGGTCTAGAGAAAGTAGCTTGCATGAAACAGATAGGATGAAAAAGTTTGCGTTGACAGGAAGTAAACAGTGAAGTGTAGTTTATAAAATGGATATACACCAGATTATATTTTTGTAAATGACCAGAAGTCCACTGTAAGAGACTGTAGAGAAATCAAATTTCATGGAATATAATGTCTTTGTGAAATACACTTATTTTAATAGAATCATCTATGGTAAATCTATGGAGACCAATTTATAACGCTGACCAAGAGCAAGTTCCTTTTAACCGATCAGGAGAGTCCGAAGTGGAGGAAACAATTAGTAACTTATCAGTTGTGTTGCTTGAATAAGTTTAATGTCATGTTTTACAGACAGATAAAATGAAGAGTCTGTTACAAGCAACTCCTCTCTAAAAACAGTCCAAACTTATTCCACTAAAACAATCAAGCTACCAAGTTTGCTGACAGTAAAGACGCCTCTTGGTAGTACAAACGGCTGTTTATGCTCTTTATTGACTAACTAGTAAATGAAATCACTGTGTGTAAAATAACCAAAGGCAAAGACAAAGAAAAGCCTTTTTCTGACTGGCTTCCATTTTAGCAGTTAGCTTGCCAGCTACAGCAGTTTGCCATCCAGCTCTTTGAATAAACCAAGCATCACTGAGCTTCTAGCAAACCATATTTAGCAAATACAGGTGCATGATTTTGACTATCCCACTTTCTGACGAGACAAGGCTTTTATTTAGACAGTGTGAATTGAGAAACCAAAAAACAACTCCAACTCACAACTGATTATTTGTGTCTATTAAAATGACAACACCTGAACTGTTAGTAACTGGGTGTGTATGATCACTTACGTAAAACTTTGTTTTCCACAAAACAAAAGAAAGAGGAATTAAAACAATGAGGACTAACTAACTAATCAGCATCGTTAACTTTGGATCTTTTACTTCAGTGTGAATACACTACACCCTACTGGAAACCAGGGTCAAATATCTTGCATACTTAACTATTATTGGCTACAAAATTAATGACCATCTGTTGACCTTGTTTTTCCTTTCTGTAAAACAATGACACATTATAAAATGAGGCACTTTGGCACTCATGAAGAAGAAAGTTAGTGGTAAGTTATAGGATTTCTTGGAATAAATATTTTAGTTTTTTTGTAAAGTTTACCTCATATTACAACAGCATTACAGCTGTGCCACTTTCTGGCAACTAATAAATGTTACTTTGCGGAGCATGCCGATCCAGCCACATTATACTCTATTCTGGTTATGTGGATAGAAAAAGAAGGCAGTAATATGTAAACTCTTTGCAGAAAGCAACCAGTGTAATCTAATAAACATCCATTGCCCCATCCAGCTGTCAGTGTTAGCTGTTGTTGCATGTATAAAACAATAGCTCTGGCAAAAGCAGCATCCTGTGCAGCTTCCTGATAACATCAAGAAATATGTCAGAGGAAATCCATTTTGGAGGCTATAAATCTTTAACATTTATTTTGCTGCTGCAACACAAATAAGCATACTGTATGTCTCAGATTTTTTTAACAGGTCTTCTGAAAGCACTGATGTGTAAGCTTTCTACTCTCCGTGGAGCAGTATCCCTCTTAAGGCTTTTCTTGCCACATGACTTAATTTTTGTGTTGTGTTGCCACTCAATACAAGGAATACATTTTGATTTTTTATTTGTGTTATTTGCTTTTATTTGCTCTTCCCTTGAGAACACAGTGGGGACGTGGTGATTTCAATTATAGAGTGCAATGTGCAGTGAATACAGCTAGAGACTGAACAGTCCTCTTTTCTGCTCACAGACCTCAACTCCCCCCTGTTTTTAGCAGTGTCGTGATTCAGCTGTGACGGGGATAAAAAAACAGTGGCAGGCCAGCCGCTTAGTTCTTCCTGTCACCACATTTAAGACTGTGTCGTGACGTGGTGAGCCCTGACTTACACCTCACTAATTGGAGGGGATTTTTTCTGTGGGAATTAGCAACATAAAATGCAACATTTTTTTTTTAAAGAAAATCTACTTAGCAAAGCCTGACAGAAGTGAGTGCATGTATGTGGAAATAATAAAACAGGTGTCAGAATAAAAAACACTGCATCTGTCTTTACATAATTTGGAGGAAGAGTGAGAGGAGATTAAAGGTAAGAAGACAGTTAAGGAGGGGAATTCAAGATGCAAGACCCACAGCTGCATCTTTTGAAATTGGTCACAAATCCACTGAATAAATACAGACACAGCATACTGATACAAACATCAGCACCAACTGTGTGACTGCAGCACAAAATTTAAAGAGTAACTCAGCCTAGTTGGAAAGTCTGATGTTAACCTCATTTATTCTGGTGTGAAATTTCCCATTAGTCTCAACTCTGACTACGCCCAGCATCACTGTGTGATGACAATGCACGTGTCACCACACCCATCGTAGTTGTCAAGGTGCAGTACCACACCCTGTGAACAGCCTCAGCAAATGGATGTGAGCCAAGGACATGATGTTAGTAAGCTTCTCATTAATGTTGAGATGGTCTATTGTTATTCAAAAAGTACTGCTTGTATTGTTTGAAAATACAGGTTGGGTTGGTGTGATCACAACTCCATCAAACGCCTGCTTTGTTAAAGAGAACACAACATTAAAATGCCTTATTAAAACCAACGGCATTCAAGATGTACTCTTATCTGGAAAAATGTACAGCTTTTCAACAGTTTGATAGTTTAAAAATCAACTGATGGCTGTATTTAACTAAATCCCAATTATTTAACTGAATACGATAATTGTTAAGTGACTTGTGCAGTGTGATTTATGCCTAAAACTTGGGTTTGAATTTTCACAAGACTTGTTGGACAGTTAAGTCAGATCTAAAAGGCACAGGCAGAGGTCGATTTGAGTCTTAGTTTTATGCTGTACTGAACTCTCTTCTGGTCCACAGGGAGAACAGTCCAATACTTACTTTTCCTTTTAGCAGGTTTTTTTTGTTTTTGGTTGTTTATTGTTTTTCCACTGACTCTTGATGTATCTGGCTTTTAAGCAGTCAGTTGCTCATGCGCTCATCAGCTAGAAGCTAATTTTGTCCGACTGCTGTTTGTGTGTTGAGCAGGCAGCATACCATGAACTTATCGGGGCTTTATTGCTGAAAGCAGCTGCCTTATGTAACAAAAACCAATATAAGAACAGCGAGAGTAAACCAAAAACAATAAAGTTGTCAGTTGAACCCTAAAGTGCCAAAAAACTTTAGAATGCTGCAGAGAGCTGAGTCATGATAACTATTTGTTGATTTGTCACACCAAGAAACACCTTTAAATTACATTGTCATTTGTTCTTATCAAATATTGATTACAGCCTTTTAAAGCAAAGTTTGTTTTGTTTTTTTAATCAAAACATTTTTTTATCCTAGATTTTAGAGGTAAAGGAATGAGGCAAAAAAAAGACGAAGCAAAATAAAAATCTAGTTTGGAAAAAATGTCGCTCAGTATTTGAAGTACTGACTTGTTTATCATTTAATTATGTAACAGGGTGAAATTAATGGGTTGTCTGAAGTTTAACTTATCATTTGTTTTAACCTGATAAACAGCATTTTTAAAAAAGTGCATGGTATGTGTCTCGACCAGAACTGTAATGCTACTTGCCAGTGTGTTGGTGTGTACCTTTGACGTGCCAGCATGTGTGCACGCATGGTTGTGTGTGGCTCATGTTGAAAGTTATATAACCAGGGCTTCTATGAATGCAAATTACAAAACCTTTACAGCTTCACCCTCAGGGCCACCAGGGGGCGGCAGGGGCGCTTCAGCAAATCCGAGCGATGATGTCAAAGTAATTTCAGGTTTTAATGTAAAATAAAATTGACAAGAACAACAAATGGGAATCTCTTTTGCCATTTCTATCTGTTTAATTGCCCTGTTTGCCATTTATATTTACTGACTCTACGCTTTTGGTGATGACTGATCTCTAAGTGCTTAAAAAAAGGGGTTTACCTTTCAACCGAATAATGCAAAGGGCAAATTCTCTTCTTTCTCACTCGGAGAAAAAAGTATCAGTGGGTTGTCTGATGCAGTCCTGTAGCACCTCACACCCATGTTATTTACCAACAAATCCACTAAAAAAATGCCAGAAGTTATACATGACACAATTTGACTGCTTGCTGTGAACCAAAAAAAAAACCATCAACAGCATGTTGTGTTTCATCATCTCCAAAAAAGGGGGAAAAAACGAAAATGAATGGAGACATGCAGGCTGGACAATTTGTTTGTCGTACCCCCTCTGTACTCTATCAGCCATGTTTATGTAAAGTGCATATCCAGTCATTCTGAAGGTCATCCAAGTTGGACTCTGCTGAGGGCTCCTGAGAAGCTGCAGGAGGGTCGCCTAATTGGCTGGAGAACATGGAAACACAAACAAATGGAAATACTTCATCGCTTTTATGAGTTTCCCAGAGGACGGTGTCCCACATTTGCATCATTAAAGACTGAAAAAAAATTCTACATTATCATTTTCCACACTGTTTTCTTTTATTCTGATGGGGAAGAATTGCTGACTTAAGTCAAGAGTAACTTAAAGAGTACAGAGTCTCTAAACTATGCCTTTATTATCTGTGTGAGCGAACGCAACCAGGGTTCACAATGCACAAGTCATTCAGTTACACTCTGAAGCTGGATTTTGGAACATCAATATGATTTCTCATATTTGTAATACAAAAATATTTAAATATCTCAAATAGATTTAAACCACATTTAAGGTTGACAATAATTGAACAGAGATGTGTGTCAGTCTGTTTGCCTCAACTAAATTTCAGACTGTCCTTAATTGTCCTTCACTCACAGCTTGGCATTTTGACACTGATGTCATATCCAGAGCGGATTCAGCCTCATTTGCTGGCCATCGAGCTAACTGTGTGACTGCAGCATCAAACAGCTCTGCCTATTATCATCCCCCCTTTGAAGCTAATGTTGTGTGGTGCAGCAGAGGAGTTCTGCACTGGGACTTGATATTGTTACAGCAAAAGACAAAGAGGGTGATGTGTCCATTTTTCATCTGTCCAGCAGCTTGTTTTTGCTTTTGTGCTGGAGAAACTCACCGCTTATGAAGCCTATACATCTTTGCTGTTTACAACAAGTGATGCAAAATAGATTAACAGTACCAAAACACACAATATCAACTAGATTACTGGGACTTTCTTACTAACTTTCTTCCCTTCTCTGAGGAGGTGATCCTTCACACAGGATTCTTATCTTGGTAAGGGCTGAAACCTTTGCTCCTGTGCCTCCTTGACATCCTTCTGTACTGGTTCCTATCTATCACGGAGCACAAGGTGTACAGAGGAGACAAAACCTGGATTCTCTAATTAATGTGCAGCTTCTTCAGGATCCTCTGCCAAATTAACAATTTTAATCTTAACTAGGCAGTACTGAATTTAACATCTTTCACTAACAAACATTTTTAATAATGATAATTCAATAGATTGAATTATTTTGTGGGAAACTTGGCTAGCATTTGACAGTCAAGCTGAGCTCACCACCCATCTCCAACTTTGCACAAGCAAATAAAAAACTTAAAGCCCCTGCATTGACTCATAAAGCCATTCATAAAGTCTGCAAGGATTACCATATATCTGCTCCATTGTCCCCTGCATCTGTTATTGAAATGGCTTAACCAGTGCCCTCTCTTTAATGGTAAATGGGCTGCATTTATATAGCACTTTTCTATTAACCACTCAAAGGGCTTTTATAAATGCATGTCAACATTAACCCTTTCACCACGCATTTATAGACTAATAGCAGGTGCGTCTACACTAAGTGCCAACCTGCTCATTAAAAACACACACACTCACATTGATGGAAGAGCTACCAGGAGCAATTTGGGGTTCATTATCTTCGACATATGGACTGGAGGAGCTGGGGGCCGAAGCTCCTGAGCCACAGCAGCTTCTGTGCACTTGCTTCCTCCTTTATTTAGTTTTTATTCTCTTCCAGCAAACACGCCATTTAGGATGATAAATATGGCAGATTCACTTCTCAAAGTTTTTTGTAGTTTTGGAAATAATGTCTACCCATATAGGGTTATGCAACCTGTTACCCCAAAAAACAAATGCACAGGGTAAATGATATGCTAACACTTGACTCTTGAGGTAACACTCAGTTACCTCTATAGACAGTCAGATAATTTGCCAGAAATGCAATTGCAGTTTACATTAAGCAAATAATTATGTTGTTCAAATCAGACCTTACAAAATAGGGGTTAATGAGTGTCCAGTCAGTCTTCCTCCATTAAAACAGATGGATCTCACGATTACAACTAACTTACTGAATCTCCAAGTAATGATTCTTTGACATTTGTCACTTTTTACTGTCATCAAGAGGAGAAATTTTTAAGTGAACTGAATTATAATTCACCCCCGCAAAAAAAAAGAAAAAAAAACAGTGGGTTTAGCACATCATCCTGCATTACTTTGTGCTGTTTACAAGGCTCATTATCAGAAGTTAGATCAACTTAATTTATGTGAATTATCACCATCTGCTGCATTTCCAGTGTACAAACTGTTCAGCCAAACTCCATTATAAAAGGAGGTGCTTTAAGACAGGGCCATATTTTACAAGATCACTATCACTATTATCACCATCACCAAGACTTTTTTTATTGCCTTGATCTACGGACACAATCCACAAACACATCACTTAGTGACATAATTAACTTGCGATAAACTGTTTCTCACAGAAATGTCTGTATTCTAGATCCCACAGTTTGTCATTCTTATACTCTGAAGCCACTGGACCTCTTTTATTTCTCTTTTGCTCTTTGAGAATTTGTTTTATTATTATTATTTGACTTGCAAAATGCAATGCAGTAGCTTTTAGGCATGGTGCCACTATTTTTCCATTTGGCACGGGCAACCTTTACATGGCAGTCCTTGTAGGCAAATCCCACCACTCAGCAGCCATCTTGGCAGTGTCCTTGGGCACTTATTTCTGGCTAAGACAAACTGGCTCCAATCTAAATGAATGGGGAGAGAGAGCCATAAGTTTGCTCTCAATAATCGCTGGGATATATTAACTGCATATAGAACTGCCAATTAAATCTAATAAAAAACATCTAATAATTTTGGTGACTTTTTCCCAGTACAAGGTTTAAACATCATTTTTCCCCACAGGTTTTATTTCTACTATGCATGAGCAAGGATTCACATCACTAAATTCTTTTTTGGCTTTGTCCAAATGGCAAATACGATTGGCCGAATGTGTTTCCGATCTGGCTGTTGTAAAGCAAATGATATGCTTTCAGGGAGGGGGTATGTGTAATACAAACATCTTTTGTGGTGACATGGACTTTTCTGTTTGAAGCTTTAAGTGGTTCGTCTCTTATATGGTCTCCACTTGTTTTTAACCAAAAAAACCTGGAGGTCACTGTAAAAAATGTATTTATAACTGTAGACTTAATCTCTGTTCATTTCTAAATATTTTCATAGTTATATTACTTTTATTGTTTAATAATGCTGTATTGAATCTGTGTAAAATAAAAGTATAATGTCACTTTTTTTTTCTTACAAAGTCTATATTACTGAAAATGTAACAGACAACAGCATCAGCAGAATAGGCTGTATAACATCATTACATCAAAGTACCTCTGAATTCTACCATGACTGAAAAATATAAGTGTATTTTCAACATAAAGATATTTTCAAGGCCTTTCATGGCTGTTGTTAGGAAGCACGACTGTGTGAGACATTTTCTTCTTAACTGCAAATGGAGTTATTAACGCAGCATTGTGAAATGGCTCACTCATAAAATAAGAATTTAGGACTCTGAAAAAAGCCAGTTTGTCTTCCGTCCGTGGTTGGTTTGCTCGAGGCTCATTTTTGCCATGCACAGTTGCTTAGGGAAATTACAGTATGCAGTGCTTCAATAGTGCAGTGCCCACAGAGCCTCGCATGAGGGAAATACAATGTGCTCTGATTTTCAAACTGTGGCTGCTAAGTCAACACATGAATTAAATATTTCATTCAATGATTCTCCTTGTAACATCGACAGTGTGCTGCTGCAGCATGTTGGTGGTCACAGGTGGAGTGTTTTAAGTCAACATGTAAACGACTAGAGAGCACTGGCACACTTGTTGGTTAAATATTGATACTGTCGACTTTGAGGACTACCAGTTATGAACTGGGAAATTATTTGTTAGTAATACATGCTGAACACATGAAGCCGGTACAGTCACTCCCATTATTATCTGTTCTTTGTTACTCAAGTGCATTGTAAAAGGATCGCAATATTCATTTTCTAACATTGCATCCGTGTAGTTTGGTATTTTCTGATAGACATGACAGTTTTCACTCAAATCCTGATTAAAATGTCATCAGGTGTACACAACACATAAGTGAATCTTTAGGATTCTTAAATTCAAACCAGTTTTTTAAATGAAAGTCTTTTGCCTCAAAGAGGATCAAATGTACTGGTAACAACTAATAAAACAAGGACCAGACTAAAACCAAACTAACCCCTCACCTAATAAGCCAGATGCCATTTTGATCGGGGACTGTACAACCAAACATGTATGACTGTAAAACTGAACAAAAACTGAAAACCTAACTTTGGTTGACACATCTGTGAGGGACTTAACATCTGTTACCAGTCATCCTCCTACTCAACCAGGTAACATGGGGATTGTTATTCCAGCTGCGTATTTTGACATCTTGCAAAGGAAAACTGTCTTGGAGTTTGGAAAAAATAAAAACTTTTGCCTGCTACTGGAGAAACCAAGCGACTGTCAGTTGCAACATGTATTTATTTCAGGCTCTGTTCCAACCTTGGGGAAAGAAATTTGAATCTTTCAACAGACTCCTTGCCTTGAACACATTGTTGACAGCCAAATGCCTCACACTTTTGAATAAGCTTATTGACAATTTTGTTATCTTTTGGAACTGTAAACACTGCATTAGGCCCGATGGGATCCACCCAAGGATCAGTGGGTGCAGACTACATGGTGCCAACCTGCGTCAATGATACTGTTGGAACGTCACACCAAAAAAAAAAAACAGGAATGCACAGATAAGTGCTAAGGACAGCACTTGCAGATACAGAGAGACAGCCTGTGCCTCTCCAGCCTCTGCTGATACTCACACCTTCACATCACACAAGGCTCTCAGATGATGTCAGTATCCCACATCCCCTCTCCCCCCTCACTCACAACAACCTGCAGGGAACTCAAGGGGACCCCTCATTTATCAGGGAGTTAGTTAAAGCTGCCATGTTGACTCTTAGTGAAATTGATGAAAAAGCAGCAATAACCATAAACATCATCATTCAGATGTCTATCAGAGATGAGAAAGACTGCATTCAGTAATCCTTAACAGCCGGTGGCATGGTACAAAGAGTCACTGCAATGATAGACCCTCTGGTACATGTTTTAGTTATCTTAAATTTGTCTATATTCAGTTACGATCACTGCCTTTTCCAGTCACAGAGGCCCAACAGCTAAAACTAGCTCCTGTTTTGACTTTCATCTGGAGGTACAAAGTGAACTCAAAGCACACAGCTGTTTTATCTAATCTGACTCTGAGTCTGTTGGCAGCCACAGACAGTGTCAGTGCCTTTAGTAAACTAAACTTAGCCTTATCAAACATCATTTCTACTGCTGGGAAGTCACTATTATTTGTGATTTTCTTATCAAGAATAACCTGGATTTTATGTTTTTAACTGAAACTTGGTAAAATGAAAACAATATTTCGTGTGGTGACTGATGTTGCCCTTTCCGATCATTCTTTTGTTTTCTTTGAAATTACCACTTTAGCTGACACCAACAGAATTTAAACAGATGAAATCAGAAACACTATTTCCAGGCTTGTACTTCCACACCTGCTCTGCGCTCAGCTTCTCTCTGTGGTCCTGTAAACAGTTTCTATTCCAAAGTTTTGAATGTTATGGCCGCCTTTGCCTTCAAGAAGATCAAAGTTGTCTCTAATAAAAAAGAGTGCCATGAAGTGCCACACTGGTTAAAGCTCAAAGGAGTCCAGAAAAACAGAACACAGGTGATGAGAAAAACAAACTTCAGCTTCATTATGACACCAGTTAAAAAAGAGACTTTGCATTTATAATCAAAAAACTGAGGGTGAGTAGTCTGTGTTTTCTGAGATTATCAATAAAGACAAAATAATGCAGACACCTTATTTAATGTTGCTGACAGATGAATAAAGCCCCCAGTATGAGTCCCACCTGAACTGCCATCCAGTGACTTGGTGGACAGCAAAAAGCTTCTTTTACAGATAAAACACTAAAAATTCAACAGTCTGTAAGTCAAGCAAAAAATGCTATTTTACTTCTCTGGTTAATTTCGCACATTATCAACCCCTAGATTTTGAATCTTTGACTGATCTTGTTTGAATTTTTAAGCCCACTACCTACTACTTGAAACACTGTCTACAGTGCTTTTAAAGATGGTTTTTACTGCAGATAGTTAATAGTTCTCCTCATTCAGGAGTTTTACCGTAGGGCCCTCAGACTGCATTTTGATAAACCTCTAATCTTAATGCCTTAATACCCAACACTTTCATGGTGCAACACAACGCTGAAATGCTTTTTAGTCTGGATTTTAACTTCATAACAATTTTGAAGTCTTAAGATGTTTGTCTAAGCAGTAACGCATCAAAAATATCTGTTTTGTGTTACTTGATTATACTGCTGCATATGACACATTTGACCATAAGATACTGCATAGGTGGATGGGCTTTTCTGGCACCGTGCTCAATTAGTTCATTTTATATTTACAATAAAGGAAGTACTTTGGTTGAACAAGTAATCATCAATCCTGTCATCAAACATCACTCCTCCTCTCAACATCTAACTACAACTAACTACACCTTACTAACTCCAAAAAAGTGGAGGACATTACACCAGTGCTTAAATCACGGCACTGGCCTCCTGTGTGTCAAAGGATAGATCTTAAAATCCTTTTACTTGTCTATAAAACACTGAATGGACTCGGGCCTAAATGCTTCTCTGATTTACTTTTTATCTTATGAAGCATTCGAACCCCTCAGGTCCACTAAGACAGGTTTATTCAGTATCCCAGGATTAAAACTAAGAAAGGAAAAGGAGCTTTTAGGTTCTACACTCCCCATCTTTGGAGGAAGTGTCCTGAACAGTTAGTGGATGTAAGTTAAAAGAAGCATAGCAATGAGCAAACAGGCAGAGAAGACAGCTTGCTAATAAAAAAATCAAGGTAAATAATGCAAAGATGAACATTTTTTGAAAGTTGACTTTGCAAATGTTTTATGAGGACAGAATTCACCATGTTTATCATACATCAAGAAAACACACTGTTTTGAGGGCTAACTGGTTGATTTAGCAAACACAAGTGGGTTTCACTTCCCAACCTTTGATAACGAGCAGCATTCAGCTGCTTCTCCAATGTTTTTAGTACGATGCATTAATAACATCAGTATATGTACAGCATGAGATAGAGATGGTTCAATTAATAATTAATGAACAGAATGGACAGAGGAGTGTCAGAGATATTAGTAATTACATCTATGCTTTTAACTTTACATTTACAAGAATAAATAGGTCATGCTGCTGTACATAAAACATAAAGATCCCCTCGACAACTAAGCAGTTTTTTTAATCTGCTATGGCAGAAAGTAAAGAATTTAATGAGTCCAGTAGAATTCTGGCTCTAAACTTTCACTGACCCCATGAGTCATACAAACATAAAGGAATTAAACCTGATTTCTGAGCCTTTCAGACTGATAGTTTTTGCCACATAGTCTGTGTTCTGACAAACAGTAAACCATACTGCTTGCCGGTAATATACTCACATATACTCACATATGCTATACCAAAGGACAACTGGTGAAATCAGGATTCATTTGATTATGTTTGGTTCCCATGTTGACTCTGAAAGGATTTCAGTCTGCTGGTGACTCAGATAACTCATGACAGGTGTTCTGTTTTGTAATATTTATAAATGTCCCTACTTAAGTGTCCCAAGCAACGAAGCCCTCAGGCCTCGTAGCATTTTTAGCCTTTATCTTCGTCTGGCTGCACTTGAGGGGTGAAAGGGTGGGAATGGGCCATAATTATAAAAAGGCACTGCTGGCCATTTCATGAAGAACCTGAGCTGACAAATGGCATACTTTCTTAGTCTCTAAGTACGAAGTGTTATTATGGCTACATAGAGGATTTAAAAACCTGGGAAAAAAAAGCAAAACAAAACAAAACAAACAAAAAAATTGCGATACTACAGACATGCATATAAGAATAAAAGTCAGATGCATTGTTTTATGAAAATTTAATATAAATATCAACAAATTCAAATCTGCTGTTTTATTTGTGGAAGCGTTACTTTCAGCTGATTCCTCCGAGTTCTCCGATCATATGATTAACTGAGCTGAACATCGTATGAGTCAAAGAATGGCAGTAATGTATTACAAATAACAAACAAGTAAGAAATTGAGTTTTTTTTGTGGAAAAAGTATTTTTGGTGTTCTTTTTTTAAAACTGTACTTCTGCTCTTAATACTCAAGTATACTTTTGAGACAGTAATCTACTCTCAACATTTCCAAATTTGCATTTACCTCATTAAAACAACTTGTCTGTTTTAAATCAATGGATTGAGTTTTCTTGGGGTATAATTTAAAAGAATATATAAACTAATAGTAAATTAATTAAAGCTATATATGCATTTATTTTACAAATAAATTAAGCTGTTCTATGAGTAATTAACATTTTTATTACTTGAGTAGATTTCTCATGTATAGATTTTCAGTTGTCTGTGGAGCACTGTGATTAGTCTTTCAGGTCATGTTGGTGTTTTGAGGCTTCTGTAATCATTGTAAGCAATGAAACTGGCAATCGATGAGTTGTCAACAAGGAGAGGATATTTACACAAATAAACATAAAGTGGCATAAATGTGTTGAACAAAGAAGGGATAATCCATGCATCTGTTTTGTGCAATTTGATCAATGAGACAGTGTAAGACAGGAAAAACTGTGTGTTGTGAATAATAAATACAACCTTTTCATCAGTTTGTAGATGTCTCAAACTGCTGGATTATCAGGTGGTGCTGGATTCGCTATCGGACAAGTGGAAATCACACTCCAGCAAGGGCCAGAGCAGCAAAAATCTATCAGTTTTTATTGGTTTAAGTACATAAATAGTTTTGTGCTCAGAACGCTGCCTTTTACTATTTTGAGTATCTAACACAGCACTGTTTTCTGGTACACACACACAGGGCCAAAACATGATTCTCTAACCATTCAGCTCACTTCCAACGGCACTGGTTTCAGACTTGGTTGAATATTTTTTCATTATGTCTAATCCTCAGTCACTCCACTGCCTGCCAGTTTTTACTGGAGGTGGAAAAATCTGACAAACAAAACTTTCGGAACCGTTGAAACATCAGAATGAAAGTTAACATTAACTAAAGATAAGCTTTAGTAGAGATTTCTTGCTCATATGAACTGATTGCATCAGTGTGATTCAATATGTAATACCTCAGGCCATAAACTTTGCTGTGTGTCAACATACAACATAGTCTTAAATTAATAATGTCACAGAGAGGATCATATTCTAGGGATTACTTTTGTGAGGTAGCAGATTCATTTGTCTGGTTCATGGCAGTAAAAAGAGCAAACACTGACATATTACAAACAGTTATTTAGCAAGCGTAAAATGAATGCAGGTGTATTAAATCTACAGGACACAACTGGCCATGAGTGGGAGCAGGGGACAGTAAACCAAAGCATGACAATGTAGAAAGTAAAAATTTGATCAGAACTAAACATAAGGGGGGCAAAACCTATAAAGACAAGGTCTGGTCTCATCATCAGCCTCTTAAATATTCTCCATTGAGTGTTCATGTTTGAGCTCCTTGACAGACGTGAGATGCCTGCCTCTGAGAATTGCTTAACAATGCACTTTCCACAAGAGCTGATCATCCTCACACTTTAAACATACTTGCTTAAGAGGCAATTTAATGGCTCATTGATGTGAAGACTAATTCTTTAGGTTACTGCTGCTAAATACATTCAAAGTAACAATAACATTTATGGAGAACTGAGTGCTGCCTAGCTTTCAATTTCAAATTAAATTAATTTCTTAACAGGAAAATTTTAAAACAGCACTGAACATATAATGTGTCAACAGAAAAGACTTCAGCTCAAGCAATAACTTCTCACTGATGAAGCATTAAATTGGCAAGAAAGGACAGCACTGATTAAAGCATTCTGGTTTTGTATTTTTACTCATTCGTAAAGGTGGTTAACTAGAGTGTAAGCAATGCAATCTGACTGTGTCATATTAAAAATGTAAATATTAAAATGTTTCTGTGAATAACCATCCACTGATCATATATACTGGCTCTGTTCGGGGAGCTCTGCTTATGCTTACATAAAGATTGTTAAGATACACACTTTTTACATAAGATACTTTTGGATGACTGTCTTCTTTTTGTGTGTTTGTGTAAGTTTTTATACAAAGTTTATTGTTAACCATTCTGCAACACACTGCAGAGGATTTGGACCAAACAGTGATATTGTTTGCTTGCAACAGAAATAAAACAAACAATTTTTTCTTGAATAATATTTCACTCTTGATAACTACTTTTTAAATAGATCTGGTAAATTTCATGCGACTTAGGTTCATGGTTTACTTGAGGCTTATGGGTCACATAAAGTTAAGGGGCAACTAATGTTGGCGGCATTACAGTCTTGTGGCGACTAACAGCTTTGACACACATTAGGCTTATCATACAAACAGCAGCCATAGTCAAGTTACAGTTACAGGGCTGAAGTAGGAACAGTTTCTACCAGTAACTGTTGCAGACGTTTTTTTTTCTGAATATAGATAGCCAATATCTGCAATCAGAAAACACACTGCAGCCTGATCCAAACACAAGAACAGTCTGTGTCTATTTCAAAAAGATTTCTCTCTCTCTCTTTCTCTCAGTGCTGCACATGCACTACAGATATGCTCTGGTAGGCAGGCCATCCATCTAAAAACACATTAGGTGCAACAAAAATATGATTCTACTGCTACATCAGCCGCTCCATCATGTTTTAGTATTCGGATGTCATCCGTGACAGTAGTAGAACTGTGGGTTGAGGTTTAGTATTGAGCGAATCCACTTCAAATGTAAAGTGCAGCTCGCACCACACATTATTTAGCCAGGATCACAAACACTCACAGAAACATCTGATGGAACACAGATGACCACAAGCAGAGACAAAGAGTATTTTACCGTTGAAATATCGTTAATTAGAATAAGGGCCTTGTGGTTTTTCTGCATCGCCAAACAGTCAAGTCACAGTTTACATTATTGTCTGACCAGACTCATAGCCTATGCTGTGAAGACTTTGGAAGAGTTTAATAAAGGGTATGAAGTGTTTTTTTTCTTTAATTTTGACTGAAAGTTATTACTGACATGCAAATTTCATGTGAATGATTTCCAGCGGGAAACATGCTGTCTTGACTTGACTGTCTTGAACCAAACATGGATGTTTCTGCAGAAAGCTACAAATGCTTCAAATACATCTTTAATCAGGCAGCAGAAAAGATTCATACTATCAGCCCAGTTTCGAGTTAGGCACCAAAAATTTGTGTCACAAATTCAGTATCTGACCACATGTGAATCACGGTTACAGTCTGCTTTTCTGTTCCTGAGTTATTCCTCAGTAGTAATGGCCAGAGAAGTATTTTAGTCAGACATTTAGATGTAATAGTGAGGTTGACCTTTGACCTTTTGGATGTAAAATACCGTCTTTTCTTAGTATTTCATACTAACAGACATTTGTTTAAAATTTTGTCAGAACTACTTAATATCTTTCATACGTGGCCAAAGCTCAGTGTTTTGTGCCAAACTTGAATAAATTCCCTCAAGGCCAACCTGAGATATTGTGTGCTCAGGAGAGTTGGACAGATGTGCAGCCTGAAAAGGTAAAGCCTCTGGTCACATCTTTTACCAGCACAAAGGCTTATAAACACTAAATCACAAAATCATTAGCATTAAATCCATTATTAGGGCATTTTAAATGTCAAAACTTTACTCCCCAGAGCAGGATGTCTAAATATTGAGATGGTTGAAAAATCCTCTTCCTTATTATAACTGTGAATAGCTTAGTTGTTCATATTTTCTCAAAGCTTGTCTGTGTTGTCTTTCGTGGTATCTAATATCTGTATTGGTACTTTGTATTTATATTGTAAAAAATTGGATATCACATTAACCTAATATAATATTAAGTGTGCTATTTTTATGTTAATTTAATGGAAATGTAACAGCAAAACAAAGTGCATATAAGTGCTGCATATTTAAGAGAAATACCTTATAATGTTTTATTTTGAGCCTCAGATTTTGCATTCTGCAGAATGCGTAACTGCTGCTGTCACTGGGGCTGTTTGTGTTACTTATCTGCCTTCCGGCTCTAAAAAACGAAACTCAAGGCAGACAAAGTAATGCCCTGGTCTTAATTTTAACAAACATCAAATGCATCATGTCTCCCTTTGAGGTTGTGGAAAAGGGTTTTTTGAAAGCTTACCTGCTTTGAAAAGTCCTTTAATCCAAGAAGTTTTAACACATATAAAAACAGCAACAACATCCTCAACTGGCTGACTCTTAAGCAGCAGAAAGAGTTGTCATGTTACATATGGGAATACTTACTCGTATTCGCTGCACTTCCAAGAAGACAGCTCTTTGGAAGGACTTCTCCCAGATAGCCAGGTCAGTGGCCAGCTCTACCCTGAAGGTGTGGCTCTGGCCGTGGCCGACCAGAATGCTGAAGCACAGGGACTCACTGTCTTGCTGCTCAGGCGAATGCTCGAGCCCCAAGTAGAGCCTCGCCTGGAGCCAGCAGTCCTCTGTCATCCACAGCTGTAAGACAACATGTGAATTATTGCTTGATGGGGGTGTCTCTTCAGTCTTTGAATGCTTAATTCAGCCGCTTTCTTAATTCTAAAGTTAAACAAAGAACTCTCTGAGAACTTCCTGGTTTTTGAATCAGGAATAAATATCACCTCAAATCAAGAGAGCCATGTTCAGCAGGCCTCATGAAACACTATTCTATCTGGTAATAAGAAAAAAAAAACAACAAAAACACTGCAGTGATCAAATTTTGAATATCATGTCACTCTTAACATACCTTGTGGACCTTGAAAAGAACCTCATAGAGGTTATACGTTGTTTCAGCATGTCCCCAGTCAGCAGGACTGATCTGAGAAAAAAACATCAAGGAACTTGAGATGAAGAGGCAGCAGATCAAAACAAGACTTTCTGCACTTGTTAGAAGCACCTCCTTATCCAAATACAACATGCTAATGAAAGTTAAGCAGGTAGCTTTTGTTGTGCGAGCGCCTGGATGACAGCCGGTGTGTCACTGATCTGAATGGATTTATTCTGTGGACAGATTTGACATGCAGAACATTTACAAGTTATTGAAAATATTATCAATGGACACACTTGCGCTATCTTCAAACTGTAGGGTAAATTCACATTGATTACCATTTCTATAGTAACTATAGGAACATGATAAACATTTAGTGACTGCATGTACATCAGTGAGACAAAGACATCACACACAAAATAACAGTGTGTGTCCTATTGGCCTTAAAGCAAAACTATCAATGTGAAAATGTGTTGTGACATTCAAACAGCATAAAGACACACCGCTACCACAAAGATACACAAAACAATAACAAAAGGGCACACAACTGTTACAAAGATACACACAGCAAAGGGACATAAACATATAGAAAAAATTACAACCTTACAACAAAAATACACAAAACTACAAAAGTATACACCACCAATTAAGAGACAAATCAACCACAAAAAGACACAAAACCATCACAAAGAGACACAAAGTCACAGAGAGACACATAACGAATACAAAGACACAATTTGTCTCATTCAATCTGGCTGTGCTCTGATACTTTTTACATGTCTATGCCCAGAGGCCCGTTCACTCTGTCTGTCTGTCTGTGATTGTCTAAGTACCCAAATCTAAACCATGATCCTGCCAGTGTTTCCTCTTCAAGTAGAGGTTGTTATAAAGCTCATTTTACATGATGAATAAAGTTAATTGTGTGGACTTTAAGGCCCATAGTTACTCTTTTAAAACCCAGGTCTTAAGCGGAGTCATAAACCTGGATCAGATAACCGTATCATCGCTGTGGTGTAAAAGGAATCATTTAAGTGGTGCTTCAAATATTCCCACATTAAAATGAATGACTATGGTAAAAGTTCACTGCATGCTACGCTGACCAGTGAGCACATTTTCACATTGCATTCACACTAACTGAGGCTGACTGAGGAGATTTTGTTTTCCAGGATGTGTTTCATGAAAGCATATTCGCTAATGCTATCCTGGTGCATATTCAAGCCCTTTCCACCTTGGGGAAATTGGCCACTGCCATATTTAAACAAAAGCCAGAGGACAGGTCTGGCATTTCAAAACCCACAGCTGCATGAGGCTTTCAGTCTGCACAATACATCCATTATTTTTAATGCAATCCTTTAAAATTATGGCTGATAACTCTTATCACCAACACCTCGTCAACATGATTTGTTGGTCTCATTTCATTGGCCTGCATCGAGTAAAACAACACTTTTCCTTTTTAGGATTGCTCTGCTTTCAGGTCATAGTTATGGTCTATTTTTTTAAAGCTAAAAACAGAAAACTTTTTTTTTTTGGCCTTAACTTCAGAGATGCTTAGTCTCTGGATCAGAAACAGTCTGGCTTTTTTTCTTTGCCTGCGCCGTGCTCAGCCTGAAAGGAGACATCAGTGACATTTCCTGCAGCATTAAGACACTTTTGTACTATTTTTGATTCACCAACACCATTTGTTCATTTTCAAAAAAGTATCTTTGGAAAGATGTTGATAATGGTTTATGAAGAAGCACTTTTATCAAAGCAGAGGGTCTACAACTGAGGAGGAACATTAGTGCACTATTTGAACACATGACCTCTTAAATCAAACAAGCGGTTGTTCTTAGTTTCTACAGAAAATACAGACATCACTCACAATGCTGTTGTAACATCTTCAATAGTGCTGTGGCGATGCCCCTCACAGTGAGAACTGCAGCCCGCCCCCACACAGCCCTGTTTGATGGTATCAACAAGCTCAGTCTGAGTTTAAACAAGGCCAGACACTTGTCCATGCCACTGAGACAAACAGCTGGAGTGACCATCACTAATCCTACAACTCAGCATCAATACAAAGAGAGAACTGCCAATATGTGCCATTCAAACAGCCATGTAATGAGCTACACAGAAGCCATCTGTAAGCCAGTGCTGGAGACTGGAGCGAACTGGAGAATACAGAACTCAGGGTGAAATGCATTTGGCCACAGCAGACACATAACCCATTTTCACCCACATCAGGCATGGAGACAAGATTGCATAAAGCGTCCACATTATCCTGGCGAGGTGAAGCACTTCATTTCCTCCAAAGAGGCCGGTGTCAGTGGCATGTCAGAGGGCAGAGCTCTCCAGAGGAAATGGACAGCTGGCTGAAGAACAGCAAGGCGACCCTCTCAGCTTTATGTCACAGAACTCATGTGGGAATACTGAGACCCATCTCAAAGAAATAGTTTGACAGTCAAGAAGTAGGCTTATTTACCTTCTTGCTGTGTGCGCGTATGTTATATATGAAGCGTCAGCCAGCAGCAGGTTAGCTTCTCTTGGCAAACAGGCAGGGCAGATGGTTTGTTTCATCTGTGTATATATATTTTAAAAAAAAACTTAAAACATCAACTTGTGGTTTTATGTGAAGTTTTGAGCCAGGGCATCTCTTGGCTGGGCACAGCAGCTTTGTCTCGTGGTCACCATGAAGTTGCCAGGCAACCAGCAGAGACTGCAGAAGTTATTTTGTCCAGTTTTCCTAGGCTTCGCTAACAGTCTGCAAGCGCTAGCATCATTCTTATTAGACAGAAATGAGAGGTCAATCCTATCATATAAAATCATTGGATAAAAATGTCTAACTATTCATTTAAGCTACCAAAATATTACTTTTTTCCACTTAGAAACACTGCAGAGAATGGGAATGACTGATATTACATTATGAGGGTCATGAATCTTGAAATCTTTATAGACCAGTCATCTTTGTCATCTTTGTCTGCTCTCCGGTTTTAAGATGAGCCACAAAGGAGATATTTCACTGGAAGCAGCATCACTGAAATCTCAGCTTTCAGTGCATCGATTGTCTCCATCCTGCTGTCACCACAAGATGAAAGGTCCCTCTTGAGAGACAAGGTCCTCAAACTGTTACAGATTACAGAACCTCACACAGAGTGACAGGAAACACTTGGGAGTTCGAAAAAAGGCCCAAACACATCCACCCAAGTCTGTCCTCAATGTGCAGCTTTGAGCATGATTGAAAACCTGTTGTTTCTGAAATTTTAGGAGAGAAAAACAGGCACACAAAAGTCTGCCTGGGAACCTTGAAAACACAGAATTTGAGACACAATAGCTTGTCAAACTGTGTTATAGGGTGACGAAAGTTCTCAAACAGAAGGCAGAGCAGGCGATCAGAGACTGAACAACTCATAACGTGGGCGCCCCACGTTGGCACTGCGAAATCACAGCGTCCAGAGAGTAAATGTGATTAACCTGCTGAAACACTCGCCAAATGAAACGAGAAGATGAAAGGCACATTCTGCACCACAGTGATTTTTTTACTAATGGGAGAACAGAGCTTATGTCACATCGCAAACAAACAGCACAAAAGGCTGCATCCTTTGTTCACTGGCCCTGGCAGTCAAGCAGAGGCACTTCAAGCTGAAAAGAACCTGTCGTAAATATCATTTAATGGTCAGCCACCTCTGATTGATCTCTGACCAAATGACGCAGAGGGGTGACATTTCATTAATTGTGCATTAAAGCTTTCGTTTAGTTAATTGCACATTTTATCTGTTTATTTTATTTTGACAACTTCAATTGCAGAGGCAATTTAATTTAGTAACATACTGTGTTCTGAAGTCTCCTAACAAAGCATCCTTAGGTGTCTTACTGTCAAAACCTGAAGGCTTAGAGGCTCTTCCACCTCTGCCAAGGGTACAGAATGTACTTTACTAAAAACTTTTTTGGCTGAATCTGGTCAAATGGAAAGGCTATAAATATTAAAAACATATCGCTTTTTTACAGGATCTAAAAATATAAACACTGGCAAGAGCATGCAAAAACTCATTAAGCTCACACCATTAATTACTTTTACTGACTGTGGGTACTTTGATTTTGTCACTGGGAGGAAAACTGTTATAAGGGAGGACAGAATGCAAATGCGACCAAAAACCTGAAAGTATCATCAAGATCATGTTACAGGATGTGCAGGAGGGTGTAAAGATGGTTTAAAAGTGGTTTTGCTAATGTTTTCTTGAACTGTATGGAAGAGACACACACATTGTCCTGGTGCTGGTATGGTATATTTCGCTGTTTCAATACACCTTCATCTAGATTAAAGTTAAAAGAGCTGGTAGAAAGTTTAAATTAAAATCTGCAAACTAAAGCTTCTAAAGGTGCACATGTTGTGAGGTCTAATACCACTGACATGGCAAAATTCTACTTAAACTAATAATGCCATACTCCAATTCATGTTGAAAGAAATAACATTATTTTGTAAATATATATATAAACGTAATACTATGATGAACACAAAAGAAATGTATCACCAGTTATTGCATGACTGTCTTTTCTTATTCAGCTATGACTAAAGCACAGAGTGCTGACAGATGTTGTCAGTTTTATCGAGAGAGACAAACCATGCAACATATTGAGCTACAATCACAGATCAGTGAGCAGCAACATTGAAACATTACATTTCTTATGTTCAAAGGCAAATTCCAAAAAAGCACTTGAAGCTGAATCTGCAGTAGCCTACTGATCTAAATTAAATTAATTTCTAATTTTTACAGCATTTATACCACTTTGAGGTGCACAAGATGTAGTCCACTGTGATATGCTTCAGATTTTGGACAAAAACATTTTTAACAAGCTTGTGATTAAAACTTATCTCTTCTTAATCTGAATGAGAAATGAAAAATTTATTAAATCAAATGATAAAAGACTAATTACCGGGGGATTTCTGAAGATATGAAAATAGGGTCCTCTCAATGCCAGGAACTTGAATGCTGAAGTTCTACAGGCAGAGCTTCCCTCGGGGCTTTCACACGCCCAGCCCATGTGAACAATCTGCAAAGGTGGAGAGGATAACATTTACACAAGTCAAAGGGATCAAGTTCAAGATGCCTTTTTTCAGATACTTCACTGTGCAGTCGTACTGTAGTCCTAACTGCAATGCAACCATTTATTGCTGAGCTTCATGACTTAAGATGTTTCTCTGCGTTTCCCAGAATTTTCTGTACTGTCTGTACTATTTCATCTGCTACACTTTCAAATCTTATGACAAAGAATACACATCCATTGCTAAATACTGGAACGAATCCTTCCTGAACATTTCATCTGGCCAAACTCTTTCAAAATGTTCTCAAATGATGATGCAGTTCTGTACACTTGCATGCATCATTTCCTGCAAAGAAGGCTGAAGCTGAGTTAGCCTGAGCAGATTTCACCATCAAATAGCCATCTGGTGAGGTAAAAAGAACAAAACTATTGAGCCATTTAAGTAAGAGCCATTTAAATCCTAATCCTTTACTGAAATAAATAACTGTTACCGGCAAACTGTGAAGGCCCAAGCCTCTGACTAACATCTCTATCAAAGCAGATCAAAATGAAGGAGAACCGGACAAAGTGCCTGCTAAAAAGAACACAAAAATCATATGGGGCTGTGGTGTTATGGAGTATAATAGAGGTGGACTCCAAGTGAGGGTGTAGTGCTCCACCTCCACTTGAGGTTGACCAGGACGTTGTCTGCTCTGAAGAGCTTACATTAGATGTTAGGCTGCTGCTCATAGAGTCAAGATGCACAGAGGTTTCAGTGGTGAAGCAACAAAGCATGTAAGTGCAGTGTTTTTCGGTTTGACTCTCCCAGCATTTCCTTTCTGTATCTCTACCAGCATGATCAAATGAATGTTAGGTAAAGATTTGTTGAGCTGGTTGTTGAGTGTTAGAATACCTGATCATCTGAAGAGCAGTATTTGTTGATGATCTTTATCTACAAGAGAAAAAGAAATAAATGATTATAACTTACAAGAAGCTTTATAATATATTATCATACTACTTCATGAAAGTATCCTGACGCTTAAAACACCTGGGAATTAAATGATTGAGAATGTCAATGATTAGCAAACACACATCCAATTTATAAACATTCTTCTGCTCCTTGAAAAAATCTGCAGGTAAAGAAACATAAAACAGTTTTCAATTTCCTATCAAGTATTCATACATACATGTATATTTTTAACATCTAACAGGTTTTGATTTGTGATTTTTATTTTACTTTTTTTCAATTCAGATATGAGAATTTGTGCTGAATCAGAATCTTCAGTTTTACATTCAATTTCTTTGGCTGTTTTTTGTTATTCATTTTTCAGAAAGCTCAAGCAGTATTTTAATGACAATGGCATTCAGACCATCAGTAAAAACAATAACTTAGTAGAATGTAATACTTCATTCAATCTGTCTTTAAAATGTAAAGTGTTTTAACCAATTCAGCCTTCAGGATCTCCTAAAAAAGTCATGCTTGGTTAACTGGCTACCTGTGAAGCAGCAACCACCTGTGCTAAGGCTCTGTAAAGTGCTTTAAGATGCAGAACCCTAAAGAAATCCATCTTGTCTGCAAACAAAATACAAAGTTCAAGTATAAAATTATGTCTCCTCCAATGTGAATCTGTAGTCAATTTAAAAAATATGATAAGAGTCAAAAGGCAGGAAGCATCCACTAAAGAGAAGCATGTAAACATATTTTAAAGGCTGTCTCACCATGTTGTTTATTATTGTTTAGTCAGAAAATGTTGCAAACCAGTGCAAAATATTTTCACATTGAATGGAAAACGCTGTGACAGAACATCATACCACAAGCTGGTTGCTCCTCTCTCACCTCAGCAACTAACTCAAGGAACATTTTCACCTGAAATCCTTCTGGAATTAAACGCTAACAAGCTGCCCAAATCTGTCTTTTTTATTCTCTCTATGAGAACATCAAACAGCATCAAGTAATCCTCCACCATGGCTGATGACAGTCATCCACATTAAAAACACATGAGGGACCCCAAGGGTGCCACGAGCCTATTTGGAGGGTGTAGGTCATTAAAACAAAAGTTCCGCTCTCTCCAAAAGCGGGCGCACAATTACATCCTGATTGGCCATTTAGCAATCACACTCAACGCCTGTAATTAGGTGATGCGGGCATGAATTAATCACACTTTTTAAAAAAGGCAGCTGTGCAATCGACGAGCACGGGCGTACAGTTCGTCTGCATCCTTACAGAGAATGCATCACATCATCAGTGTGATAATCAAAGTGAAATAGGAGGAAATGAGAGAGAGAGAAGTGCACATGGCGAATGACTACTTAGCAGTCATTAATTAGGTATGAGAGAGCCTCTTTTTTGTCAGCAGAGGGAGAGAGGTGCCACTATGACTCAGTGAGTGCTTGTCAGGAAGGGTCTATTAAAACCGCGTTGCACTGTAGCATGTGTAGCTGTGAAAAATCGAAAAGGGAAAATACATAAAACTGTGGGCAAAACATATTTATGGCAGTGCTGTTTAGACAGTGTTATTAGCTTTAAAAGATCACAAGAGGACAATAGGATGAAACTCACTTGCTAATACGTTGTAAAATACCCCATAAACAAATAATCACCCATTCAGATTAATTAAGTTAACAACAGATTTAATTAGATCACATAAATCAACTTGTGCCCTTTGTCTTTCCACCTTCATCTTTAGTAAAGGCTCGTGGGAATATCCATACAAGCCTCAAATGTTTGGAGATGGACTTACGTTCTCCTGGGTCAAGTCATTGATATTTGTAGATATTGCTTGGAGCCAGTCTGTGCTTTCTGCTGCAGTGCAAAATTGAAGAATATTGGTGTTGGCTCCTTCCAAGGCGAAGACTTCAAAACAGTTGGACCTGGAGGAGTGTAGAGGTCAAAATTAGACAGGAGATGTGCAGAAGATTGAAAGCAATATTGCACAAAGTGAAGCTCTTCGTTACTTCTGTCAAGTTACTTTGAGTGGTGAGCCTTGCGGTGTAGTAGAGCTTCTTTCATGAGCTTGATGGGCTTGTAAAAAGTAATAATTAAAATATCTTTCAGAAGAGATGCTCAGAAGGAGTAAGTCGAGACTCTACATGTTCTGAGAATGCCGGTCATGTCTATGTTAATTAAATGCCCCTACAACATTAAAAAGAGCTCAACTCATGGCTCCAAAAAAAACAAAACAAAACATGATCACAAGCTCTGTGTTTGTAACTGTGCTAGAGTGAACTAAATACAACATAAGTTATGTTTGAATCCAAAAGACCAAAAGAATAGTTAGTAATTTTGGAAAATGTGCTTCATTTTCAAGTTCAATGAAAAGACTGATACTATTCTTAAGCCAGTAAATATAAAGCTAAAGCAGTATGTTAGCTTAGCTTTGCAAAAAGACTGAAAACAGGGAGACAGCTGGCCCAGATCTTTTCAAATGTAATAAAAATCCACTTTTCAACATGGCCACGCCTCACTAATTGACATACTGTAACTTGCTGTTGTTTCATCTCTACAAAATAAAAAGTCAGTCGGTCAGTTGGCAATTTTACAGTACGGTATGAAAAAGTCAAGCATAGAGGAACAAGTAAGCAGAGTTTATGAGTTTGAAAAGAGTAACGGTAGTTACTGTTTCAGTCTATGTGCTCAGCTAAGTTAAGCTAAGCTAACAGGATGAAGTGATTTCAAAAAGGACAAATTTTTAAAATGTCTTGAAAAGCAAAATTCATTACATTGCCTTTCAGGAAGTGCCAATCCTCACAAACCATTCACAGGAGGAAATTAGGATTTTATTTTTTCTGGCATCATTTGAGTCCATTTTTTTTGGATTCTCTCATCTCTTTGGAGTGCCTTCGGGTCAAGTGCAGTGCTTTACTAACAGAATTACATTTCTCGGTAGATGGGGTGTTGATGAGGTCATCTCAGGGAGATCACACTCATCAGCAAAATGTGATACTTTTTGACACCTAATTTCAGTGCATTTTCACACTGCTGACACTTTTAGCCTCAGAGATGGTTGCCACCAAACATTAAAGTGGTTTAAGGTGAAGGTTAAGCAATGTCACCCATGTGCAGAACTTGCAACATTAGGAAAAAAATGTAACAACTAGTAGAAATGTTAACATTTTGTAGTGCATATGTGCAAAAGGGAAGATGTTATGGAGGTACGTGACGTGAAAGCAGAAAAACAAAAATAATAGAAAATATCCAATACACACCATGAAGAAGAAAATCTTTTAAGACAGCTCCTAAACCACACAGCTCTCTCTCACCCACACACACACAAACACACAGTAGTTCCTTAAGGTTAGATGTTACGAAGTCAGCATTCCTAACAAATCCTCTGGTGAGCATGACTTTCATACTGTATCTGCAATAGGCTTGTTAAAATCTTGTGTTCCGCTGCCTGTGTACTGACCCAGTGGCTCTCCAGGGGGGATTTTCACCGGACTTAAATGTCATTTTTTGATTTGATAAGGGTGCAAATATTTCTGTGCCAGTGTGTCTGACCCAAATTAGCTTGAGCGTGTGATCTGTAGGGCTCTAAAGCATCATTTTTAGACATTTATTTCTTTTTTTTAAAACGCTTTGTCTTGCAATTTGAGACAGCAAGACATGTCTGCTTCTCTCTCTCAGTGAGTACTGCAGAGATTAAGTGAGCAACTGATGAGATGACAGATGCAGAATTTACAGTTTGTTGGTTTGATCTCTTTCAATTAATGCAGAGACGCTGAGAGAATGCAGTACTGGGGAGAAATGCAAGAGTGGGTGAAAGTGCAATGAATAAAGAGCTCCAAAAGGCAGAGATTAATCAAAGCTACAAACAGCTGGAGAGCCTTTATCAGGGCAACTCAACCCTGTCAGAAGGAGCTGCTACTAAAGCCCCTCCACCTTCAGTGAGCAGGGCTGAAATCCTCACTGAGAGATACAGCATCTATAGGGAGTGTGATCCTTTCATACATCTGCACAGTTTCCACCAGCATAAACTATTGTGACTCGCTTGCTGCTGAGGCTGTAATAAATCCATTGGGACAGACCAGAGACACCTAGTCAACATGCAGGATGATACATGAAGAAAACACGGGGAAAATGTCTTTTTGAGAGGAATCATGCTGTTAGTTA
>JAPZDY010000007.1:19705918-19722720 GCA_029783645.1 Ctenochaetus hawaiiensis
AATCATGCTGTTAGTTACAGTGTGAATGGCAATGAGATGGAAAATGTGCTCTGGCTACTGATCTGCGAGGTGGGGAAAAAGGCAGGCTTTGGGGCATTTCGTTTTCAGCATAATTAATTACAGGACTGTGTTTGCTTTTGATTTCCTACAAAGACATGCAAAGATTAAAGTTCAACTCTGAATCCATGACACTGATCAAACAGCTGAAATACAAACATGGGACTGGATCATCAGAGTCTAATATAATATTCTTTTGAGTCATTTCTATGTAACTGACGGCTAATACTGAATGCAAATGATGGCACGCTTTTAGATAAGAAATGACACAATAAACTCTATTAATTTGCAAATTTGCTAACCAAATATATTTAGCATATATCCATTTTTACTGCTGAAAGTTTAGAATGCCTCACTAACAGACTGAAAAACTGGTTGACATCCTCAACTTGCCAGGAAAATCAGTGCAAAGGAAAGAAACAAGACCTGCTCTCTGTTTTTCACTGTCAGCTATCCATGTGGCCTTGTTTCAAGACTCCTTCTTTAAACAAGAACAATTCCCCATTTCCCCTCATGGAGTGGATTTAAATTGTGTAATCGAGAGAAAAACTTGAGAAAAACTATTTGTCATCCCAGCTGGGAGCATATGTACCAGCAAGGATCAGTGAAACGTTGTATAACCTTCCAAACCCAATAACAACACATTTTGCAGAGTTTGTATCAACCTTGGATGAGAACACAAGTTCCACAATTTACCCTAGAACTGAGACTGATACAGTAATAGTAACAAAACTGACACTCTTTAATAAGGAATGCTTTGTGGCTTTAAGGTGGAAACTTGTTCCATCTTCTTGCAAATATAACAGGCTCTTCCTTAACTTTCTAACACAAGTTATTTACCAAAATTACCAATCTTTACAGACCTAAAACTTTCTGAAAAATTGTTAGCGTGATTAACTTTATATAAATAGCAGTCACACCACAGACATTAGCTTTTCCATTCCAAATACATGGGGTTGAAAGCTTATTAATGTACTGACGAGCAGGGCTTCTTGGTTAACTGCAACTGCTTCAGCAGGCAACCTAAACCCTAGCCAGGCTAGCACTAGTGATTAATAATAGCTGCCAGCTTCTTTCTATTAGCTTGCTGATGTTTTGTTTACTTCCCCCTTGCATCTAGTTCAGCATTGCATAATGGTCTTGTTAACTCAGTTTAGATTGGTTGCTAAAGGGACAAAAACGTACACATGCTTAATTTGTTTTGGTGATGGGACAAAAAGATTTCACTGCTTGAAAAAAAACATATTTGTACCACTGACCTTTTATATGTCTGCAAACCATTGCTCCACAGAGGAGGTTAAATAAAACTGAGTGGTGAATCAAAGCTAATGAGTTACAACAGCTTTCTTTGTTGTGGACTCTCGGGCTCTCAGTCACCTCTAAGATTCAGCAGCTTTCTAATGTTTCAAGGGTGCAAATTGCTTGTAAACAGAGATGAACTCTGTTTCTGTGCAGATTGATTTCACCTCCTAGAGAGAAACTTCTGATTGCACTGGAGGAAATCTAAACTACAGAATAATGGCGTGTGCCTTAAATTATAAGTAGAGCATCAGTCCTTTTTCAAACATGTGGAAATTAATAATTGAATTAACACATTTAAGTGCATTTGAGGGGGAAAAAAAAGCATGGTTTGCTTGGCTCAGTTGGTGAGTACAATCTAAATTTGTTAACCGTCCCTTAATTCAGCTGTTAGACCTTCTGGCTCGCTAACTAGTTTGGTTTAGTCTCAGTCTGAGCGTCTTTGTTTGGTAATGGTGCAGACACGGCTGTGATGTTGGCAGAGTCTCATCTGTATTCATGCTGCCTCCTATGCAATATGCTTTAAAAATGCATTTATTACCATGTCAACAGGTTCTGTTATTTGTGCCTTGATTACCTATGTTCTCTTATCAATTTGTACCGTGGAAACAATCAAGAAATGTGGAAGCAGCATAGAAGCTAGTTTAGTATTATTTACAATTTACCATGAAGGAACAAATACACAAATGATCAAACTGTAAATGTAAAAATAATATACAATATTTATCCTTACAAAATTAAGGACATATATTTAAAAAAAAAAATCTTTCAATATGTGTCAAATAGCATAGATCTGTGCAGTTTTCTTGCATGGCTTACAAGATGCATCTGCTTTTGACAGAAGTCTAAATTTAGTTTAGTGTCAAAATACTTTTATTTATGAGTGATACAATCACAAGTTTCTGGTCACAGATCATAACGGTATTTGATTAAGAACAGAAAGGATTATCATAAATTAGCTCACCAAACAAGTTCATGTTGCTTTGAGACCACATCGTCAAAAATGTTCTGCTGTTTACCCCTGATATTATCCACATCGATCCGATCTCTGTGTGTGCATTCTGATATGTCAGCCATGTTTTGCAGAATAAACTCTGATATTGACATGCTCTTTACCTCCAGGACTCCTCAGTGGCCTTCTGCTGTTCCTGATTCAGCACAGGGTTATTAGGTTTAGTGTGATTAAGCTCTGAATCCCATCAGTACATTTATTTAATAACTGACTGTACATTAAGCAGTCCATTGAACTGTTGATCACACTGAACATCTAACATAATTTTTATTATAGGATTATTACAGTGATCTTCAGTAGTATTTTGCTACAGATGAAAACCAGCTGTTTTCTGTGAGCTGATCTTGTGATGGTAGATTAGTCAGTATATTGGCTGACATTACCTTACAAATTACTTTTTAATTTCATCAAGTGCTATTAATTATGACTGAACAATGTAAAAGACTGTGAGAAAATTAAAATGTATGCTTCTTACAGATAGAGACTTCATGATCGTTACATAACTTTAAAGCATTTTTATACATTTATTCCATGCTGCAGAGGTTTTGTTGACTTTTCTCATTTGTTATTATATTAAAGCCTCAATAACAAGCTCAGAGCAAGAAACCACTTTTTTTTTGGTCCTATAACAACACAGAAAATATTTGTTCCAATAGTTTTGTTTAAAACAAAAGTGCAATGCTGCTCAAAAGGACCTCAAGTAATCAAATCAAAATATGTTTTTATCTTCTCTTAAGACTCTATTTTATGTTTTTTTTAATGCAATACCTATGTTACATGATGATATTCAAAAATGATGGAGGATGATGAAAATGTTGATATTATGTTATTATTATAATTACATAACTGCTATCATTGCTACTATTGCCCTCTTTCCATGATCTTGTTTTCTAATGACTAAGTATCATTGCACAAGTATGACCACAGTTTTAAATTGCAGTATTCTTCCCTCAGTGAAGGTTCAGTGAACTGGAGCTGATGTGCTGTAACTGACCACAGTCCCCAGCCTTTATGGACAGCAGGAAAAATTGTATTTTTCCTTATCTTTTCCAGCTGCTTTGGGATTTAAGCTGGAACTGCACCCTATGTGTAGTAAACAAGTATAACAAACATCTTCAATTACTTCAGCAGCACAGGACTCACACATTTCCATTATTTATTTATCTCTATGTACCTGCAATTCTTAAAAATACGCAACAAGACACACCCTAAAGAGTAACAGCCCTCAGCATGAGTGAATAATATGAAAAGAAAAACTGACTTAGGTAAATAATTTCCACTTGAATAAAAAGTAATTAGAAAAGATAAAATTGTTTATTTCATTAAGCTCCTGTTTGCATAAATTATTCATTTTAAGTGCTCACACCATATGCATAAGCACCCAAACACATAGTACCAAACTTTAGGTTAACAATCTTTCCTTGTTAGACACAGACAATAAAAATTACATAAATAATATCTACCAGTAGTGTTTCTCCACATACAGTGTGTAGGAGTGAGTTGTTATCAGTCATTACTTCTACTGACTCGTATTGTCACAAATACAAAAGTCATATTTCACTTATCAATCATAACCATGAAAGTTTGTTGAGACTGTGTGGGAGTGGCAAATGATGAAATAATTGAATACATCCAGTCCTGTATATCAGCATGCTCTACAGGATCTGCAGATTTAAACTCGACTCGACTTTTCTGTAATTTCTGTTAAACAATAAATCTCTTAGAGTTGTTTTGTACAACGGTTTTGAAAAATAAAAAATGCTGTCTAAAAAAGCTTACAAATAAAAATAACCATGAAACTACTGTACACATGAAAATCAATACAAAAAAGGACAGGCATAACAATCAAATGCATTAGCAAGTTCGACCAGTGTCTCACTGTCACACCTCCTGTGCCAGGGCCTCCCGGCTGCGGTGACCTTTTAAGCCGTTTATGCCTGTGCATAGATATTGGCATTAACATCCTCCTGCTTAAATGAAAAGTGCTTGCAAAGCCAACAACTGCGCTCAGTGAACTGTGCACCTTGGAGGTGAATTATATCATGCTGGATTACCCTTACCTTAATTTATCTGTGCCAGCTTTGTATCTGGAGACTCTGGCCATCAACAAGGGCATGGAGACGGCATCCAGCCAGCGCTTCTCATACTTTGGTTCATTAGCTGAGGGCGAAGGGGGGGATGGAGCCTGCGTGGAATACATGAACAATGCGATAAGCTTCCTGCTCCCTTAGTCCTTTTGATCATTGAGGATGTGGTCTGGATGAAAATGTTGCACCATTTACATAAATGAAGAATTACTTTCTTAACACAGATTAATCAGCTGCACGGTAAAAACAGTATCGTTCATACTTTGAGGACAACACCTGCACCTTTAACCTTTACTACCTGATTAAAGTTCAAACCTCCTGCTGTATATACTGACAAGCTCCCACTGTCTTTTAACTGCAGGCTTGAATCACTGGAGCTTGTAGAACTGCTTTTCATTTCCAGTTAAACATATTAAAAACAGCAGCAAATGTACTGAAAACAAGAATTGTAACGTTTAATTTTATTGTGCATCAAGGTCGGACCTCTTCCCTTATTTCTTTGGTGTTTTACGTATCAGAGACCATCATTTGTTGTCGAAGCAGACAGCAGAGCAGTTACAGACTATGTATTTTCCACTGCTCGTCCTTCAGATATGAGTCAGCTCTGCAGCAAAATAAATGAACACATTTTTGTTGTAGCTTTTCCAAATGTTCAATTTCCCTTTTCTCCTCAGCTCACTGAGTGGCTTCAATTGAGAAACTGATCTCTGACCACAGTAAAGAGTTTAAATCGTATAACGTATTTCCCTATTGTGCTTAAATGCAAATACATCAGCAGCAGTTCAAATGAATAGCCTTCGCTTAAAAATACAATACGATTTTGCTCTACCACTTTGCATTATTACAGTCAATGCACTCTGCACACTTTGGGTTTGCTGCTGCAAGTGCAATAACTGTATTTCAAGCTCTACAGACACATCCACAAGTGAAAAATAGTAGGCTATATTTCCACACTTCACACACACAAGTGGGTCCAGTGGAAATGGACCCAAAGTGGATAAAAAAAGACTGACAGAAAGAGTCTCTTGACATTCATTGATGATCGAATGAAACTAGTTTTGATACAACCTCAGCTGCAAGTGTTGTAGTGCTATTAACTCATGTTAGGTAAAACACACACTCTTGCTCTTTAAAATTGATGGATTACATTCATCTTGGCAGCAGTTTCTCTTTGTGAGCTCTTTTTAATGGATTTTTGAAAACAGTGAGCCTGCAGTCTGTGGCAAATACACAGGTGCATTAAGGCTTTTTCACAGTCAGTAATGAGCATTAGAAAGAAGCTACAATTGCATCTTAAATAGTTCTGCTTCATAGCAATATTAAAGGTGTTAGTGTGGCATGGAAACAGCTTTGCTTTTGTAAGCTGTGCATTTGGTTATCAGTACATCCTGAATGTGGCGATACATACAGCCAGGACTTCAGAATCATTTCTGATTGCACTTCACTGCAATTTACTATCAGTATAACGGTCAACACTTCTTTCACTACATTAGCAGTCTACTGCTCATAATAGGTACAAGTGGAAAAGAGTCCAAAAGGCTTGATAAGACTCTCGCATTTTAACTCTTTTAAGCTTAAGTTTCTTTTTTAACAAGGCTTCAAGGCTTTCTATAACTGAAAATTATGGCTAATTGCAGTAAAACTGTAAGGGCATCTTTTACAAAGAATAAAGGCAAGGGAAATGTTTTTTATATTGCACATTTCAACAGACCATTTCAAAAGGGCTTTACATGAGATATGAAAGGCATTAAGCCCAGATAAAAAATAAACACAAGAAAACATAAAAAGATGCACACAGTATTTAAAAGATTAAAAATAAGGAGAACACAAGATTAAATAGGCAAAAATAGAGCTAAACAGCAGAATACAAATGAAAGTAGAGCTTCAGTGCAATGCAAGATATGAATAAGTTGTCCCAGTTTTTTTAATGTAATGCAATGCAGTGGCTAACAGAAAAGTCTTAAGCCTTGATTTAAAACAGTACCACATATCTGGAGTTTGTTTCAGATGTGCTGGGTTGGAGGAGAAGTACTTAGGTTCTTTACTTGAGTAAAAGTGCTTTATACTTCAGTGTATAAGTAGGTAATTTCACCAAATGCAACATACCCAGTCATCATTCTGAGTGCATACAGTTTGATGAAATCTCATAATTCCCAG
Source organism: Ctenochaetus hawaiiensis (assembly GCA_029783645.1). Lineage (NCBI taxonomy): Eukaryota > Metazoa > Chordata > Actinopteri > Acanthuriformes > Acanthuridae > Ctenochaetus > Ctenochaetus hawaiiensis. Next base: position 19,712,531 of record JAPZDY010000007.1, read on the forward strand.
CATAGTTACATGCAATTTCTACATTAGCAGATTTCTAAAAGGCCAAGTGATAAAAAACATCTGTGTGGCTCTGCAGAACCTTCACGTTGCAAAATAACAAGTAACCGTAGCTGTCATTTAGGGTAGTGGAGTAAGAAAGACAACATTTTGGTCTAAAATGTGGTGAAGTAGAGGTATAAATTTGTATAATTTGTATAGTGCTACAAACACTCAAGTTAAGTACCTTAAGGGTGTACTTAAGCTCGGTACTGGGGGTAATTTATTTTTTGTGTCTGAAAAACCGAAATCTGCTTGCTGCTCCATGTTTAGTTTTGAATCTGGGGACAGTGAGCCGGCCTGAGAGGTCTAGACATGTTCATAACAGAGCAGCAGAAATGTCCATATTTTGGTCAATTATTCAATGCAATTCTTTGAAACACTCCAAGCCAAAGTGAAGGTCTAAGAACTCTGTTGGTGTGATCTACTCGTCTCAGCATGGTGAGCAGTAGTGCTCTGAATCAGCTGCAGCTGTCTGATCACCTTTTTGGAGACACCGCTGGAGATAAATGCAGAGGTGAGTTTTTATGAATCCCACTAAGACATACGCCCTTTAATTCTTAATATCGTTTTTAGATGATCAAAGGTTGATTTTGCATTTGTCTTAATGTGATTAACAGTTCATGACACCTTGAGAGCTCTACTTTAGCTTAACTTGTGGTCTTTACATTTCCTCTGCAGACACATTTAAGTTTTCTATGATTAGCATGTTGTTCAATATGTTTTTACTCCAAATATTCGGTCATATGTTGTGTCTTTTGCAAAGCAAATTGAATTAATGTTGTGTTTTTTAAGATGTTATCAAGTGGCAGAATGTAAGCACAGATTGAAAGTGGTTCAAGTGTTCAAACTTACAGAAAATCAGCCTTAGATGAAGAACAGTATTATTGCAGACTTGCTTTGTGCTCTGTTGCTCATGTGAGCCGGACCAGGCAAGCGTCAGCCCCTTGAGATGATCTGGGGATGTTTTAGGAGGGTGTCATGGTACACACAAGATCTGAATTATTGGCAGTTAGGTCATAAGTCATTTTCTACTCTGATCGGTGCAATTTCAGTAGAGTGTTTGGATCTGAACCCTGACTGAACATCATTGAGCAGAGTGTGACTAGATAGATGGGCTGTGAGTTGGCAATGACCTTTCTAGCAGTTCTGACATGAAGGGGAGATTTGAAATCTGTCTACAATTGCTTGGAGTTTGAGAATAGAGTTTTGGTCTTTTCAGTGGGGAGAACTAACCCTGACCGTTTTAAAAGCAGTGGGCACAATACTTGAACTGGAGGTTTAATGATGAGGCTTAGACCACAGCTTCTTAGCAGACTGAACAGTTCTTTTGTGAGGCTGCCTAGAATGGAGTGTAGAGCACATGTGCAAAAGAGCGAGCATATTTATACTCTGGCAATGATTAATTCTATTTTTAAAACTACTGGTATCAAAGTCAGAGTTGTTGCTTTGCAGCACAAAACTCCATATTATGCCTTTTTCAAAATTTTAAGGTTTAATGAAGCCCCCATCTGAGACTGATGGCCCTGCATCAAAATCATTCATTCTAAAAGTCCTGAAGCACAATTTGTTGACAAAAGCTTTAAGCACCACATTTATATGCAAATCACACTGAACTTAATGAAGAACAGATGCATTACATATTATCTAATGAGTTACAAGCTTAGGGATTAAATGAGTGAAGCTTTAGCAACATCAAACAGTGAATCAATCCTGCAGCTTAAGATTATCTGTCAGCGCAAAATCCCCAAACCCCTCCAAACAACAGCAAACAATCTGATGTAGCACCTGTGTAATTATACACCACAGTAAAGGTGGGTGTGCGTGGAACACAAAAGAACCAATTCACCTGAGTTCAAAAAACCGGAGCATATTACCAGAGCATTAAAACAGCCTCCGGGTGGAATGTAGTCAGGAATGAACAGCAGAGAAAAACTGCCTACCTTTGCAAAGTAAGTCGCACATCATTGCTGAACTATAACATGTCGCATGCAGACCTCCTGTTTGCTCCTCAACAGTAATTACTACACTTCCGAAAAAATAATCATCTCTGCTCTGTTTATGTCAACCCGGGAGAAAATGTTTTAGTTAACCCTTTCAGTGGAGTTCTGCAGAGAGGTGTTGAGATGAAAGAAAGTAAAAACGATCAGGCTGTGGATCAGGCGAGTAGATTACACTGATAAGACACCTGCCTCTGTTGAGAGACTAGTAAACAGCGACTATGGCCACAGTGTTGTTCTTTAGAACAGTCAAACTGTTATTCATTGATACTGTTATTTCAGAGATGATCATGAACTAAGCAAAGCAAAGGTCCAGGTGCAATGAAAATTGAATCTTCTTCATTTCAAGGTCAAGGGAGCCAACTGCACACAAAGCATAGTGAATTCTAATCACTTGTGTTGTGCAATTGCTTGCAGAGAAAAATGTGAAGTACATGAATGTACTTTTGTGTCAACCTTGAAATTCTCACAATGAAGACATGCTGTAGTAAGCAGGATGTAGTGGCAATGAAAATCTAAAAAAGTGTTGGCAGCAAAACCAGCAGCTCTGTGAGGAGGCTAAAGGTTGCATGCTAACAATCTACAGACACTACTCTTAAAATACTGATATTTAACCAGGTTTTTTTATCACAATCACCAATTTAAAATCAGCACGACGGCGTGCTAATAATTGCTAATTGACAACTTGCACAAACTACAACTGAGGCTAATAAATGTTTGGAATTAGATTTGTAGTACTGAACGAAAATGAAAAGCATAACTTGACAACAGGGTACGTGGCTGCGCCATGAGTGGGCCCATTACCAAATAGTCAGTTACCTTTCTCTGACGCCAGGACAGAAGGGGCTACAGGAAAAGTTGTGTCAATTAATTATCAGTCATTCATGCAGACCGGTACATAAGTGTGAGCAAAAAATAAAATTTTGACAAGATAAATGAAAAGTAAATTATACCACTGTCTACCATCATCTTCAAGTGAGAATACAAAGGGAACAATCATTAGTGTCAAATAGACAGTAATGAAAGCCTGCATGTTATATGATCTTGCACAGTACCAAAACAAACTAACTATAGAGAAGACAAAATTTAAGCTAATTGTCTTGAGTTTTGTTTAATCTGGTCTCAGATTTGTTGGCAAAAAGAAGTTTGGATTAGGTCAAACTCTTGGTAGCAAATTTGACCACATATTAAGCTACATTCAAAAAAAGTCATGAATGTTTCCAGGAATTTTTATTCTAATTGGTGATAAAATGTTAATACGCATCTGTATTTCCCAATCAGTAAACACTATCTAAACTTTATTTGATCCTACTGTCATTGAATGTTTGAAAGTGTCAATGGTCTAACTTATTTTTATTTATTTTTTTAATCAAAGCAACCAGTGTCACAAATTTTTCTTACAAGCTAAGCAAACTAATATGATTTCACTAATGATTTGATCATATTTTGTTATCTGGGTAGCCCAGACAAGTATACGTGTCTGTATGCTTGCCATATCATATAAAATCTGACTAATAGCAATAAGGAAATTTCAATCTGAAGCAAAGTGGTGGACCAACTAATGGAGAGAAACTTCCAATCCAAAACATTCAAATTAACAGTTTTTCATGTTTTGTTTTTTTAAAAATAGGCTGTTATCAAAAAAAATTACTTAGAATTTGATTGCAGTTCAGGTTGTTTATCTAGCACAGGTAATTTGTTGATGAAATGCAAGAATAAGTAAATAACACTGTGATACTGGGTTACACATTGTAACACTACCCTATTACATAATGACATAAAAGTAGTGGTGGTGTCATTTGTGCCACGCAGCATTTGCATGGATCTTTTGTAATAAGGTACAGAAAATTATATGTTGTTGTATCAACTGACTCTCAACTTACCTTCCTTTTATACTGACTCTCTTTCCTACATTTCTGGAATGAGTTTTTAGCATTCCTCAGTGAATTCATCCAGCATCCAGCAGTTCAATGTACAGGTAGAGTGAGTGATATGAACCTCAAAAAAAAGCAATGTCTTTTCTGTCAAGAAAATGGGAGCATCATGCACCTCAGCCTCCTGTGCCCCTTGTGGCTGCGCTGCTTTTGGGTTTATTGGGCTGCTGTCAGTGGAGAAATTGCTCTCTCTCACTCTCTCCACCATTTCTCACTGCGTGACTGAGAGTGTTAATGAAAAATGATGAGTTTGGAGAAGATCTTCAACAGTTCTGAGGAACTTAAATCAAAAGCATTTACTGCTTTTAGTCTCTTCATTAATATGTCCTACTCATGTGCTTAAAATGTGTAATTTGTAGCAACATTCACCCTTTTAACAAAAATAAAAAAGCCACAAATGAAAGGAGCATTGCTCTCACTTTATGTCTTTATGACTATAAAAATGTCTCAGGGTGTTTTTCTTCTTTTGGTAAGTGGTTGTTGTGCACTCATCAAGGTTATGTTTTTAAAAAACCTCACCCACCACAGCCTTTGGCCTGGCAGGTTTCTTAAAAGATTAATGTAAAATTTAAAGAGTTGGCACACGGCAAGTTGAACATTCAGCTCTTGCACAATATTTAAGTCAAAGGCACATTTCAACTCCAGCTGCAGATGCCTTATAGCCTTTTTCTTTGTTAGCTGGAGACATGGATGGCAAGTTATTACTAGAACAATAAGTTTAGTCTAGTATTGAGCTTTTTGTTTAAATATCTTTCTTTTCTTCTGTAAATGCGACTAGTAACTCTCATGAGGCATCTCTTTAAAATGACAATATTTAATACCTAAAATTCCTGCTATGTGCAGTGGGGTTTTGCTGGACTTTATCACCTAAACCAGCTGCCTGCTGTCGTTTAAATCAATGCTAAAGAGAGCAGTGAGGTTGAACCAAAACCTTTTTACTACAAGAGAGACTTGTCTCAGGGTCTTTTGCTTCATTGCATGCGTAATAATACTGATGAGTACAGGTTTATACGGTCTATGTCTAAGTAATTTTTATTTGTAAGATCTGCAAAAAAAAAAAAAACTCTTTAACCTTTTCTGAGAAAAATTCTCAAATAATAAATTACTACTTTTGTATGAAGTGAAGATCAGCAGCACCAGAAAGACAGTCAATACACCAAATTTATTCTTTTATATCTAAGAATGTGCCAGAGTTGTGGAGTATATGTAAAGGGTCGTTTGCCATTCCATCCCTCAAACCTCAGGCTTAATGACCCTTCTATTACAGAATATTTTATATGATGCAGAGCTGCTTAATGGCATGCAATGTCTTTTTAGAAAAAAATAAAGTTATGGGTTGTCCTACTTTCCTGCAAATCTGTATCTGGAGGCTTTCTGTCATTATACTCTGCACATTAAAGTGCATTCTCGACTTATATTGCATTGAAAAAAAAACAACAACACAACAAGCAATTACTCAAAGAACAAAAACAACCACTCATTTAATAGTCCTTTTATTTTTTGCAAGGAGAAAAGACTCTAACTTGACATGAGCAAAGACTAACTGGAGGCTAGCTCTTGCTATTTTATGTTTTTTCACTGCTTAGATGTTATTTCTGGGATGAAGAAACCACCTTGCGAATTGTTTTTGTCAGCCACCTAGTTTTCAACTGTAGAATTCTATGTAAAGATCCCTGCCAGAGTCAGCTGACCTATTACGACACACTGGGCCATATCCTAATTGTTTTTCATATGTAGGCATTGTGTCAGGTTGTATTTTCTCCTCTCCTCCTTAAACCGAATGCACATACTGGGAATTGAAAGAAATACAGGCCATGCATGAACCCAGTGCACAGGCCTGTTTTGCCGTCTCCATCTCCTGCTAGGGATTTAAATGGAAACATTTTAAATCTAGATTATCTGTGAAAGGTTAAAGTGGCCACCTGCTGTCCCTCACACTTTCACTGAATAATTCATGTGAAATGACTAGCAAGAGATGCAGTCTCACGGCTAATCTTTCATTATAGATTAACATATTAATATGCAATTTTCTCGAGCCCCACTATTAAAACGGTGATACACTGGATATTGGCTTTGGGGGGGAAAAAAATTAAACATTTGCATTTTTTTCACTCCTCCTCATTTGCAGCAAGGAATATTTTTCCAGAAGAGCCTGACAGAATCGTCAAGCCTGATTTGTTTGATATTTCTGCATCATGAGCTACAAAGTTGTACCTACGTATCAACTGGGTCATTCTGACTGTTAACTCAGCCATTCTTTTATGATTGGCACAAAAAATACAGGGGATTTACTGTTTATTTCAAGATGCCAGTGCTGAATTTGGCCTGTTTGTACACCGGATGAGCTGACTGTATCACACTGTGCTTGGGTATGACTTATTGTTGAAATTTCTCTTTGGAATCAGTTGCTACAACAGTGAAACTCCTCCCACCAATCATCTCAGCAGTATACAGTGTAATCTCTGCCATCACCACTCCAAGATCAAGTAAGCTCAAAGGGCCAATAACAGCCTTGCAGGGCAACAAGGAACAAAATGAGTTGTTTTGACTGTTTGTTCTTCCTTTTGACCTGACAAAACCTCTGCTGATTGAACTGTTGTGTGCTTGAGAGAGATCAAAGAGGCATTTGTCTTCCTTTATTGTGTGTAGTAATCACACATCAATCATGTAGCTGTAGGTATGAGATAATAAACTAATGAGGGTGGAATTATCTCTATTTACATTATAAAAAACAATGCAATTATTTGCTTTTAACATTAAGTATGTGTGCAAAAGTTATGAAAACAGAGCCAGTTTGTTGTTAAAATATCATTAAATAGTGTATAAATAAATGATCACTTTGTATAGGAGGCCATAATGGTTGAAATTTACATTAGAATATTGTCTAGATGTTTCATATATAAACAGAAAAAAAGAAAAAAACTATTCAGTGCAAAGTAGTATGTTCTACTGCGTTGCATCAGGTAAGCTCTTCAGGTCTTACTGTGCTAGTTTTAAACTACAATCTTTAATGTGGACAACACCAAAAAGTATGACAAATGATGTAATGTACTTCTAAGTTAAGGCGAAAAAGATAATAATGAATTTATTGTTGTTCATTAGTGAAAATTTGACAGGAAAACTTCAACAAATATTGCAGATTTTCTACTCTTGTTTCCATAAATCCTTAGGATTTGTCCACACACACACACACACAGACACACACACAGACACACAAACACGCACACACCAAACCTGCCAATATTCTCTGCAGCAGCACAGCTAACACCCTCACATCACCCTCTGACCTATTCTGACATCAGGGCTGGGTGGAAGAACAACAGGGAGGGTTTGGCACTGATGAGTTTAATTTTCCTCCCTCTGCCAAAAGGCCAGCTCTGAAACAGTCACATGTCAGGGCTGGGTGGCACATTCTGGACAGCCAAACACCATCCAAGCATATGCGTAGAGGACATTATGGATTACTTCACATTTAATAACATGTCAAAGTCAAAGCGGATTTGTATGAGGCACAGTCCACAAAGAGGCTGAGGCTCAGGCTGCAGCTGATAGAGCTGCTGCTGGCCCACGAGTGGTTAACCCTGCTGAGGTAGCTCAAATGATAAAAAGTACAGAGTCTCTTTAGACACTGAATAGAGTTGACTGCTCATTTTTGTGTCTGCTGTTCTGCAATACTAAGTGAAATTTATTAACTAATGCAGTTAAGTTGATTGGAAACGGTTAGTTTTTATCTGCTTTTGCGGCCAACATTAAACCAAAGGCAGATACTTGAAACTTTTGCACAAAGTACAATTGATACTTAATGAACAAGAGGGTTGTTTGCTACTTAGGTAACTATAATAGAAAGGTTTGTTTACATATTGCCAGCAATGAGCAATAAGAATGTTTTCTGTTCTTAAAATGCTCTACACATCCATTGTTTACTATAAAAGGTGATCAGTTGCTACTTACATATCTTGCTTTGAAAAATCCATTACCTATTACCCAACATCAAATCAAATGATAATTTTCATCTCTTAAAGGTCCAGTGTGTAGGATTTACTGGTACCTAACGGTGAAGTTGATAATCACTCATGACTAAAATTCCCTTTGCCAACCCTTCCATTCCTATGCAGGATAATCTGCTGTTGCCACGAAAAAACATGAGGGTACTGAGAGGGGGGCAAATCATACACAATTTAATCAATACCTTGCATACAATATCAAAGAAATCTTTCTTACCGTGTTGTTGCCGTTCCCATTTAAATGTAAGCCACTGTCAAAGAGAGGAGAGGATACTCGGCTGTGATCAGTGGATGGCCCAGGAGAACCTGAGAAATGAAGGAGAATCATTCATGTTCCTTACAAAAAGACCTCTGAAGGATCACTGCTAAACATTTGCTCCAACTTTACGTGGTGCCATTATTATTTCATTTTTACAGAAACAAAGAAAATAAGTCAAGAGCTCCACCTGACTCCCAAACATCATGACCCAGTTCAAAGCGTTAAATTTTTTAAGTTTTTTATTGACTTCCCTGTGTTGCCCTCTCTTCGGGTTGTACAGTGTACTGTAGGCCGCAACATCCAAAAAGAGACAAATGCTGCTCTTTGATATGATATTAGCTTGGCATTAGGGGACTCGCTTTCCGATTTAGTCACACTCAGTAAATGGCTTCAGGGTTTTCCCTCTTTGTGCTGTGATAAAACAAAGGACGGCTTACATGACTTGAACCCTTTTCATACTTGGGCAACGAAACACGATTCATCAGCCAAACACCTTACAGTCAAAACCTGAGCATCTCTGCACTGAAGCCTTATGAATGTTAACTTACACATAAGATACGAAGGCTGGATTCCTCCTATAATTTGAAACTATGTAGTTATTATCAACTTGCGCAAGTTTTGTTTTTGTTTAATCAACAGCTTAAATGACAGCACAGAAAAACAGTAATTTATTAGTTTTTAAGAGCTAAAACCATGAAATGTTTTTTCTATTTTTGCTTGGAGGAATGACTCAATACCTCATCAAGATCGCTGCATTGTAATTTTCTGTCAGACAACTAATTAACTAATTTTTTGCAGTTAAATTGTTACAGCACCACAGTCAAATCTGGTCAAAATGCATATCCCCAGCTAGGGATATGCATTTTTTGCAGTTAAGTCAGTTAAGTCATTAATATTTAGAACTAGAAAAGATATCAAGCCAACTTTTCAGAGGCTTTACCGTTTCCACGTTCAGAGTAAATGACTGACCAATGTGAATCATGTCATCAGTCATGGCCAGCAAAGCACATAGTGGCTACGTATGTTTTTCCAACATAGTCACTCAATGAATATTTTAAATGTGCAGAAAGGTGGTGCTGAGCAGCTGCAATGCTGTGTGACGCGACATGCCAAACCATAGCTCCCCCTACTGACATTAAACAGTAAAACATGCTGTGCTGCAGCAATAGAGCAGTGCATCCATGATTTTCTCTCACCAGGTTGAGGCCCTTTGAACTGCTCCCACCGTAGTCTATTATCGCTATCCATAACATCAGTATTGCTATTTTTCTACAATGAAGCCAAAAAATGAAAAACTATGAACATAAATATCATTTCCGTAGCTACTTCAGGCAAGCATCTTTATTGGGCAGTATTTTGTTAGACAACTGCTTCTCTATTTACCATAAAACACAAAGAAAGTGAGAAAAAGTAGTAGTCCAGCTTACTTTTAAACAGAGCTCCATAACACCGCTAAACTTTCCAAAACCTGCAATCTACTTTTTTGTCTTTAGAGATGCTTCAAGTTCTCATTTTCTTGCGCACCATCATCACTTTTTATCAGCTCCACATGGACGATTTTAGCGTCTGTGTCCTCATCTCTTCAAGCTGAAGGTAAGTACAGGAGCAGGAGATTGCAGCTCTGGGTGTTTCTGACATTACTGCTTGCCCCAGGCCACTGAGCATAACAATCTATTACTCTGAAATAAATGCTCATCTATTGAACCGCTTTAAAACGTCAAAGTGGGCAAAAACACAATCTCCCATGAACGTGGTTTATTCCCTTTATTGCCAAAAATGCTCAGTGAAATGAATTTTATAGGGAGCTTGCATGGCATCACAACTACAGAACTCTTACCTAGAGGCAGTTTCAGAAATGATGGAACTTCTCGCAGGTACCGAACAGTGATGGTGACCTCATCTCCTGCAGTGCGCAAGAGGTGAACCTGACAAGAGCGAAAGAGAAGGGGAAACAGAT
>JAPZDY010000007.1:19722820-19740849 GCA_029783645.1 Ctenochaetus hawaiiensis
TTGAGATAGATAGCAACATAGAGAGAGAGACAGAGAGAGGGAGAAAGACTGTGAGTGATGCAGGGAGATAAAATCTAATCTCATGTAATGAAACAAGCCATATTCATGTCAAGCTGTACACAGCCTGAGCAAACAAAACATAACAGGAGATGGGTGGAGAATGTGGAATGATAAGTTAAAGCCTGACAGAAGCGGCTTCACTGAAATGGTGAAAGGCAGAACTGAAAGACAGCAAAGTGACAGCTGCCACTACAAAATAATTACATTCTTAATGTCTGATTATCTGATGTTTAAGTGATACGAAATGTCCTTTAAGATGTTAAGTCTCAGTTTCAAACAGGCACTTTGGTAAGATTGGCTTAAGGGATAAAAGATGAAATCTGTCTAACTTCCATGCATCTTGAAGGAGAGATTTTCAAAGATCAACTGAGACACTTCACTGTCAATTTTAACATGCAAGGTCACTTTTACTTACTATTTACTGCACATCTGCGACTAGATCCCTCCCTATCCTCTCCAACACTGTTTGATAGCCATTGCTGCTTTAGCCTGAGCATCTGTGAGCGCTGTGAGTGTGACAGCCTGCCATTAAAAGCTCTGCATTTTGCTCATTATGTGTTTTGACGCTCTGGAGGTGAATATAGTGAACAGCTGTTTTGCGACTTTACAAGGAGAAAGAGATGACAGACGTGTGAAGAGAGTGTATGTGTGTGTGTGTATTTGTATTTGTGTGTGTTTGGCGGATGGAGGATGGTGGTAAGAAAATAAAGAAAATATTTAACAAGACAAGAAGCTTTGCTGTATAAAAATACTGCCAAATATTAGCAGCCACAAATTCCTGTGCAGCTTTTGATACCAATCTACTCCTTTTCAATCTTTTCAATTTGTCACAGCTTAAACCAAACAAAAAAAAGGCCTCCTGGCAAGATGACAGCACAGATTGTTGAGGTACAACTCTGTGTCGATAGCCACTGGGATTTGGTGTTAAACCCCTGGAGAAGGATGGAGCAGCAATGGATAGATGGAGCAAGATATTGGCTTTTTAAGGAGTTAATTACATATATACTTACAACTTCCTCATGAGTACAAGGCTCTACGTTTATGCCATTGACCTACAGAAAACAACAGAGAGTGAAAAAGCAAATAAGGAAAGTGTAAAGTAAATGACAGTATGTAATGTAGTGAGCCACACTGTGCTCATTTGCTATTTGCTCCAGGCACAAGGCCAGAGGGGAGACCCCCTGAAATATAATTGGCCACAACTGGTATTCCAAAACAGAGTAAGAAAGTAATGGAAAGTTGACTTTTTTTTTTGGCATCATGGATCGGTTTGTTGGGCGGCCTTGGCCTGCTGTTTGCAAGCCCAAGATCCCTAGATGAAATCTCTGTATGACAACAAGACCACAAAGAGACACACACACACACAAAAAAAAAACAATAAAGGATCACACCAGAGAGAGATACAAAAAAAAATCCCAACAAAAACTGACAAATATGACTGTAATAAAAAAATGATTCAGGCATAAAATGACTACAAAGAGATGCAGAATTAACACAAACACAAAATAATAATAATAATGACCTCACCAAAGAGACACCAAACAACCATAAAGACACAAAAATGACAGCACAAAACCATCTAAAAAAGATACAAAAGGCCCCAAAATGATTCAAAAACAACAAAAGTAGATGCAAAATATCAACAAAGATATGCACAATGACTACCGAGACAAATCACAACCATACACAGACAAAAAACACCCACAAAGACATGCAATTGCATTTCTAATTAATTATGTGTAATTTATAATTTTTCCAATCAGAATGTTTTTATTGCTTGGCTGTCAAATAAACCTACCTAATATCCTACATAAACAGCACACATCCAATAAACCTGCTAGATGGAATCAAATTAACTTTTTTTAAAGGCTGAATAAAAATATTAATAAATACTAAATGCCTCAGATCCCTCAGTATCCTCTCAGACCTTGTGTTGTACCCCTTGTTACTTTAGCTTAAGTGTGTGTCAGAGCTGTTTAATTAGACAGCCTGCCATTAAAAACCTTGAAATTCTGTTCAGAGGAGAAACTGCTTAGAAAGAGATGACAGACATTTGAAAAGTGTGCATGCTTGTGAGTTTGAGAGATGATGTACAGAAAATAGAAATATATACATTTAACAGGGAGAGACTCAGTCTTACCAAAAGCAAAATATTGGCACCCTCAACCCCTGTATAACCTTTAAAACTTTCCAATGAGCATAGGTTAAACCATAAAGTACATCACCAAACATCAAATAGGGTATTAGTATCATTTTAAGAGTACTTGTATCACAACCTTTGAATAACACTCAGCCCTAGAGCATCATAAAAGTATGAAGACAAACCCTACATTCATTTTTAAAAGATAAAATTAAAAGTGAAAATATTAGATGCTTTTGGGTTTAATTTCTATTTATTACAAGGCTACTGTGTATAGACAGATATATGTAGATAGACAAACAGATAGACAGACAAATAGATAGATAAATAATGACTAAGGAAGGACATACATTTATCTGCAGTATAATTTATTAAACAGGGAACAGAGGTAGTAAATAACTCATGTTATTCAAATCATGCAACAAGTTGCCACTCTTAGCAGTGACCCAAATCAAACTCAAGGCAAAAAAAGGTCTTGAACTGATGTACCAACCTGCAACACAGCGTCCCCGACGAAGAGCTTCCCCGTCTGATCGGCTGCAGGCGTCCATTGTCGAGTGTCAGAGGTTAATGAAAACATTACAAAATAATTGCTCATTTCATACATGCTAACATGGTGGAAATAGCAATCAGTGTCTCGGTCTGACAAATCTCTGGCAACATCCCACAGCTTAGAGAAAGAACACAGGAAAGCATGAAATTTGAAACTAATCAGGATTTAAACTCATTTGCAGCGGCATGGGAGGAAACAATGAAAGCTCTGTTGTGAAAAGATTTGTGAAGCTCTGAGAAAAGGGCTCTTAACGTCCCCGGGGATATGAAGACATGATTCTCTCGTTCGTTAAGAGGTTTTAAGAGGGATGTGAGCAAATGGACAAATTAGAGGGAAATGATTCAGTCACAGGACACTGTGATCATCCTAACAGGACACTGACAGGTCATCACTTCTGACTATTTAATTGACAAACATGACCAAAGTATTTTCTCTTCAATCTCACCAGCACCAGGGCCTCATTACTCTCCCAGTCTGACTACTGCTTATTTTTTCACACACACACATACACACAAAAAAGAAACCAACTTTTACTTTTGGCTACAAGTAAGTTTATGAAATAGTACAAAGTCTGACCAGTAAAAAACAAAGGACTATGTCAACAATAATAAAAAAAAAAGTTTTTTGTTTTCTATATGAGAGTAATTAAACAGGATTGGTGCCAATCTCATAGAACAGAGTTGGAATCAGGACATGTTCAGCTTAGCATAAAACAGGAGAAACAGCCTCTAAAGACACAATTGTAACTTTGTTTAATTTGTTTGTTTAATTAAACATACAAACTTGTTCGATTAAATCTCACTTGCCACAGGTAAAGCTGTTTTTCTGTACCCAAAGATTTCCAAAGATGCCAAAAACATCTAAGCAAATTATGCACAAAGTGATGCACAACACGTTTAGAATATTTCCATTTAATGACATGATGCAACCTTGAAAAATGTGGCTGAGTCCTGAATATTTCCCTGACTTCACATATACTGTAACTGTCATAGTGTGGGGAATAAACAAGTAACCTTAAAGCTACAAAATGAAAAATAAAAGACAAATTTTATATGTTCTGTAAGCCATACTTACAAAATGTTATTTAATTTATAGTACAAGTTACACTAATATACTTGATTAACAACAAACACGCAGCAAATGTGCACAGCTTAGTGGTGTCAACAAAGTTGCCAGGTTTGGTACTCTCGTACACACACTCCATGTGGAATTACAGACTGTTTATGTTGTATGTCTGTTAATGTAGGTGGTAAACAAAGATACACTGAGCACCTGAGTCTGTTTTCAAGGGACATTTTTGAGCCAGGCCAACTGTTTCTTGTTGGCCTATGTGTCTAGTCTCAATGCTAAGTTAGGCTAAACACCTCCAGCTCCAGCTCCATATTAAAGCAGCATGAAGTGGCACTTATTTCTATGTATGAAGTCTTGTTTACAAGGAGAACTGCTCAGCCTGTGCAGTTATGTAATGTTTCCTGTAGTAATGTAGGGATATCTATGAAGTTTGAGAAAGTTGCATTAATCAACTATAAATTTATTACAGAGAATCTGTGTTACAAACTAGAGTTAAAAAAAATCATTCAATAGGTAGGGCGAATCTAATGTCAGCTGCTTTTGCAGTATGAGAAAAAAAATAGACACTGCAGCTCTGATTCTTACTTTCCTCTTTGTAAAAACCTTCTCACAATTTTTTTTGTATCATTGAGAAAGTGGAAAATATGAATTTCTATAGTGCCCCTTCAACACCCAGGCATGAGGAGTGATATCTTAGTTCTCATCTTACCTTCTTGAAAAGAATACAGTGTTTGATCTATTCCCCTCTCTCCAAAATTAATAACCCATTTATTTTCTCTCTTCTCATATCTTCTGTTTCTGATTTTCTTTTTAATTATGATTAAACACAACCTGATCATTCTACGGGAAATTAACAACTAATGATGCTCTCTAAATGCTTTTATTGTGAACTTAATTGTCACCAGTAAAGTACCCTGCGTCTCTCTAACGTTTTTAACACTCCCAATACCCCACTGGATTAATGACATTTCCCACTGCATTGAAATCAATTTTCAAATCCATACTGCAGTAGTGTAATGAAATACTTTCTTACCTACTTGATCTTTGAAAATCTTTGAAATAACCACAGGCACGTTGTGCTCTGCTCCCCCCTGAAAAGCATGAGAGAAGGATGAGAATGAACCGTGTTGAGTTTCACTGTGGACGTTTGCTGCCAAAACTGCTTTCATAGACAAACAGTCAACTCTGCAACCCCAAGACTTTTCATTTCCACTTTAGTCTCTCCATAATCAAAACTTATCTGCTTACTTTGATGCTTAAGCCCAGACCGCCAGTCGCCTGTCTTCGCAGTACAACAGTTCTGTGCTTTAGAAAGTGGGAGTTTCTTATTGGCAAAGAGATATTGTGAACATTCAAACAGTATTCTGGAGTTATGCGGCATGAATAACAATGCAAGTCTCGAGCCCTCTGGCGCACTTACATTTACTTGGGATTCACTTCCACTTGTGCAAACCACGTCCAGCTTCTGTATGGTTAATACCTCTTTGGTCAGTTTCAGGCACACATCATAGGTATTGTTGGTCTCCTCATTGTACAGCAAAGCAATTCCAGATTTCGTCTGTTGGAATTGAGAAGAGCATTGACATTTTGCCAAGCAGAGCAATTATGTACACAATGAACATTTTAATCCTCTTTCCTCAATGTGTCATTTGTGTACCCCATTCTGCCGGTCTAGTTTGGGTTAATTGGTTTTGCCTGACGTTGTGAAAGCGTGAACCTTTGTGTAATAGAAAAAAAAAGGACTGCATGCTTTGAATTTCATATCTACCTTGCAAAAAAAGAATACACACAAGTCCAGGAAATTGCACTAGACAGTCTGACTTTGAGGGCAGAAATGACGACAACAGCCAACTCAGATAAAAGAGAACAGACATCACACTTTGCACCATGACTATCTCTGAGTGGGTGAAAAAAATTCAACAAACACACACCTGTAAACATAACACAGCGCAGTTTAATCCAGCCATCCAATTTAATGCATTATTCTTTGATTTTTCTCTGCTCAGTCACTATCTGCAAACACCTAAAGCAAAACCCTCAAACCCTCGAGCAGCTCTGATGAATTAGAAATGGCCTCAGCACTTTTGTCTAGAGATTAAGCGAATCACTGCCAGATGGAGTCTTTTCAACTTGTATAATGTTATTAGTCACATTTTAGATAACATAGCTCAAGGGTAGCCAAACTTTTCTTGTCTGTCGTACCCCTTTCAGTTGGAGCTGCTCGCAAAAATTAGAATCAAGATGATTTTGGTTAAAAGTGAGAACACGATTTTTACACAAAATTACTCTGACTGTCAAAACATCATGACAGACTGCCATAAAATTAGCTACAGACACTCACTCCCCTTATGAAACTCATCAGGTCAAATTATGGATTTGTCATTTACGACAAAATAGTTACAAAATTTTGATCAGCCTCAGCTGTACTTTGTGTCAGTGTATACGAGCACAGAAGAGCATGCTAAAATGCTACAGGTGGTGAACAATAAAAGATTATACCTGCTACACCTCACTGTCACTGTGACAATTTCAGTATGTGACACGAACATTTAGCTGAAAGCACCACAGCAGATTCACAGAGCAGTCAGTGTGGCTGTGGCCTCTTAGTTCAGATTAAAATGATCTGAATTGCACCACAATCTTCCCATGTGCCACCTGATAACTGGCTCCCTGCCATGTCTCCATGCTGTGTAATTTCGTAAAACCTCCAAGAGTTGCTTTCATGGTCTATATAATTTTGAAAATAACTGAACAATTTTCTCAAGTTTTGTCCAAATGCAATCTGTGATGATGATGAAGACATCACACAGACAAAAAATAAAGCCAACCCCTCCCCCTGTTGTATTGCCTGAAGAAGCTGCTGCATAGAGGCGATTAGTTACTGATTTACATTGTTTCTCCAAGCTCTACCAAAAATCCAGCAACCAGAGTCAACAAGAGTGATAGATGATCTGACACATAAACAAATGACAAGTTTGATGGAAAAACAAATGCCAGTTGAACTGAAGTGACTTTACTTTGAAATGAATACACAGCTTATTAAGCAAGAAGTGGACAAAATAAAGGGAAAAACAAAAACAGAAGCCCAACAGACAGGAAATTGCCTCAAAAAGTACTTTGTATTTGAATCAGTGTGTTTTTGACACAGTCTTAGCAGATTTGAGCATCACAAGGGTGGGATTTATTGTAATATGCTTGTCCTGTATTTCAGTTATTGTGTCCACCCCCTCTTTCATTTGATACTGTAGCAGATTTAACTCTCTATGTTTTTGCTTGAAGTGTTTATCAAATGCCTCCTACAACACATTTGTTCATGAGTATTGCACTATATGCCTTCAGCTTTTCAACCCTTTTATTAATGCTGCACACCAAGCTTTTCTACTAAAACAAAAGGGCAATTCCTGTAAAATGTGACAGTGCTGTTGTGTTTTAATTTTTACGTACCTTAAATAATCATGTAACTGAACTGTCCTGATCTAAAGTTGGACTAAAATGAAATTATAAGAAAATATTAAAAAAATAATTAAAATTATTAGATAATCCCAAAGGCAGAGAAAGGTAGTACTACAGTAATCAACAGCATAGCAAAACACCAAATGTTTGTGGTTTGCTGTCCCACAGCAGAACAGCAGAAGGTTGACCTTTTCACATATGATTTACTCTTGAGGGGTCAGAGTGAGTAATAAGGGGAAAATCAGTGTGTGAGTAAGGTCAACCAATTCTTTGTTAAGAGACACTGGAGTAAAGGCCGCGCTCTGTTCCTGCCAAAGAAGACAGAGTGTAAATTAAAGCTTCTGGTAGTCGCTTTGTGTAAAAAAAACAAAAAAAAAAAAATATGGCTGCTGGGCAGCATAATGAATACATTCAGAGGACACAAAACAAGTCCAGGGCCCAATCCCAATGTCCCTCCCAAGGCCTTTAGCTCTGAACCCCCACAGACTCGGCTGTGAAGTCACCTGAAAGTGTTTAAATGTGAGAGAATGAAAAGCCCGACAGGGTTTGAATAGGAATGGGACAGCACATTGCGACATATGTTTATGTTTTGGGCTTGGTTCTTTAATTTCAAGTTTTTTTGTGAGGAAAAGGCACTTTAAGGACTTTGGGGTCTTATTTAAACATCCTGCAAGCTTTTTCCGAACACGATGAGTGGCTATAGTCAAATGACGAATTTTCTTGTTCATGTTAAAACAGTATCATACATTAATGTTTAAACTTTTTATCTTGAAGTTGGTCCCTCCATGTTATTTTTTTTATTTTTACTTGATATGTAATAAAAGGTTACATATAGTTAAAAAAGTGTATCAAAATCAGAAATTCAAGAGCACCATCATCTGCATTATCGTTATTTTTTAAAAGGGTTCTGGGCTTCCTATGGTAACCCTGTGTTTAACATGACATTGCTATGAACTTTGGGTAATTCCCACAGGTAAAGTCTGCAAAAATTTTGACTTACAGAGAGAGGGAATAAAGGTCTGCAAGACAGTTTGACAATGGGACAGCCCAAAGCCCTTGTGAAGCTATCGGGAAGGTGCCACAAAGTCTCTGAGTGAACACAAAGATTTGGCCTTAAGGTTTGATGGCACAAAACGTCAGCATGAGTGAGTCACACACACACTGCCTGTAATGACAGAGGAAATCACTTTCACCTTCTTTTACTTTCTATTCTGTCGCTCCCCAGCCTCCCAGGTAACTCTTTTATGTAGCTGTTTTTTGTCTTCAGGCTTGTCAACAGGAAATCTCATGACATTCATACATACATGAACACTTGCAAGGCCACAAACTTGTTGAAGCATAACTCTGCTGAAGAGGCTGACGAAACAAACAAAAAAATCTTTTGTACACAAAAGAGCTTTTGTTCCTCAGTTGGGCGACTGACATTTTGAAGCAATAGTTACAAAGAGAATGAAAACTTCGTGTCAGAAGAACACCAAACAACAACAAACTGACAAACTTCTGACTAAATCAGACTTCAAAAAAAGAAGAAAAAAAAAATGCCTCCTAAAAATTGAACTTGCATCTCATTTTTGCAAAATCGAACCCCAAAAAGCTTCTGTATCATTCAGGTGTGATGATGGTAATTACAGTTTATGATATTTCAAAACGTGTTATTACAAAGAAAAATATTGACACCATGGTAAAATCACAGCAACAACATTACAAATTCAAACAGCAACTTTTATCATTTTTGTTTCTTTCCATTTTCACTTTCTTACAGTAGATGTCAGTAATTAATACAGCGCAGCAACGCATTAAGTTTTAACCACGATAAAAATGTAAGCCATAATTATTCTTTATGCAGGATTAAGTTTTAGTTGCAGCCTCCCTGTACTCATAAGTTAAGTTTAATTATTTCCCAAGAAATACACAAAAAAATAACACTGAATTTGACTGATACATCAATTTACTATAAAGTGACAAAATTGTTATTGTTTATCAGGTAGTGACAGCCTTAACATCATTCTATCTGTACCTTATATCCTCGAAAAGGAGAACAAGAACTAAAATTTCTGTCAAACTTAAAAAGTATTGGTGATTACATCAGATATTAGTGCTTAAAGACATCCATTACATGTGCCAGACCAACTGTTTCCAAGCCAGCAGCTTATGTCTGCTCTGCTGTAAATTGACACCTGAAGGAGAAAAGAAAATTGCTGGACTTCATGATATAACTGGATTGACAGTAAGCTTTTACTTAAATTCCCAGTTTCAAAGGTCTATAATGGTTATATACCTGTGGCTTATATTTTTGTTTAGTTTGACAGGGCCTTTCTAAAGAAATCCACAGTGTTGGAAAATTCGTGACATGTGGAAACTGATGTTCTCCACAGAAAATGAGCTCTTGGGCTTATCATTGATCAGCCCTGTGCTTCTGCCAGCCTGCTCATGTGTGACTGAGTGCAGACGTGTGTGTCCATACAGGGTATTGTAGTTACTATGGTGCCGCCTTGCAAACTCATCTCATTTGTGTAGATTAGAAACAATAGGGAGGATAACAGCCACCTTGTGGGACGCCTGTACATTAGACAATCAAATGCTGGTTGAATATTCTCCTGAGACAGTCTGTCAGAGGGTCTTTGATCCAATAGAAAGAGAAAAAAACACCTTCTACATTCAAATCACACAGCTACTGCAGCAGCACGTGCATTTGTAATATATTCAAAGCTGAATTGAGTTAAAATCTTGTGACAGCATATCATATTCATCGTGCTGACTGTGGTCAAATTGGGTCCTCTTTTCCCCTAAAACCTTACAGCCAACAGTGGAGGGAGGAGGGTGATGCTGACAACATAATAATGAAATTGTGCACAAAAGCTCTGCAATATACCCTGTTTTTGTGAAGCTCAGCTGCTCTAGTGACACTGTCAGGGGAGGTTTTCATTCAAGTCATGTTAATCTTTGAGGCTGTAGTTGTTTGTAATATGTGGATGAATCACATCTTCCAAAATTAGGCCGGTTTATGGGGGGAAAACAAAGTGTGAGGCCTCAGCCATTTGAAAAGCATTAACATACAATGCATTATGATGAAATGACCTTTGACTGATGAATATTCTCAATGGCATCTTACCCCTCCTGGGTGGAATAGGTGACAAAGTTATGTAAAAGCAGCCAATTCAATCTCCACGGCTGAAAATGTGACTGTCAGAGGAGCCTGTTATTAAAAATGTTTGCGGGTTCACTTGGCTCCCAGTATCCAAGATCTGACCCATGATCCAAATGGGACTGGGTGAAATTTATTCTGATCAAGCCTAATGGATTCTGTCCGACTGAGTCCCATTCTGCTTGGGACTTGAGTGAATTATAGCAGACTCGTTTCCATCTCTTATCAAGTGGTATCATGATGATCGCATGTGATTGATGTGTTTTTCTGAGGCAGATGGAGTGAGCTGAAGTGCTTCACTTTTCATTGGCTGCTGCGCATTAATCACTGATGCATTATGTTGCTTCCAATGTTGCTTCTCTCTTTCTATTTGGGTTGACTTTATTTTAGGTCTAATTATACTCAGGTCTATTCATATTGGGTCTGACTGTCCTTGGGCTCTTGTATAGATCAACTGAAGTGCAAAGAAGTCAATTATTCCAAGTCCAAAGTAAATGTTTGTCTTGGTGACAAAATCCTGAATCAAGACCACAAAGTCTCCTGACCTTTGAACTTTGAGCCCTAACCAATCATTTGGCATCAATCAATTATACTGAATGACTCAGTTTGATGATGTTTTAAAAAAGTGTGGGATCATGAGATTTGTTTACAGAGGCTAAACTGAAAAAGAAACAGATCATTGTATCCAAAGATATATAGCCCTGTACTTCGATTGTTGGAGCTTGAGAACAAGCAAATGTGTTAAATCAGTTTCCATTTACTTGTCAGTGATTTGTGTTATTGCATTTTATTGATAATCACTGCATCAATTACGTTTTGTTTGTTTTTTTGCAGACATGCTTCAGTTTAAATGGAAAAGTATTTTTTATCATAACTAATAGAAAACCTGAAAATAAGTTAAGCAGAGAAGACATAAAAATGCTAATTTAATAAGCACCTGAAGTGACACCACACAACTTTTGGTGAGTTACTTTCTATAAATATTGGAGCTCTTATTCACTCCTGCTGAGTTGATAAAAATCATTTTTTCATTATTTTTTACTTGGAGGAAAGTTGCTTTGTTAACATATATTCACTCATGACAGGCTGATGCTTCTTTAACCTCACAAATTATCTGAGACTAAGCACAGAAAATGGCTCACAGAAAAGCAATAAAGCACTAAAAGCTGAAAATTTATATCTGTCTGATGCACATTTAATCATAGTAGAGCAATGAAAATCTTTCAAGTTTTTTAAAGTTCAAAACTGGCATCAAATTTAAATTAATCAAATCAATTTCAGGGGCAAGGTGTTAAAATAATAAATTTATTTTCATTTGGATAAATCCCTTGCAATGTATCATCTCATTTTTGAGGGTGTTGAGAAAACACGAAAAAATCTGCCAAGATGCCTCAATTAAATAAAAAATTTACTAAAGGCTGTGATACCGATCGGTTTATAAGGTCACCAAACCCTCAGTGAGAAACTTAGAAGGGAATTAATGTACTTAACCGAAAGAAAAGCAAAGCTGCAGTGTTATAAAGTTGCCTATATACATTATAGATAGTGAGAGTACAACCCCTGCCAGAGGGAGACCATGTATAGTTAATTGGTTCAGTTGAGGGGGATCTTCACATGCAGTAGGTGAGCAAACTCAAACAGAGATCACAACATCAGACAGATGCACTGCATAAGTTCTAGCTTGATATCTGCACTTCACTCTTAGACAGGGATATAAATTATGAACAGCTGCAAGTACAAAAGGTTTCAAAGAACATCACAACTTGATTAAATGTTAAAAAACATGTTTGCAATTAAGAATCTCGATGTTCCCATGGCAGAGACATCGAGGAGATTAAAGGTCTTATTGAAGTTTAATAAGACTCAGCTGGAGTTGCTGAAGAACCTGCTGTGGACATTTTTGAACCCACAAAAACAGGAGAAGGTCAAGATGAGCTGCTGTTGATGTCTGAAGGTTCTCTTTAAACATACTTTGTTCACACTCTCCATCCCGTATGAATTGGATGCGATTTGACTTGACAGTTGGTGATTAGCCTGATTTGTCACACTGGCTAGATGAGTGTTTATAATCATGTCACCAGCGGAGATCACATCAATGGTGAGCCCGAGGACAAGCTGAGTTTCCTTCTCATGTCAAGCCAGTGAGGAGTGAACAAGACAAAAACAAGGAAAATCTGTCATGTGAAATGACCGAAACTGTTCCAACGTTGGAAGAAAATGGTGTCCATGTTAGATCCTAATGCACACAGATAAGAGAGGACAGTAAACATGTTTCAAGGCCTTCACAGGGGCTCTTTGACAATGCACCAACCAATCTCTATGGACAATCAACAAACTATTTTCTATTATTGTTTCTTCATTAAAAAACAAGATTAATTTGTTATCACTTTGCAACACAAGCTTGTGTAACTCAGTAGAGTGAGTACCAGTGTAAAGGGACCAGAAAAATATGAATTATATAAATGGATGAATAATGTATAATTTTTAAGGATTCTTTTTTCACATTTAAGTGCAGAAAATGAGTTAAGAAGTCTCAGAGCTGGAGGGAAAAAGCTGCCCTGTAGTCTGGTGGTACGACAGCAAATAATTTTGTATTCCTTGCCAGACAACAGCAGTGTGAGCAAGGCTGTGGCTGGGGTGGCTATTAATACTAACTGTTAACAAAATTATCAATAATTTATATACTTTCTGAAGTATAATGTGATGTCATCAGCCAACAACTGTAAATGTGTTTCTGCACTGAAAGCCGATTCGTCTCTTGCATCATTCTCATAAATTTGACAGCTGGATTGTTGGTGCAGTTCTTGTTTACTTGTCTCAAACAGAATTAGATTCAGTTTTATTGACAAGTAGGTTCTCACGTACAAGAAATTTGCCTTGGTATTTGGTGCATCACTCACAAAAATTGCTAAGAGAGAAAAAAAGAAAACAATGGACTTACTGCAAAGGTAAAATGGGATTTTACACTCAAAAATATGGAAAAATATGTAAAACATTTTTTTAAATAAAAGCTGTAGGGTGTCTTAAATTAAGAGAAGGGAACATGCTAGACATTATCTAAGAAATATGCATCCATTTACAGTATAAAGACTGTGGTTTACAGAGATAATCTAGTTGATATAACCCATTGCGTCAGATGTGCAGACTTTACGTTAATGTAATGTAACGTGTCCATGGGTGGGATAAGAGTCTTCGTCAGTGGGGGGTCGATTATTATGACTTTGCTGATGTGGCCAGCTGTAGTTGAAGGAAACTGAAGAAACTTTTTCTGTGGTGTGATGTTTTGGTCCTGATGGATTGCAACCTCCTGCTGGAAGGAAATTTCTCAAAGAGTTTTGGTTTGAGATGGGGGTGGTTGTAGTCTTTCCGGCTCGACTCAGGGTCCTGGAGGTATGCAGGTCCCTGAAGGATGGCAAGTAGCAGTCAATCATCTTCTCAATGGGGGAAATGATACGCTGCAGTCTGATCCTGTCCTTGGCAGTGGCGGCAGTGTACCAGATGGTGTTGGAGGAGGTGAGGATGGACTCAGTGTTGGTGGTGTAGAGGAGTACAATCATTGACTTAGGCAGGTTGAAATTCTTTAGCTGTTACAGGAAGTACATCCAACATTGGGCTTTCTTGGTGATAACCGCATTTAGTTATTCTAAGGTAACCTTGGATGATCACAACCTTTTAGAATGGATTATACAAGAGTTTATTTTACTTGTGCTGTTTTTCATAAAGTCTCAGTGGAGAAATTTTCTGAGTTTTTGGCTCTGAAAACCGTCTGTTCATAAGAATCTTTCATTGTGGTTGAATTGTGCAGATATTCTGTTGTGCCCTTCCTTAGCTTTTGATCAAATTGCCTCAGAAAAATTCAGAATAATATAACTTAATTTGGTTGAGTTCTTACCCCGATTATTGAGAAAAATAATAATCAAACATAACAGAGTCTAATTTCTCATTATAATGCTTAGCAAAATTACAAAATTAATCTGTAAATAATTAAAGTAATTCAGTCCTCTCAGCAAATTCTACTCTACTCAGAGTCAGTTTCCCATTTGTAGTTTGACCTATTCAGGTTTTAGTGAAAAGCACAACACTGTCTCTCCACTCTTGTTTTAAATTACATAACTTTTCTGATTAACAAGTTATACTCAATAACCTGCACATTTGTTCTAAATGCAGATTAAACTAAATTCATGTTTTTCACCTGAGCTAAAGATACTGATGGGAATTTCATCCTCTCCACTAAAAATGGTAAAAACATTAAAAGGGTTAAATATACAAGTGTTTTAGAATTTTGATCCATAAAGAGATTATTTTTAAATATCATGTGACTAAACTAGGAGCAACTGAGGAGCAAAATCTTTTTTCTTTCTTCTGACATGTTTTTCAGTGCATTGTAGAAAGAAGCTTATTGAAGAACTTTCCAATCAATCCTGGGATTATGGTGATATTTTATACATGCATGCTTCAGCTGCAACTCTGTTTATCACTCTGACTGAGATTTATTACTGGTAATAAATAGAGTTCTCATTATTGTGAGCTGTATGCTAAGGTTGGGTGTTACTCTCTCTCCCTCTCTAAGTACAGCCTGATAGACACTGGATTTTATTTATTTATAAAGGCTTTTACTGATTTTTTACCTCCTTGCATTACTTCTTTTCTGTCTTTTAATGTGTTCCCTTATCAGGCACGCTCTGTTGATTGGATTATGCTGCAGCTGCTTTTACTGAACTTGAAATATCCATTTTTTCCTCTTTGTGTACCTGTAACCTGAAATAACATGCAGAGCAATCTAAAGCCGAAACTCATTTTTTATCCTTTGGGCAAGTTAAATTTTTAATCTCATCCTAACTCACTTCCAGCTGTTCTTGTTTTAGCTGAATTATCTACTTTAATTTTTAATTGATTTATTTATTCTTCAGGTTTTATTATTTCATGCCAATTTCTTTTTTTTTTTTGTCATTTATTCTTTTAAAATATTTTTTTAATCAAGCTTCCAATTTGTGTTTCTTGGCGTTTAAAGTCCTTATACTTTTTTTTTTTTTTATTTGTAATTGGTGTCTCTGAGTCAATGTATCTCCAAGTCAAAATGAAGGTTTAGCTCTTAAGATCTTATTTAATATTTCACACCCATACAAACAGATGTGTATATGGGTAATTACCTTAGCAGTGTTTAGTTATTACATTAGCATATTGCAGCATTATTGCAAGGAAGAATGTTAAGAAACACAGAGAGCTTAACAAAGCTACACACAGCAGGAACCTGCTGCCGTTTGAGCAAAAATCAAAGCTCCCAACATCAGCCAATAAAGATCACAGGACAACTTCTACTGTGCTCTTTCTCTTGTACCAAAACCCCTCACACCATGCCATCATCACGGGCTCTGATCACAGCTGCTTGTGATCAGCAAAGGCTCAGCTATCCCAACCTAGTGGAGCAATTCAGGGGGGATAAAAAATAACCTGGAAACTGTTCTGCTCCAAAAATAAGGGTATTCTCAACTCTCATTCAGCTCCAATTCTGTAACTTTAAATGAAAACCAATGACAGTGTTCTAGAGCAGGAAAGGATGTGTATTACAACAAGCCCTTTTGACATGAAATTGTTACTAATAGGAATGCTGATATTTCAGTATTTTAAAAAAATGGATTTCAAAGGTCAGATTCAGTTGCAAGATATCTTCAATGACAAACTTACAAAAATAAAGATGTTTATTGGCTTATTCGTGATGAGGTAAACAAAGTCAAAAAGTCAACAAATGGCTTTCTTTCATAATAAGCTGCCAGTTTTTGATATGTCTTTCACATAAGCATATATACATCAGATATGCAATTACTGATATTCAAAATGAGAAGTGTATTTTCTTACTAGTCAAAACACTTTATCAATAACTGGTCTTTATTTAAGGTGTCTGAAATGGTTGTTTGTAATAGTGAAAAAATAGTTACTTTAATCTGTTGTCACATATATAATCAAATTCTGAATGCTGAAATTAAAAAATAGGTAAATCATTTTGATTTGTTTTGATATGAAACTTCAATTCTATGAGAAAATGTATTTGTAACGTGTAAACATTGTTTTAAAGATGTCTACACTCGATAATTCCACAAATTAGGACATTGTGACATGTTGAAATGCTGTTTCTTCAAGTGAAATCTCTCGTCAGTCTAATGGTGAAAAAAGAAAAGAGCTCACAATTGATGTACAGCAAGAAGAATTTGTGTGTTTGCTCTCAAATCATGGTCATCTAGTCTCAGCACTGTAATTTTCACTTCTTTGGTGTATCTGCTTCAGCAGAAACAGTTTGCTTTTCTGCCAGCAAACAGCACAAGCAACAACAGTCAGCATTAGGAAGTAGAAAGCAAAGTCCAGCTGAAATTTCAGGGTTTTTAGAAACACTAGCACCTCTGAATCGTATGAGACAGCAGCTACAAACTGTCTCAAGCATCATCTCAGCTGTTTATAGTTTTTGCACCAAGGTACCACAGTTGAGGCTCCAGTGGGAGGGTGTAAAGTACACTTTTCAGATTTAAAATGCGTGAATCAGAGTGAGATCTTACTTGGCTTGATGCAACTGAAGTGGAGAAAATGATTGCATATGCCCATTGGACCATGAGCACCAGGAGTTTTTTCTCGTTCAAAAATCTGCTAAGAGCCACTCTTATTGACTATTTCACATTCCTAGTTCTCTAGAAATAAGGGCAGCACTGTCAGGACCACAGCATCATTGATCACAGTATGCTTCTCCTTCAGAGCTAAAGCAATATCACAGCTGGGACATACAGAGTTTGATCACGTACAATATCAGTACTTTATTCTTTTTACCTAATTAAATTTGATTTAAATTCCTTGTCAAACCTTGTTGGAATATTTCTTTATTCTTGGGTAACTGCAGTTGTAAATAACTTGGCAGAAAATTCAATATAGATCTGTCATCAGTTTCTTCTCCTGATTTTTATTCTTATTTTATTAATCAGCTGTTTTATTGTTATTCCAGAGGAAAGAAACTGCTTTTTCTGGCAGCTTAATTCATGTTCACAACCGGTAGCTACAATCTGTAAGTAAGTGGAGCAGCATAAACTATGAAATATTTATTAAATGTGTCTGACACATTCAATTAACATGACAGTTGCAGCCTTATCAGCAAGGTTTCACCAACAGTGTCTGAACACAACAAAGTCTCAGGTTATTTGCATGTTATAACAATGAAAATGAAAATTAATCCTGACCAAGTAGTCTTGTAGCAACTGTTTTACAAAGAAAATAAACAGGTATATTATTGCTTCAATGACGACTAAGGTCACCTGACTTTATCTTTTACTGCACAACCAGAAGCCATAAAATGCAGACATAAGCTGTAAAAAGCTTATAAAACATAAGACATAAGCTGTAAAAAGCTGTTTCTTAAGGAAACTTAAGAAAGCAAAATTCCCATGCCAAGTTCTTGTTAACTTTTACAAAGGTGCGATTGAAAGCATCCTGATTGGTAACATCACAAACTGGCATGGGACCTGCACAACCCAGGACAGGAAGTCTCTGCAGTGAGTGATTAAAACTGCCCAAAACATCATTGGTACCCATCTACCAAGTATCAGTGATATCGGGGAGGTGAGGTGCCT
>JAPZDY010000007.1:19740949-19764412 GCA_029783645.1 Ctenochaetus hawaiiensis
TACAACTTGTTGTATAATGACAAATAAACTTCCTTGTATCCTTGTATCCTTGTAAAATGCTGAAATTTTGTGGCATTACACATGAAATGTTCTTAACAGTGTTTTTTAGATGACATCCTTCGCTGCCATGCACAGTTTTAATACTTTCTCCCAACACTGGAGATCCAAACAGAAAACCATTCAGCTGTAGAAAGAATGTTACCCATAATCAGCAGGTTTCATGTTCATATTCTCCCAAACTGCTGTTTTCTTGTCTGTATGAAGTATAAATAGTGTCCTGTCAGTACATGGTGTCCTGTCAGTAGGCGGGGCACCTCTGAGTGTATGACACTTGAAAATGAATTGTTTTCATTTGTTCTCAACCACCCTGTTGGTGCTGCTGCACCACAAAACAAGACACTCTAATCCATTAGCAGTCAGGGTGATGGTAAAGAGTGTTTTTCACTTTCAAATTATCTTTCAACAGCCACATGTTTCATTTCAGTAATTAAAAAAAAATGAGAGTAAATGAGCTACAGCTGATGAAACCAACCTCTGCTCTCAGCTAATGAAAAAAGTTAAGAAGGAGGGGGGAAAAAAATACCATAAGAAATTTGTTTGCTTTGGATCTTGAATTGATGGAGAACACGCTCATTT
This sequence comes from Ctenochaetus hawaiiensis, assembly GCA_029783645.1. Lineage (NCBI taxonomy): Eukaryota > Metazoa > Chordata > Actinopteri > Acanthuriformes > Acanthuridae > Ctenochaetus > Ctenochaetus hawaiiensis. The sequence continues at coordinate 19,741,586 of JAPZDY010000007.1, forward strand.
GTGCCCACTGTTTATTACTTTTTCTTTCTTTTTTTTATCCCAAGTATCATAGCTTCATTATAGTATGCATTACTCCGGTGTAAGCTTTTTTTAGTGGATGGTATCATGTTACTACTATGCATTTTGGCTTTGATCCTGCAAATTATACCACCTGACAGTGACTCACTGTTAGCTGACTCACCAGTCATGGGGAATCTATGTAGACTGTTTGCTTGTAGTTTTGAGATTACTAGCACTTTTGAAATTTCCATGTTTATTTCTGTTCTTAAATAATATACACCTATAATAATTTGTTAAGAATGCCTATTTATCTGTATTTTTATCTGTCCTTGTGCTGCTAGAACACCTGAATTTTCCCTCCAAGGACCAGTGATGGCATCTCATTCAGAATGAAACAAGCAGCTGGACCTCAACTGAAGGACAGAAGGACTTTGTGTGGAAACTAGTTCTGTATGTTTTAAGTTTATATTCCTACATATTATCTCTGTCGGTGGAAAACCTTTCAATCTCTTTTTCTGTTTTTTGTCAACAATCCAATCCTTATATATCAGGTATCTTTTATATATATATTAAACAATAACTGTGACAACAGTGTTTATAATTTTTGAACCTGTTTTTTAATTATTGTCAGACAGCTAATCATTGCTGTCTGACAACAATGATTAGCTGAAACTACTGAAGAAACTTGTTTGTGTTCTTGAAGGTGAGAGAGCACATACACAATGCTAGGAGCGACAGCTGTGGTGCCAAAGGTACAAGTTTATCTGCAGTACTGCAGGTAACAGATATGCAAAATACGCCTACAAGTGTTCTGATCTGCTGTAAAATGGTCAAAGAAGAAAACCTACCAGCACAGAAGAAAAACAACTCATTAAGGAGCTAGCAAAATGCAAAGCCAACTGTTGCATTACATCACTTTATCTGCGTTTTGATACAAAAGCTGCACTTAAAACACATCACAAAGTCTGCAGCCGACTGTTAACTAGCATGTAGGCTGCTTCTGCTTAGAAGATACGCCTCCAGACCACCAGGTGGAGGCATTCTGAATTTATCAGTGAAACCAGAGAATGCAGGATGAAGATAAACAATTGTTATAATACAGATACATTTGCTTACTTTAACACAGCTCTCTCACACTAGACTGTTTTGTAGTCATAGGTTAACTGCTTTTAATTAAAAAATATGTAAAAAAAAAAAAATAGTTGCAAATGACAGTGAGATAAGCACTCATATTAACCTCTAAATATTTGGTATTGTGACATTATTAGCTCATATGTATATCAGGCAGTTTATATACGACTTTCTGGTCTGAAAATAGTTATTCGTTTATGCAAAACTGATGTCATTAAGTGATTTCATAAACATTTCTGCCTCCTTGATCTCTCCTACCTGATGTAAAGATAGTTGACTTTTGAGGTCACTTTGGCTGCAGTGGAAGAAAACTTTCCAAATACTGATAACCTTGAAAAGCTCCACAACTGTCAAGAAAGACACACACAAACACACACACACACAAAAGCAGAGTTCTGATACACAAACATAGCCAGCAGCCAGAGTTTACTTACACACATTTTTTTTCCTTTTCCCGATCAATCACAAAACGTCTGGAACAGTCTAACCTGAACATACAGTATAAGAAGTGGAATGCACCAAAAAGAAAAAAAAAAATCCTCGCCTTAATCCACTTACTGGCATCTGTGGAGAATCACACATTAGTTCCATCAGTTCAGTTTAACATTGACAAACCCCTCATCAGGAATTTTATACAGTTTCAGCCATGATTCATAAGTTGTGATCAGTGAAACTGTCTCTGGGCCGTAGCCAAACATCACTCTCAATTTTCTCTCCCAGGCTTTAGACCTGACTACGACAAAATCACATTCACTTAAAGCCAGAGGTTGTTAATGAGCATGAAAAATTTGACTGGAATGAAAATCAAACTACCACCCACTTCATGCATCAGACCCCGAAATACCCTGAACAGTCTAAATCAGTTAACTACACACACTACTGGGGAAAAATTGTGCAAACTGATGACTTTTACTTGTTTTACTGATGGGCTCATTATGGTCACTTCATGAGGTCAAGGGCAGACATTTTGGTACGTGAGCAGGTGTAACTTTTTTATTTTTGGGAATTAAATTTGTGTTATGTTTGTGTGAAAGTTAGTGGATGATGTCATCAAACTGAGCACTTTTGAATCCTTTAAAAATGTCTTCATATTTAAATCAGACTGTATTTTGCCACAAAATAGCAAAACACAGCACTCTATTCAGCTCATCTTCTACTTTGAGGTCAGTTAAAACTACCTCAGGGTTGTGTCAGCAGTGAAATTGAGTGTAGAGTTTTACATTTATACAAGGGTGTGGATTAATCATCTAAATTTGCCTGGGATTTATTAAAAAAGAGTTTAAGTTATTTCAAACATCTAAGGCGAGAGCCACAACTTGCAGCAAAAAGGTACAGTACCTGCTGTATTTATAGCAACTATAAGAAATAGATGGGCAGGAAAGTATTAATTAATTTATTTGCAATAGTTAATATGCAGACAAGTCTGGCTTTCAGAGCCAAACTGCAAGCACATATAGTTTGCAAACTGAGTGCTTGCATTTTTGCAGACACATAACATTTCATTAGCTGCTAACGTGCATGTTTTAGAAATCTTGACAAACTGTGGAAAAGTTACCTCCTGTTTGCAAATGCTAAAATGCAAAGTTGTCTGGCAGATTTAAGTAAAAAAAAAAAAAAAAAAAAAAAAAAAAAAAACTTAAAAAATATATTAATTGGATTTTTTTTAAATCCATTAAAAACAGCCCAGAGATGCAGTTGCACAGATGAGCATAATCCATCATTTTAAATGAGACAACTTTGGTGATTTTACCCAGCATGCCTTTACCACGCTGCTAATTACCACATTTAGTGGAGTTATTTTCACTTTTTTTTTCCCATCAGGACACACTCTTACATAAGACTGGTAGCAGCGAGGAGCAAAACTAAATGTGAAAAACTGCCTCCTCATAAATGTCATTGCAAGGATTATTATGAAGTTGTGTTTTTATAAAGTTGCATCAAGTCAGCAGTTATCTAATTTGCAGTGATGGATCATATTCATCAATGCAGGGCTCTGCCTCCACATGCTGTTTTTTCCTGTTTTTTCAAAAACAGCAGGAGCTTAAGACTCAGATTTTAACCTGCAGCAGCTTCTGACTGTGCTACAGTTAACACTCAGTGTGTGACTCTTCACAGACCTGCCCTGGTTGCACTCAAGTTACAGTTCAGTCATCTCAGAGGAAATTTCTGGTTACAAACATGTTTACTGTGAAAACATGGCTTAACATTGAGACATTTTTAATGTTTATTGATAAAGTAGTCACCTAATATCAGTAGTGGAAGAAAGAAATCAATTTAAACTATGAATACTAAACAGTGAAAATAAGTCAACAAGTTAAAGTTCTGGATTTAAAACCTTACTTTAGTGTATGTACCTATTAAAAGCACAATTTATTTGAAGAATAAAAACTAATCATTCTGCAAATCAGTGGTTTACACACCCCCACCAAACACTGACACTGTCATTCTGTTGGACAAACTGTTTGCAAAGCTCGTCATCAAACTCTTGGCAAGAGAGTGTATTTGTGCATTCACCCAAATGTCACTGTTTCATAGTCAGTCATTCACAAAAAAAGGACAAAATTGTAATGAATTGTATTATTTCTGAGATTAAATGTAATCACAATGATGTTGAAGGTTTTTTGAAAAAAGGTGTTTCACATGTTTGTCAACGATTCAAAAATACACAGCCTTTTTTTCTAAACAGGAAGATGAGACATGAGGAAAGAAATGGCAAGTGATAATGTGAAAATTCAGTTCTTCCTAGTAAATATGGTGGTTTGATGTTCCCATGTCAGAAGTCTCAGTTTAAATTACCCTGCAGGTAAATTACTCTATATACAATGAGTAGATGATTCCTCTATGCATCAGTAAATTCGCTGTATGCAGCAACACACAGCGCGTCAATACCCTGGAAGGTCAATAATGGATTGAGCTATCCCCACATGCACCGAACTCACAGAAATGTGGTATTATATCTTCCACAATCATCCTTGTTCAATCTTCCACTCAGAGTGGCACCATGGGGAATCAAAGCCACTTCATGTATTTTCTCTCCATTGTATATTCCTTGTTTGAATAGGCTTGTCTCTCAGAGCTCTGCTGCTCAAATAACAGCACAGCCCACTGCGTGATAGCCACAGTTTCCCCAAATCTTTCCCTCCCCCCGACATGTGTGAGATATTTGCATGTGGTTTGATAAGAGACAGAGATGAACAGCTATATAAAGGAAATTAGTCAAAGTAATCTAGTCTGTGCATTTGCTAAAAATTCCCTAATGAGTATAATAAATACGTTGTCTGTTTCCTTCTCATTCATTCATACAGACACACACAACCAAACTAATGAATTCTGTTGGGTCTGAGTGGGATTTGGGCTTGCGTGGGCTCTATGGGAGCACTAACTCAGGGTGAGTGTAGGTTTTCAGGAACAAATCCGGAACTGTTAACATATCCAAAAGTCTTTTATTCCCATTTCAAGGACTAATTTCACTTGGAGGGAAAAAACTACTTTAGAATTTTTGTGCTTTTTTTTTTGGTGTTGTTTTCTGAAGTGGTGAGAGGAGTGTCCACAACAATCCCCTATCAGCTGGTAAAGGGACAAGGTAGATTTCTTTATAGCTCACTTGGAAATGAATTGGGGCATTAAAATGCATAAGTTTCCTGCCTTGAATCTAAATAAAAATGCTAATGAAACGCTGTGGGTATTAATAATGCAGAGGACGAGTTTCTTTTTATTTGCTGGGGATACACTTCAAGAAGGGCTCTAAACTGACAGCGCAACTTGTTTTGATGTATCAGGATTTATGACACTACATATTCTCTTGACATTTTAAAAATTAAAACACCATCTAATTAAGACTTTAATTACTGCCTGGTTTTGTAGTTAGTTGAATAATGGAATATGACTGTGCATAATACTGTATTATATATGTATCTTTGCACTTCCAACGGGGACTAATTATAAGCTTTAAAAAAGACTAATTTATGATATAACACTGGAGTCTGCCCTTTGGCCCATTTCAAAGCTCTCATGGGTTCCTCAAGTTCCTCAAGCCATTACTTAATATGCCATAAGGAGATTAAAGTAAGACTGTGAAGCCACACGGCAGGAAATGATATCTATATATAATGATTTGTACATTATTGCTAAACATTTAATATAGAATAAGAAGGTAATGCCAGTAAGGAGTTGAACGTGTGCCACATTTACACATTCTTATTCTAGTTTCATTAAACAACACTATTTTAAGGAGCACGACTCCAGCGATAGGAGGAAATGGCTCAGGCAGTGAAAGACATTAAATATTACCTCTCTCAAGAAAATTAATTTCAATTTTTATAATTTAACGTCTGATTGTTTGGTGTCCTTTCCAATTATCTGAGTAGCTCTGGGAAAATGAAAAGTTAAAGAGAATACATGTTCATGCTCCAACAGGACTGATTTGGTTAAAATATGATTGACTGCCTGAATACAAAAGCATCGACTTTCGCACTCCACTGGGGTATAATTATGCCTCTGCAGCTCCTGCCAAGAGAAGCCCTCAGGCGTGTGACCACAGGGGGTTGGAAATTTTATATGACATGCATGTCACTTATTTTTTTATGCCTTTGGAAAGGGACAAGCTGGGGTCTGATCATCTGATAACCATATTGCATCACCCTCTATTTAATCCCATTTGTGGTGATCTGAGCTTTGGGTTGTCCTTGCTGCTTGTTCCCTCAGCACAGTTTATATTGAACAAAAAGTCGATATCAGCAACAGTCAGTGCAATCCTGACCAGCTCTAAGTGAATTATTATTCTATCACTGTAAATATTTTAGTGTCAGTGATTTTTGCCATATTTGCCATATGTGTTGATAGAAAAAGCTGCCATGCTTTCTTTTTACGAGGACTTGCTATGAACGCCTGCATTTGAGAAGTTGTTGCTTATTTAAAAAAAAAATACAGTAACATTTGGTAAGTTAAGCCAAATTTTAAAGCAAACTTTTCCTAAGAGAACATTTAGCTAAATCAGAACCAAGAGCCCACCAATTTGTTCAGGGGACATAAATGGTCCCATGGTTTTAAGTGGTTAAAATTATGAAATATTTACAATAAAAACTTTAGTTTCAGTTTAGTTTACTTCATAGTTTAATGTCATCTGCACAAAAAATTAAGTATCACCTTACAATGAATTCCTTTTTTAGCATTTGTCTATCACGCACAAAACTGACATTCAAAATAATAATACTATGGCAAAAGCAATCCTGAGCTGACCAGGAACCATTTATAAAATAAAAATATTATTTAAATATTACACTACACAAATACAAATGATAAATACAACATTAGTGAATATTGTGTGCGTGTGTGATAAGCCACTGACACACAGAATCAACAAACCAACATTAGGAACTAGCAACAACAAAGACAGACTGTTAAGTCGTCTCACATTGTCAGTCAATAGGTTGCACTTGAACACACCACAAAGACTAGAGTCAGTGGTCACCAAGTACAATCTGCGCCTGCGTAGAAGACAACTTCACAACAGTCCAGAGGACAGAGATAGTTTAAATTCTTCAGGAAAAAGGAGACTGCAGAGCTCGTAATGAGAATACAAACCGTTGTTCTGATTAAGCAACCCCTGCCAATCTTCTTACCACTTTCACCGCTTTTTAGACTGTAACCTAATGTAACTGCTGCTAATCGAGGATAAGCCTGACAAATAGTTGTACATGACGCTGGTGTCGTCAGCTCTTGGTCTTTTGGTTTTGGAAAAAAAATTTGGGAAGCAAAGGGCAAAAATAAGGGTAAAATCAAGGACACAGCAAAAAGCTGAAGTGGCTTTCCTAACCTTGTGTCAAGAGCTGGAGTTAAATGAAACCTCAGATTTTTAAAAACTTTGCACAGCTTTCTTGTTTTGCTCCAGATGTTGAGGGAACTTATCAGTCCAGTTATCCAGAGGTGGAACCCCTAACTACCAGGACTGTGTTTCCACAGGGGTACAGCAAATTGAAATGTTTTCATACACTGACAGGCCCCACCATTGGTTCAAAATGCTAAATCAACCAAAAAGCCACAGAAAGGACCAACAAAAGTCAACTAGAATCAACAGTGTGGGACACATCGCAACAAGTGGAGCTCACTGACGACCCAACACTAACCAACAGCCTACCCTTACCTTGGTGTGTCAAGGCCCTTAGAAAGACTTCAACTGACCAAAGTGATGTTGATCAGAGGGGATGGTGTGTGCTGAGAGTCATTCACAAGCCCGATGGCCTGTGGATAGAAATTGTCAATCTTGTTGTCCTGGACTTCACACCTCTGTAGTGCCTGCCTGATTGAAACAGTGTGAAGAGGCTGTGTTGTGGGTGTGTACTGTCCCTGATGGGGACGATGTTTCATGCCCTCCTGATGACCCTGGAATGGTAAATGTTCTGAAGTCATATGGAGACTGAGCTTCCTGTCCTGAGCAGAGCAGTGTCCATACCAGACTGAGAAGGAACTGGTAAGGACACACTGAATCGTGCACCTGTAGAAGTTGTTGACAATTTTGGTTGTCATGCCAAATTTCCTCAGTGTCTTTAGAGAGTACATTCATCCTGAGATTTTTTTAATAACACACTGTATGTTGTGAGATCAGGTGAGATCCTTGCTGATGCGAATGGCAAGAAACTTAAAGGTTCTCATCCTCTTTACCTGGATCTCACCTATATATAATGATTTTTGCCTGGGGTCAGTATGAATTGCCTTTAACTGATGCACATTAAAGTAGAGATTTTTGTCACAACACCTGATCACCAGATCTTCTACCTCTCCTCTGGATGCTGTCTCAACCTCACCAGTGATTTGTCCAATCAATGTGTAGTGTCACCCACAATTTTGATGATGCTGGTGTTTTTCTGGGAGGCCAGACTGTTGTACATGAAAAGTTTTTACAGCTGGGGACTTAGCACAAAGCCTTCGGGAGTTCCTGTACTTACAGGTCTTGTGCCTGATGTAGGATTACCCACTCTGACAAACTGGGTCTGTCTGTTAGAAAGTTCAGCACCCAGTTACAGGAAAAGGTGGTGTTAGTTCAAGGGAAAGGAGTTTTTCTGAAGACTCTGTGGGAAAACCATGTTTGACGCTGAGCTGTAGTCAACAAAAAGCAATTTATTATGTATCATCGCTCTCTATGTGCATGAAACTGTAGGAATGGCATGCTAACTGCATCATTTTTAGATCAGTTCTGACAATGTGCAAACTGCAAAGGGTCAAAGACGTCTGAATAGTCTTTTTGAATTAATTATCTGAAATGTATAAAATGAAGAGTGATCTCAGCAGTTGAAATCAGCAGGAATTAGCTGTTAGATGAGAACTGCAGAGGTTCTGATAGCTAAAGTAAACACAAAAGGGACAGAGTTTCTGTTCAAAGCGAAATGAACAGTTAAACAGTGAACTGCAGTTTAATTTGAAAACACAACAATTTCCAGGAAAAAAATGTGCTGAAGCACTTCAGCTGAGTACAGTTTGGAGGTAAAAGTACTTTGAGGTCAGAGTAACAGACACTCAACATCATTGTATGTTTTTGCCAAACTTCTGACAGAGATCAAAGTAACCAGATTCAAAAAGTGACCAAGCAGAGGATTTGTTGCTTCAGGGCGCAAAGACCTCAGTACAAAGACTGAGACAACTGAGACTGAGACACTGAATTTCACAGATTCTGTGTTTCAAAATTCTCTGTCCCATTTAATTTGTTTCCTAATCAGCTTTTTCCAGTCAAAAAAAAAACCATTCTTAGGTCTGTTTTGATTATGTTTCTTTGAATCAAGCCAAGTAAATTAAATCGTAATTGCTTTAATACTTCAAACTCCATAACATTTTATATTGTACGTATGCAAATATAACTGAGAAAAAAAAACAACCAACATTTACAAACAATTAGTAGTAAATTTAATTGTCCCCCTAAAGTAGTAACAGTGAGCCACGTTAGACTACTTCATATTTTTGATTGTTCACTAGGCTGCAGTACAAGATTGGGTTGCACTGACTATTAAATAATTCATTGATTGAAACCAGCTACTTGTTGCTAAGTACTAAAGAGGGACTTCATAAAAATTAAGTTACAGGTTTTTTAATTCAGAGGCATTTTATTTCTACAGAAACTCACACAGTATGTAATCAGATCCTCACAAATATATATTGTTAGAATGAGAATCAAAAACGGGTTTAGAGTTTTGAATCCATCCTTGCCTTTGAGCTTATCACTTCCTTTTATTGATGCTGGCATATTTTTACTTGAGTTTGCAAAACAATAACATCAAACTTGTGCATCTACACAACTCAAAACTTACAACATGAAGGAATAATGGCTGACAGGAAGAAACATTCAAAAGCATGGACTCATCGCAGAAAAATGAAGATGACCACAGTCCTACAAGTCTGTAAAATGATCATTTCAAGTGAGGATGGAAACGCATCTTTCCATGCACTTCTAAATGCAACATGGGTTTAAAGTTCAAGAATGCCATGTATTTGACATGCTATGCAAGAATGCCACTGCTCCCCCCTGAGTAGCACCAATCTTACCAAATGTAGATATCATTTGTTATATCAACCACATAACCAAGCTTCGCAAATCTTTTTCAAATTAAGAAAATCTAAATGAAAACTAACATCATCTTATGAAATCAATCGTAGATGATGACAGACTGTTGCAACAGCTAGCTCACCTAAATTTAACTAAGAATCAATGAGGCAATTAATAAAGAAAGGGACAGATAACCAAAATTGATGATGGCATTGGTATCAATCAAATCCTATAAATTCCCATTACTAATTACTGCTTGAATTATGACAGGAATATAGTCTCATCCATTGTGGGAGGCAGGAAACTTCCTGCAAATGCCACCTGTCCATCACAGCACTAATGTACCCTGACATACAATTCAAACACACAGTCAGACTAATCTACATACTGTTGACAGCCCTGCTTGCATTCAGACTTGAAGGCAATCAGTGTTTGCCAATCACTGATCAGTGTACCTTCGTGTTTCAAAAAGCCACATTTAGGACTTTGAAAGACCTATTTTATGCTAAATGAATTTCACTGGAGACCACTCTAAAGAAAAAAGCATTGGGGCTAATATAAGTTGTGTACGATGGTTAAATTGGCAGAGTAAAAACAGGATCCCAGGAACTAAACTGTGTGTTGATATGGGGCCTAACTGTATTTGTCAAATCTTTGGAGGCACTCAGCTATAAAACCCAAGGCTGGAATATTTAAAAGAGTAGGTATGCATTGAAAAGACAATGTGCATTACCATATGATAAAAACACATATTTCACCATCAATTAAAACTAAGAAAGTCTGATAATTAAAGCCCTCCGGTTTCCTGCTGCCTAAGGACTTGCAAAGTCTTGACTTTCATTATTGTGGAAGCATAATTAAGACATTCTCAAGACCCTCAAACTGCACACTAGGTAATCAGAAACAAGCTAGATGGAGTGAAAGCCTTGCAGATATTACTGTGTTTGTGGAGGAGCCAACTGCAACAAGAAGAAAACTCTGCTTTCTGTTTAATTTTAGCCATCAGTCAGTGGTAAATGGAGAGTGGGATAAGTGTGAAAAGTGAACACACTTCGAGCAAATTTAAGCTGCAGACTTGCATCCCTCGAGGCTCAGGTATCAAGTTTTAAAAGCAAATGCCTCATGAACAGAAATGCCCACAAAGCAGGACTCTGGGGACTGATGATATTAAAGGTGTTGTGTGTCCAGTGGAAGCAAAAACAGGCTAAAAGCTGAATACCACGCATAATGGGCCAAATTGGATGTGCAGAATGTTCCAAGAGCAGCAAGAATTGAAAACTTTACACAAAAACACAAGATTGACATGTACAGGTAAATAATGCTAACTGCCCATAAAAGAAACAGATCTAACGATAAGGTGTAATATGTATGAAACCTGAAATAGGTCTCTTTTTTTCATATGTCTGATTGGACTTTGCTTTGCTAAATTTTAGGCAACAACATGATCTGCCATATATGTTGAACTTTGCTTAAAACAGCCTATACAGAGAGTATATAAAGCTGCTAAAAAGGTCAACTGTTTTCTTGTGCAAGTAGCCGAACCTCATACCCAATTAAATGTGAAGTCCTTGAGGAAGCTTTGGGTTAACAAATGTCTGTCTGAAATAAGAAAATTATGGTAATAAAAATTAATGCAGCAGCACTCTACTTTACACAGTGAGCAGACAACATTCTTCTGGCAGTTATTGAAACCGAGTAGACTGTATTTTGACATAATATCCTTCTGTCATCAAACATCTGCTGTGAAATATTATTTGCAATACTAACCAAATCTGATGTCTAAGAAAGTTGCAAAAGGAGTTCACGCAGGATACCCTTGTGTTTATGTGGCTGCAAACAACATCTGCCAATGAAACCCAAACTGTTCACTAAAACGTACTGTTTCATCAAATGAAAGGGACGTCACACCAGCCTACAGTCATATATCCAGTGTTTTAATGACTACTTGCAAAGTGGTAAAATTATATGTGTCGCACAGACGGGCAAAGAAAATCTAGGAAACAAACATTGCCCTTTGGTGGATTCGGCATGTACAAAATAATAATGGTAAACAAAGCGATGCTGTAATTTCAACGAATTTTGCTCTTAACTTAAAGCAACGTTGACTTCGTTCCCGCCGTGGACACTCACGTAATAGGCTCCTGAAAGACTGCTAATAACGGGAGAAACGTTAAAAAGTTATGCGTTTGTTAAAGTTCAGACACCTCAGCTTGCTACATACATGCCGAAATGTGGAGATACTGTTATTTATTTGCAAAGTCTTTCTAAATCTCAAAGCATTTAAAGTATTCACAAGGATTTGTACGAAAATACAGCAAACTGTAGTTTTTGAAATGCAGTCTGGAGTTCACTCTGAACATCAAGGAATAAAACGGCGTGTATTCTCTTTCTAGCTGCACCCACACATAGCACATCTCATAAAAAAAGGCGAACTGATCTGAGACTTAGATCCAGTCAATTGAATATAAATGATGAGGTTTACTTGCCGAAGTTGGAACCAAGAGGCTGGCAGGTCGCTCGATCAGCTCAGGTTGCTGTTTCCCGGTCACATTCATTTCCCATAAAACCGCTTTCTCTGTCCGCTGACTTCGACGAGAGTTTCTCAAGTCATTTACCCAGCAATAGACTGCAAGTGTTATTCACCAGCGTCCCGTTCAGCGGCGGAGGCAGACGGAGAAACCATGCCTATTTTTATTTATTTATTTATTTATTTCTACAAAGCTGCCTTTATCCTGCTATAAGAACAAATGTCCCTGCTGCTGAGGCAAATTAGTAGCAGCGGTGGTTGCTTATTGCTCCTCGGCTCAGCCGCAAGTGTCGGCACACAGTGGCTCCTCTGCTGCTGCTCATCAGTCTGCATGTCTTTCCACCTGCTGCCTGTCCTCCCATTAACCATTCCTGCGTCAAACCACGGGACATTAACCCAATCAATCCTGAGAGCACAGGCGGTTCATCAGCATAAATCATGAATATATTTATAATTTGTGCATTTGTCATTAGGGTAATAGTAGCAGCAGTGGCACTCTAGTGGTGGATACATCACCAAGGTACAAAACAATAAGAGAATCAGTGTGGAGCTAAACTAGAACTCGATCCTCTAAACTCTGCTCTGACAGCTTCCCTAAAAAATCTTCATGGATTCTGGCACAAATTAATTTCTGTGGACATGGCAGCAGGCCCTGATGCATTTTCCTGGTGGAGAGGAGATGGGCCAGAGATGATTTGGTGAGGCAGTCTTACTGCTGACTCCTCATGACTGACCCGAGGGAGCCGCTGCTATCTGACTCCTACAAGCCTCAGACTCAGCGCCAGACTAACACTGGATTTTAGTGACACTGACAGGTTTATACACAAAGTATAATGCCTCATAACCAACACTCTGACAGGAGCAAATAGAGGTTATAAATAGAGGCTCTCAAATACCTAAGTGCACAGTACCTGAGAGGTGGTTTTACTTTGTGTGGTTACAGGCTTATAATCATTGACGTTCCTCTACTTTATATTTTTTATGTGTAGGATTAAAGCTTTATGTGCACATGGGAGGGTAACAATGATGGACTGCTACAGTGTGCCATCCACACATACATGCACTGCCATCAGAGTGTATGAAGAGGCATCATCAGTGGATTGGAAAGGGCCTAATTGTTAGGAGTGCTTTAGCTTCACATTTCAATGACAGACACCCACTCAGCATCCTTAAATTATATTTTACTGCAAAATCTGATGAGGTGATGTTTCAGTGCTCGTATGGATTTCAGCTAAATCTACTCGCCAACTCACTGTTGCCTGCTGCAGATATAGATATAGCAAACCTTGTGGAATTCACTATGCAGCCTTGAATTTGGGCTAAATACCCATTTCACAGTCAAAGCGACATAAATATATCAGAAAATCAGTGTATCTAAAAATGGTCACAATACAAAAATGTCTGTTGTAAGGTAAATGTCTGTAGTAAGGTTTATGTAGTAAGTACATTGGTAATAGTAAAAATCTTCATTCTTCAATAGCAATAGTTAAAATGTACTATTAAGCAACACAAGGAATATTGTCATCTGTTTGTCATCTAGTTTGTGGGGCTTGAAGCTTCAAGTCTGGCATTAACCTGCTGAAATATGCTTTTTGAGGAGCCAAAAGTCACCATAATTTGACAAGAGGCTGGACAGAATATGTTTTGCTGCCAATGACTAGATGACACCTATCAAACAGCTAGAGGACACTGTCACTCAAAGCAGCAGCGCCTTTAATAATGCATAACTTAAAGCCCAAATTGGTTCACACAAATGAGTTACATAACAATTCATATCCTGTAAAGGTGTTGTGAGTGTGGAAGTGGAAGTGTGGAGAACTAAAAAATGTTTGCTGCTCTAGGCTTTAAGCATGTTTATTTCTGCTGTAAAGTTCAGCATTTTAACATTGAGCTATATGAAGACCGACTTGCTTTTGAAATGGGCCTCAAGTGGCAAGTCAAGGAACTGCAGTTGTTGGCACTTAATTATTGGCTGCTTATTTCAGCCATGGATGTTGCTGCTTGTTTGGTTTCTGCTTTGGAACAATGATTTAATTTGCTGTCTTTAATTTGGCCATTTTTTGTTCAACTCAAGGACTTTAGGGCAAAAACAACAGCATCTGTATTTCAAAACAGTAACATAAAAGTCTGAATGCTCACTTTAAGTTAAATACAACTCTTACGTATGAAATGTTACATAAAGCTGCAGCCAGGAAAACCTTCCCTGCAGCACATCTTTGGTTTAAAACTACAGCTCACAGTGTTACAAGAGTTATGTGATGGGCTGTTTCTTGGCCAGGAAACAGTGTATTTCTGTCAAGATATATGGGCCGTGTCACTGTCAGCTGTCAAGGTTCAGTTTGAAGTTTTTTTTAATTGTCTCACCATTTACAGGCAGTATAGATGACTATGTACTTACAGCTCTTTGCACATTATTATATTTAACATTCCATAGACATAATAACCTCTTTGATCACATTAGTTCCTTCAATGCTGTGTTGCAGTATGAAGAGGATAATTTGAGAGTTACCAGAAATATCAAATCATCTCAATGTGCCCTTGTATAACTGAGTCATAATACTCTGGGCTTTAGAAGCTGATGCCTGGAATCTATTCCTGCATGTTCAGTCTTGTTAAGCTGCAGCTCAAAAAAAGGCGGTAAGATGTCTGTATTTCACCCCTTCACCTTTCAAGAGTTTGAACTTTCTAACATAAGATGAATTCTCTCATCATGAATACAAAATGATGTTCTCATGTGATGTAGTTCCAACATCTGGTTTCAGCTCTACTGCATGAAAAAAAATAGACTTCCATATGTCCGACCATCAATCAGTTATATTTAAAGCTTTGTCTGCCCCTCTCTCAGCTGCTCTCTATCTCTCTCTTGCATCTTTAACTTGTGTGAGGCTTTGAAAACCTTGTGTCAAGCTTCAAAGTGACTTTCTTTCTCTCAAATTATTCCAAAACTGTTCATTTTTGGAGGTTGTGGCTCTCTGTCTAGGAATTATTTAAAAATGATACTTAACCAAAAATGATGCTAACCAATTCTCTCACAATACTCATTAAGAAACCATTGTTGGTGAGTCAGTTTTGGCTGAATTTTGCCATAATGACGCATCTTTGTCTCAGTGACTAAGAAAAATGATCCAGCTAAAACCTCATCAGTCCTAGTTTTTATTCTCAAGAACCTTTTATAATAGAAACATTTATGTAATGGTTTGGTTTAGTATTATCATAAGGGAACTAAAGATGCAGTTTATTCTACAACCTTGTCTTATAAAGTGACTGTTAAATGATGTTGGTGTTGTTCTTGTTCATGCTACACTCTGAAGAATGTGTTTGAGAGGGTGAACTGGAAGCATCATGAAACTTTTACCACAGAGGAAGCAGGTGAGGAGAACTTGTGATTTTTAGAAGGTTATGCATTGTTAAAACTTTTCCATCTGGTTTCTGAACAATACCCAGAATTAAAGCGCTGCCCTGATTCAAGTATCCTGTGTTAAACTGACAGTGAATATAGGTGAAACTTCAATTTCAATCCTTTTATATCTTAGAGCAGCCTTTGTGCGACTGGATTCTGTGCGAAGTATTAAGGACACCTGTGTAAATTGGTTCAGCTTCTATCTTTCGCGTACTGTACAACCTTCTCCATACAAATTTAAAACTCATTAGACTGTAATCCTTTGCAGACAATAACAGGGGCAGGGTTCCTCAAAAGTTCAGCATAAGGTCTTAACTTCCTACTATTTTTCATACAATTCTTTTCCACTTTTGGACAAAACTTTTTTGCACTCCACATTTCTGCTTGGGATTTGACAAGTAATCCTTAAAGGAGATCATCTTTCTTCACCAAGTCTTATTTTTTGATGGCAAAAAGTCCCATATGGGCAAAGGGCGTATGAGTAAATGATCAGTTCTGTCAAGATGGCTTTAATTCCATAAATGTCACTGATTTGTTGATCTAAAACATTTCAACTCAACCCAAAAATGTGTTTTTCCTTCCTGTTCCTACAATTGAATGCTTGAGCTTAACAGTAAAAAAATGATGTATGAATAGAGTTTGACACCATTGTGGTGATTTCACATTTGTCTTGTGAAAGTTTTAAGTGTCTCTGTGCTTACAGTATTTAAAGGCCAACCTAAAAAATGCAGGCCTATGAGCACGATGTGTGATATCAGAAGAGTTTTCAGACAATCCTCAGTCCAATTTTCAATTTACAAAAGTGTGATGTGAGAACCTGAAGCCTCAGCTGCGAAAAAAACTAAAAAATGGCTGATAGTAAAGCAGACATCTCCTGCCAAGTAGTTAAACCTTTGGAGAAAACAAATATTTGCATAGCTATAGATTTTTGGCAAAAGAACTAGCTGTAATCATATGGATTTTAACAAGCAATAGAACTTTTTCTGTGGAAAAATTATAGCAGAATAAAATTATAAGTACAGTGTTTTACTGACATTAGCATATCAACATTTTACTATGTAAAACAACAGTAACAAAATGATGCAGTTTTACCATGTTTATTTTGTAGTATTACTTTGTTTGCAAGCTAACATTTGCAATTAACACTAAACACAAAGTAGGCTACAGCTTTGGCTAATGGGTATGCTATTAGTATTACAGGCATGAATCCAAAAAGCAGACAGACAGATTTTGACACGGCCCAACATTGTACCACGAGCCAAGCTGCAAGCATTGCTACAGAAGTACAATTTGTCCCCCATTACACCATCTGCTACTTTAATAGATTTCTTCCAGACTCTCCCTTCTTTGAGTCTTGATGCATGTAAAAAAAGTTGGACGTTCTTGTATACTTAAAATTAAAATATTCATCACAAATGGAGTCAAACTTTGATATTTTCCTCATCCAGAGTCTGGAATTGTATTTAATTTACAGAGTTCTGACTTTCTTTTTTCCAACTCCTCTCAAACATCTGGCAGTCATGAGCATTTTAACTGACGCTAACAGAAGAAATCATTTCTCCATTTCCCATTAGTTTCATTATTGATAGGTGTTTGTCAGCACAGATGGATTGAGAGTCTCTTGCGGAGGCTTTTGGCTAAGACACAACCATGAATTCATGATGCTCTGAATACAAATGTTTCCTTTGTTGTATGCTATCCTTCCTCCTTATCCTGACTTTTCTGTTCTATTCAACCTAATGTGTTCAGTTAAAAAAAAAAAAAACTTTAAAAGCACCCATCTCTTGTAACCAATCTCCCCAAGCCTTTAGACCCTTGAAAGTAGAATGTAAATCAGTCATGGATAAAGGAAAAGTTCAAACATATAAGAAAGAAGGCCAACCAAAATAAAAACTATAGCTGTAAATACTTAAAAAAAAAGTTGTCAAAACATGTTAATCTGCTATGTGCTGGAGACAAGTTAAAGTGTCAGTCAGTGTTCAACACTTTTGTGTTCATGGGATCAGACTGGCATATATTACAGATGACCTTCACATCTCTTTTTCTAAACTGAACAATAAAAGGTCAAAACTAAAAAGACTTTTACATCCATCATGACATTCAGAACAGGTACATTTTTTTCTGTCTGTCACTCTTGTAACAGCTTGTATTCATTGGTGTTTTCACACACCAACAGAGACATATACTGTGTTATTTTAGATTCTTTCCAAGTGGAAGCTTGTACTGTAGAGGGACAAAGGGACAGGACCATGAATTCAGCTCCTTTTTGGAGGGATTTTTTTAGGAGCTGTGCACCTCCGAGAGATGAATTACCTAACAAAGGTCTATTAGAAAGATGGGATCTGAGACAGCTCAGTGCTGAGCCAGATACCCACCTTAGTGCTTAAGTGAGTCCATTAAAATTTCATGATCAAATCTCAAATGCTGCACTAAGGTCTGAAATAAGTAAGACTGAGCAATCTCCTGGCTGCATCCATTTAGTTTTTTATAGTTTAGAAGGGTTAGTTAGTGTGCTCTGGGGTCATCGCAAAAAAAAATCTAACAAGAATTTCATCAGAGAGCTAATATGAGCTCTGGTTGACCTGAAGGGAGTACTTATTGCCATGAGTTGTCGAAAGGATCCTTAATCACAGAGGCACTGTGTCCCTGCACATCTCATATTGATCCTTCTGACTCTGAAGCCATTAGTCAAAATTACTTGAAAGACGAAAGTAGCTGTTACAGAATCAGGCAAAGGCTCTATTCAGTCTTTGTCAAGTACGTTCATGTCAGTTCTGTGTTCAGAAGTGATGATTTGCCTACAAGGCATTTGATGCAAATAGTCCAAGGATTAAAAAACCTCCTTCATCCTTTCAACCATTCAATTTTACATAAATCTAAATAATTGTGGGTCAGTGAACAAGCTGTGAGGTAGCAGATGTATCCAAAGTTCATTATGTGCCTTGAGAAATGTTTAAGTAAAGCAGCAGTCTAGATGAATTCATCAAAACACAAAAGCAAGGGAGCTGAAGGAGGTTAAGGCTGCAGCTAATGTGCAAAGATGTAAAGCAAATGCTGTATCTTTGACTTTTTATTTTTAATGTTGCACATGGAAGAACAGAATCAACTTGTACATTTGACATTTGCCACTAAAGGTTCATGCACTAAGATTTGATAGCAGCTTGGTTACCTTGGCTGAAATTGGTTCCTTCACACTACAGTGCCAAATAATGTGTGTGTGTGTGTGTGTGTGTGTGTGTGTGTGTGTGTGGGTGAATGTGTGGGGGTGGGTGTGTGTGTGCGCGTGGCCTTGGCTTGTTTGGGTGAACCCACAGACTTTATCTCTCACTGCCAGAGATAAGTCTGACAAGTGCCACAGGTGAGAGCGGTCAGTGGTGTGACATGCCTTCTGGTGCTATAGGCGTGTCATTTCCCGAAAGAATTGTTTGAAAGTGTGTCTGCCAACACTGAGTGTGTGTGTCTGTGTGTGTCTGCAGAGCGGCAGGACTCAGCTTGGCAGAAAGTGAACGAGATAGGCTGGATATTATTCTCATCTGTCCTCAACAGTATCACAATTTGCCCTGGGCATTTTTTTTTTTTTTTTTTTTTTGCAGGTAGTGAACATTAACATTTTCAAGGAGTTATGTTGCAACTGGTATCAGTATGATTTCCAACTTATTTCCATTAAATTTATTTTTGCATTCCATAAATGTACAGGAGGAAGGACACAGACAGGCAATGTACAGAAACAAAAATTAACCACCAGTGACTAACATGAGTCCACCACTTCAATAGATCACAACAGAAAAATGAAAAAAAAGAAGAAAAATGTAATATCAAAGTCTTTTGGTCTTTTCAGCATGTTTGAGACTCTTTGGTTAAAGCTGTGAGAGAGAGGCCTTGAAGATACAATCTGTAAAACAGAGCAATTGTCTCTTTAACACATTCATTTATCTTTAAAGTTAATGAATGTAAAACAACCAGAGAACAGATGAAACAACTGTGAAACGTCCAATTGTTGATCTTTTATGTTAGATGTCTTTACTTACAGGGAATCTGCAATAGGTTCAGTATGATTCATCAAGTCTGCATCATGCGCTTTGGCCATATAAACCCACATTTATTACTTTCAGATAAGTTTCAATTCACTGTGAAATTCTGAGCATGTGTGATTGTTGATGAAGGTCAGCATCTTTTTTGCTGCAGCCAGGCCATCTTACACTATTTACCTCACAAGGTTAGTCAGTACTTAAGTTGACATATAACGAAAAAGTAAAGCAATAGGAGAACATATGTCATCATTTGGTATGTGTAAAATATATGCATAAATGACCCAATTTTTTTTTTTGGCCAGAAATGACAATTTATGGAGAAATTAAATATTGTAAGTTAATGTTTTCTGCATGTCGGATCCGTGTAAGTTTTACAAATGAAAGTGAAGTTTAATGATTTATGTTAAATTTATAAACAGCAGTTCCCCAAATTCTTCACCAGCTATTGTCCTCCAAAGACACCCCTAGGTACTATGAACTTTATCTATACGTTCTGACACCAAGCAGATGTAACAATTTGAACTGAACATTTGTAACATCTGTAGTTAAACACTGCAGTCCCTTCATATAAGTCTACAAAAATCCTTAATAACTGTTAAACTTTGGGCTGTTTACTGACAAGTTCTCAACACCACCTTCATTAGATGTTCATATGTAACAAAAGAGTTTATTGCCTGTATAGTTTCCTGTCAAAATATTTAGCAGATAGCAGAAGCAGATGGAGATGTGTTCTTGGCCACCTGATGAGTATCAGTCTAACATTTGTTCTCCTTTTAGCTCTGTTTCAATCTCCACAAAGTAATGGGAAAAATATCAGGCTCTTTAGCTGAACAATATACTACTCCATCTATATTAGTTTGCTGTGCCCAACAATTTGTCGGTAAATAATGTGTTGAGCCAGTGTTAATGAGTGGTGAGACTGAACCAAAACCTGTCAATTTGGTTGTCTGTTGTAAATACCAAAGTAGAAAACAAATGTCAACATCAGCTGTCTTTTTAAGTCATCTTTCAGTCATTTTTTATGTCAGTCAGCTGAGTTCAACTCTGATAAACCCACTTTGTTTTGTGTGCAGCGCAAAAACACAGACAGACAAGAGTTGTGGAGGGTAAAAGAGAATATTTGACTTATATTCCCATGCGGTCAAAAAACATATCTCCAAATTAATGCTACTGCATATCTATGAACGTTTCAAGAAGTCACTGTTTTTTCTACCTTGCACCATATTGTCAGTGTTTACTGCTTGTTTCCATACACACTGTCCCAAGTGGCCACATATTAGTTATAGGAGCTCCATGGACGTAATAAAACTGCAGTTGGGTGATCATTCTCTGCAGGTTCACAGCAACACCTTTTTGCATTACACATTTGATCCATTTTCTATATAAAACATTGATTTCTGTGGTTACAGACACATTTGAAAGACATTTTGGTTCACTGCACTCCCTGAGAAAAGTCTGATAAGCTGTATTTCCAAAAGATGTGGCAGCCTTTAATCGGCTGTCTAGTTGGCCCACATGGACATTGAACTTGCTACCTTGGCAATAGTACAGAAGCACCATATT
Source organism: Ctenochaetus hawaiiensis (assembly GCA_029783645.1). Lineage (NCBI taxonomy): Eukaryota > Metazoa > Chordata > Actinopteri > Acanthuriformes > Acanthuridae > Ctenochaetus > Ctenochaetus hawaiiensis. Next base: position 19,762,771 of record JAPZDY010000007.1, read on the forward strand.
CCAGATAGCATGCATAAGAGAGCTGCTGCAGCTGTGGCAGATGTTCATAGCAAGGAGGTTCAGACAACATGGCGGTCACCATCAAGTGAGTCAAGACTCTAATCTATTCTGCGTGGCAGCGTTTCACAGCTCAACCAGAGAGTCACTGAACATTCAGGCTATTATACTAACTACCAGCTTCTCCTTGCAACACCTCAGCCATACTGTTACACCGCATTATTAAATCAAGGTAAAGCTGATGAAGTGGAACAAGCAATTAGAAAGTCAATCAAAAAGTGGCTCAAATCTCCATCTGCTCATTTGTATTAAGACAGTTTAGTTGCTGTACATCATAACAGCACTCTGGTATTCAATTTCATGCCTTTCGGCCTTTATTGTCTGTATTGTCCCACATGGGCACATTTGTTCTGTAGGGCAAGCCTTAGAAGACAGCTTTGAAGAGGTTTCAGACATTCTTAAAGGTATCATGCCCTTTTTCTTTCTATTCATCAGTAGGCTAATGAGGACTTTTTATATCAGGGTAATGTTTTGAAAATGATGTGAAAAAGGTTTGTTAAAAGGCAATTTTCTGCAATAATAATACAAATATGAAATGATTTGGTAAGTGAGGAAAAAAGTTTTTGAAGAAACGTAATCGACAATTTTTGCAGAGGTGTATTTTGTGCTGAGTGGAGATGCGAGAATAGTCTTCTTGCAAAATCTTATTGTGTGTAGAATATATGAACAAAAATTAACAAAGATATCACTTGCACTGAATTGCAATGATGTCTTGAATGAACACCTTTGTACCTGTGCCCTACATTTTCATATAAATATATACACACACATAAGGCTATTACTCTGAATAGACTTGTGTCATTTCAACACATATGAACCACTGGATTTGCTACATTTGGTCTAATGGTAGGCTAATTACAATGTTTGAAATAAATCAAGGTATAGAAGGAATTTAAAAAACTTTAGGCTTCAAATTCTACTGAAATGACCTTTGTAAAATCAGTAAAGCTAGTAGTTAAGCTTTATCATTGGTAATAATTTTTTAATGTCTTATAGATTAGTTACAAGCAGTTAATTTGGACAGTTTTGGTTTTAACAGATTCGGACAAATCCTATTTGCTAATGTTGTTAAATATCTTCCTTTTTTCAGTTAAACTCTGGGGGGAGGGGCCTAGCTGGCTTTGTTTGATGGGCACAAAGAGCACGTGGCTGCAGCACATCTTAGACTTATTAATGAACATGTTAAATCTTGGTTGTTTATTTCAAACAAAACCTGGGTGTAAACCACAGGTTGTGGTTGCAGATGGTGTGTTACAGCATGTTAATTAGTTTTGATTAACTATTTCAACTCTTTATATCTACTAAACTAAGCTGTTTGTTGACCGTCACTTGATCTTTGGCCTGAGAACATTATAGTTGTGATAATTTTCTTATTCTTAAAAAGCACGATTCAGTTTATTATATAATTTATATAAGCAAATTACCCAAAATACTGAGATTTACTTTTTAAAGTTTTTTGAATTAAAAACAAGTTTACTGATGAAAGAAAGAGCTAAAAAAAAGACAAGTTAGTGTGATGTCAGAGAGGAATAAGGATTAGCAAGCAGGATATGTCATGGCAATGTCAAAGTTGTTCATAATGGCT
>JAPZDY010000007.1:19767716-19783772 GCA_029783645.1 Ctenochaetus hawaiiensis
GCTCCACTGCTGATTGAAAGAATTTAAACTGGGTCTGTTCTAGTTTGGAAAAGTAGGTGTATAAAAGCATACAGCATTTTATATGTTTACTTGTTAATCTCAGAAAGGAGGACATGCCAGTAAGATAACTTACTAAACTTTACTTAAACTTCAAGGTTACGTCATTTCTGGAGCCTTTAAAGTGGCATTTGGTACATGGTCGGCAAAGTCTGTGTATTATCTTGACCAACAGGGACATAAAACTAATACTACTATTGAAAACAAAATGGCAAGAACAGGAGTCTGCAGCTATGCTAGTAGCTCTGTGTTAAGGCACAGAGCTACTAGCTCTGTGTAAGTAAATTTTGATATCAGCATGCAAAGATGCTCATCATGACAAGGCTAATATGTCAGTGCTAAGCTACGATGTTTACCATGTGCACCATAACTAAAAGAAATGAATGTCTCATTTGGTCAAATCAAAAATGAAAATTACAGAATGTAATAATATTACCATAACCTGTATCTGTAAAATTTGTAATTTAATGAAAAAAAGATGAATATAAATGAGACGATGAACACGTATTACTGTAGCAAAGTGATGATTCTAAGTGGTTTCTATGGCGTTCTAAAAGTGGTACTTTTGCATAAAGTTAGTGAGTTGTGGGGATTTTCATACCTTACATGGAAATTCTTAATTTCAAATTTAAATTCTCAGTGCTTTAACCATTCATGCTTATTTATTTTTTGTACCACTTCTAAATTCTCCAAGAGACAGTTATTGCTGCATAAAACAAAAAGACAATGTTTTTAGCACTAAAGCTAAAATGCAACAGGTGAAAAAGACAAAGAGACTATTACAGGCAAACTCCTCTGATTTTATAAGTTTCTTTAGATAATAAAAAAAGCACCAACTAAAGATACTTATAAAATCAGTAAAATGCGCCTTATCAGAAGTTTTCCATATTTACTATTATTCACAATAAAAATGTCTTCTAAAACGACTGGATTTAACCACTGAAACAGCAAAACAAGAGACACAAGCTTAATCTAAAATTGAATGGCAATATTTTTATTAAGTTAGGAAATCGACACATTTAAGAAAATTAATTATTTACACAGATTCTACTTTATGGATTAAAAAAAGACAAAAATAAGCTTGACACACCAAGCTAATACATGTTACAGCCTATGCATTTCACATACCCATAAATAGTGATCTTAGTTCAAATTATAATTACAAGTTCATGTCCTCCTCATGATTGAGCGGATGATGTGCCGTAACCTCCCTGTTTTTTATTTGTTCACATTAAAAATAGAAAAAAAAAATCAAGAACACTGTCACTGATCTGTTCTGAAATATCTTAAAACTACGCAATAAAATACATAAAGCATATCTACCATGTGTTCCATGGGAAACAAAGAAAAGGCAATGGTTTAAGAAATCATTTCTCATGAAATATTGGTAAGCCTCAAAATAAACTTTCAAGCGATTTCAGTAAGGTCATTTACAACAGGTAAAAGAGGCAGGGTTTTACCATTAAAGCAGTCAAATAATACTAACATTTGCTACTTTGTTCAAAATATACAGAAAATAACATTGGTGCAAAACGCTTCAGTCAGAGCTGCTAGTGGCGTGTACCAAAGTAAACAACTATGCTGAATTTCACAGGATGTCGCAGGTAAAACGGGTAAGCTTAACAAATGTGTTGTACAGTAATGTTGTGTTGAAGTAACCATTGCAATACAGTAATCCAGTGTTTGTGACCTGTAAAGAGCTCCCGCTTAGCTTTGATTACAGTGGTATGAGCCATCCTCAGTGTTCCTCTTTCTCCCTGCTTTTCTTGTCCTTCTCGTCCTGCAGGGCGGTGCCTAGCTTCTTGATGAGCACTGAAAGCACCTTGTCCAGTGGGTCCATCACACCCCTCTGCAGCCACTTGGGAATCGTAGTCCTCGCATGGTGGAAGCCAAGTTTTTGCAAGATGTAGTCCACACCCACTGGGTCGATCTTACGTCCTGTCCAAGAGATGAGTCTGAAGACAGAGGAAATGTTTTGTTTACTCAATCACAAAGCACTCCATGCAAATTACTTTAGGATTGTGGAGAAAAAAAAGGAAAACTAAGAGAAACTCTTTATTTTGTACGGATTATGTCAGTCCACATGTCCACAATAGCAGTGGTAGAATGTAAATTTGTAATATTATCTAAAATCTGAACTTAATACACCTTTGACATTATTATTTAAGCATTTCCTAGTCAGTATTTCATGCTTCTTTATGAAATCTGTATATCTCTGCATTATCAAAGGGTCTGTATTCATTGACAGTATTCAACTGTAAAATGAAATGCTACTTTCACATTAATGCCATACTTATAATAATCCAATAATATACTAAGTAGAGCATATAACTTGGTCTATGATAAGTACTTACACATTTACCATCCATGCTCATATAATGGTACCTATTATTACAATGTGATATTACAAGTTATAACAGAGTAAGGAAAAAATTTGAAAGCAAAGTTCACTTCAAAGTTAATTCTTTATGAGAAGATATGACAAAAATACACAAACACAACAAATGAGATGGAAACAGCATGAAATGAGATTTCAGCCCTTTATATTGTTCTACTGTTTTTCTGCCTGATTTAGATGCTATTTGGACTATAAATTGCAGACTGCAGAGTATCAAGTCAGTCTTTGATGAAAAAAAGTTTTAGTTTAGTTTGAAAAAGTAATTTCAATTTAATGTGTTCAGCTTTTATTTAAATTTTTTTGAGAACTAAAAGTCTTTTACAATGATGCTTAATGCTTAGTTTATATGGATTAGTGTATTCAGGCCAAGTATCACTGCATATATCTGGAGTGACCACAAGGTCACAGACGCTCACATGGTGTCACAAATGTCCACTTTCTGCTCTGCTGGTTTTTGAATCAGCATTATTCATGAATGAGCAATGTGACTCAAGTGGACTCAAAAAGGGCCCTGCGTCTGAAAACACTCCAAATGTCTGCGGTGCGGTGGAGCAAAGCTGACCTGAGAGTCGGCTCCAAGTGCCATGTGTTGCACATGAACTCCCTCCAGTCCACCGTGGTGTAGTTGATGCCGTCGTCCTTGTCTTTGTCCGAGGAGCTTTCATCATGCAGGGCCGTGGGGCTCTTCTGGCCTGGACGAGTGGCTAACAACCGTGGGGCAAACAGGGCTGAGGACACACAAGAGGGAAAGAAGAAAAAAAGGTTGTTGCTCTGCATGCTCCACTGCCTGGATCTTTCTTTTTTTAAAATGGCAAACACATTTAACGACAACATTCAGACGTTGAACACAATAAACATTCATCACTATCCCTGAAAGCACAGACACCACCTTGAGAGTATAGATCTACACTGACTCTATTCACATTCAAAATACCCCATCTGCCCTACTTTAATTAATCAGGATTAATCAAACCCTGTTGAAAATCTTCACCGCTTGCCTCTTTTCTTTTGCTATTCAGCTGCAGAGTCAACAGAACAAAGTCGCAGCACTTTTTAATTGTCATGAACAATGTGAGGTTGCCAGCATAAAGAGTGCTAAATTGTTCCTTTCTGACAATAGGAAACCCATTAAAATGCTGCCTGCATTGGGCTCCCTGACCTCCCTGCTGTGTGTGAAAATAACACTCAGCTTCTTGCATTTCATGCTGCTCTCCAAAATGTGTCCAACGGCATACAAACAGCCTCACACATACAGAGGCAGACAGATGTGGTTCATCTTGTTGGTGAGTCATTTTTTTCTTATTTCCTCACTGACTGAAAAGGATCGAGGAATGAGTGAGTGAATGGATGGATTGTTGTGAAGACAAAAACCTTTCTCCTTCTCCTTCAGGTAGGCAGACACCAGGTCATGAAGAAACATGATGAGCTCGGCGTCCATGGTGACACAGATGTGGTCTGTGAATTCCGTCACCACACTGCACTCCACTTTGGGTTTGCTGTTTGAGTCTGAAATGAACAAAACCATTTAATCAAACAGAATACTCAAAAAGCAAAAATAGCACTTTGCTGGTCTAAATTATGTGACCAAAATTGTCATTGTATAGTTATAAAGCGCCTCTTTAAGTGCCATGTTTGTATTTGTGCTGGCAGAGCACTGATTCCCCTCCTTCCTACACATTTAAATCTATATGAGTCGTATGTGTATCATATTTTTTTAATTCAAAATTGTGAAAATTCTGTGTATTCTGTTAGAATGTCAGACAGAAGTGGGACAGACACATGCTGTGTTTGATCAGAGGAGCAGTGAGTGTTAAACTGCTTGATACTTGAGTTGAACTGAAACCGCATTTTTTTTTAAACCAGACTACATGGCAAATTTTTGTCGTACAAATAAAACATCCTTGTGCAGCGAAATTGAAGCAGCTGTGATGTTAGTTAAGGTTAAAAACTGACACAATATTTCTTGACTAATGCGATAAAAGGATCCTGTCTGACCCTAAAAACAGAAGAGGTTTAGTGTCTTTATACATGGTGACCTTCCCTATCCAGTCCTACCTGTTAGAGACGGTTCATCAGGATCTTGTACATGTATGGACTTGAAGTCCAGCTGCATTCTGGGAAGAGCAAAGATGGTCTCTGTTTCATGGTTGTAGCTGGAGGAGCTGCGGAAGCTGCTCAGCAGACTCGAGCTTTTGGCAGCGGCTCCGCTCTCTTGGTTGTTGGCTTCCACGTTCCTGAGCAAGTTCAACTCTGAAACCAGAGATAAGACTAGTCAAAACTCTTTGGAGCTGAAGGTCATGCTCACACTTCTCTGCTTTTCTGCTTCGTTAAATACTATCTGCAGTCATTTTACATTAAGATAACAGCAGCTGCAAGGACAGAAAGTAGCACTTCTGCAAAAAATACTGTCCTCTTTTAGTCAGAGTTGTCTGAAGTTTAGAAAAGTTTAGAGTTTGAGGAGATACGAAGATGAAGTAATCATTTACACCACTTTTTTTGGAAGTGCTAGCTAAAACCAATGTAATTTAACACACCAAATCTGCAGTGAATTGAAACTTCACACAGGTTATAGTGTTCAGGTTTGATGATGCAATCTTGGACACACACACTGAACTGCTGTTTAACTTTACTGTGTTGCTGTGAGAGGTCTTTGCAAAACTTTTTGGACTGATGTTGCATCAAAAAGGAACGTGTGTATGCAATTAAACATGCAGTACATGTGATTAATTGTTAATTGTTTAGCAGATCAGGTATTGGCTTGGTGTGACCCATCCTCTTTTCAAAGGAAAGGTTTACGTTTTTTTCAAGTCTCTTAAAAACACTAACATGCCGAGATTTATATTTCAACTGTTTTGGTTCCTGTATATGATCTTCTTGTTCATAACAGCGAGCAAGAGATCCAGAGTTTTTGGACGTGTTTGCATGTGAATTGGTTTTCAGACTAGAACAAAAGTGAACCCATCATTTCATATGGCTTCAGATTCAGTGTTACAACTGTGAAACATAACTGGCCATCGTTCGCCGTGACAAACCCTGACCCAGGAGCTGATCTTCAAGAGCTCCACAGGTTTTAAATTCAGAAGAAAGAAAGCATCAGTATCAGATCTGTTCTCTCCATACTGGATAAAAGAAAAGCTGAAAAATGCTTCAGTGTGTGTGATGATGTCAGGATACCTTCATTCCTCATGGCAGTGACGTAGTTGAACCATTCTTTGACTGTGGCGACCCCATGTGGAGGGTTTTCATGCCGCCGGCGGGTTATTTTGGTTATGGTTGCCATTGGGCTTTCGAGGGCACCACAGGGTTTGGTCACCATTGTGTTATGGCCAAGATGGAAATCCAGTGTCTGAACTATGTAGGTAGAATCATCTTTGGAGCCTAAATGTGACAGAAACATAAGTTAACTGTAACAAAGGAAAAAATCCAAGTTTATAAATCTCAGTCCGTAATAACAGCACTGTAATCATTTTTCAGTTTTTTTTAAGTCTCTGAAATGAGGGTTTTGTCTCACCGTCCTCCCAGATCTTCTGTGCCTCCGTCCAGAAGGCGATGTTGGGCTCCTCCAGGTGGAATAAAGCCCACGACTTGGAGCGGAAGTTGGGCCCGTGGAAGCAGGCCAGCGTCATGTGGTTGCCATGGAGGCTCATTGAACCGCCCAGCTGCACCGCGTCCTCAGGCAGAGGCATCTGGAAGAGGGAGATGTGGCAGCCGGCGATAACCTTCAGCACCCCGGGCCAGTGACGGTGATGTGCAGCATCCATGTCTGTGTGACAGAGACGGAAAGGAGACAAACAATGAGAAGGCAAGCTGCTACAACCTGCAGGATCATTTTTACCCTTATATACAGCCTCCAGCCTTTTTAAATGCATACTGCTTGTGCGTTTTGTTTGTTTTTAATTATCTCATGAGCAAGGCTGATTACATTCAGTTTTTGAACCACCTTGTCAAAGTGGTATACAAATTAAGCTTATTAGAATTACAAATCCATTCACTTCCTTTAACCAGCACAAGTGCCTGAGACTCTTGCTGTGCAGCAGTTTGCATTAAATATCTCTCCCGGCAGCAAGACGTGCTTACAAAGTTCTGCAGATCCTTTCTCGATGTTGATGACGGGGGTTTTGGGGGGCAGATAGGGGCCAGGGCCCCAGGTGGATAGGGCCCGTTTGCTGGTGTCGAATTGCTGAGTGAAAAACTCCTGCAGTTTCATGCCGATCTTGATGAGGTCGGGTGTGGTGGAGCGTGAAATGATCACCTGGAAAATATCCCACTGCAAGTCTCCATGGACGAAGATCTCACTGAAAGGACAGAGGGAGAAAAGGGGGAGAACAATGGGGGATTAAGAGGGGTCGTATTGTGGAAAACATGTATAACAGCAAAAGGCAGATGGAGATAGTGTAAATTAAACATCACTGCATCTAGAATAACCACACTGTGAATATTATTGGGTGATATCTGAGTGCATTTGTTTTTGTATCATCATTTGTTGTGTTGCATGATAAGCTTCTGCTGACATCATCTCACACCTTTTCTCTGATATGCTGGAGTCAACGGTGCACAGGTTGACCTTCCATTCGTCCTGCAACTGCAGGTCAGCGTTGCTGAAAACTCCCATCAGGATGCTGGAGCCCATGTAGTCCACACGAGCCTCTGTGGAGCCCATGGTGATCTGGATCTTGTGGCTTGGCTGCTGGTTGGGGTGCTCAGAGATGTGGGCTACAAAAACAGACAGTGAATGGTTAACAGCGTAGTGTCAAGTGGCCATGTATGTCAGATTAAGATGTTACAATATTAAATTGCTACAATATTAAATTTAAAGAAAACAAACCGTGAATCAAGCAGATGTGAATATATTGTTAACTTAAGACAGCATAACAAATAAAAGAGATAATAAATCTTAAGCTTCAGTATTGAGAACACGACATTTTCTTATTCAAGTATTTCATTTTCAAAAAGAGTTTAATTTATACAAAGCAGTGTAAAAAGTAAAAAGTAAGGGCTGATGAACAGCCTACTACTTAAAGGAGAGATCTATGCACGAGCTGTCATTTTAAAACATTTATGTATATGTAAACACCAAATCCAATACATTAAACAAAGTATATATTTACAGTGAGCTTGAAAAGTGAGAATAAACAGTGTTTTGAAGTCTGTATTTAAACCTGCACAGCTCCCACTTTTATGAGATAACTTTGCTGTGAACTTCAGCTCAGGTCCAAAGCCACAGTTTAAACTCTGCTGGAAGAAAAGCTGCTAATGAGTTGTGGAAAAACACCAGATGTCTGACAAGTTGATGCTTTGTTTACTTACAGACCATCTCCAGGGTGTTCACGTCTATATTGCCACCCACCACCCCGCCCTTGGAGTCGAGCTTGGAGCGGCCGAGGCCGACAGACATGCTGATCTCTCGGTCCCGGTTGCTGCCTACAGACAGGCGACCCTGGCTCTTCAGCCCGCTGGTCGTCCAGCTGCAGGGGCAAAACACAACTGTGAGCACTCCTCAAATGCTGCTGAATAATGTAGAGGTGTTCTCTATGAAACATAAATGACTCTCATTGCAGGAACTTCCGCAGGAATAAACACAGGTAGCTGAAAGGAAAACAGGAGCAGGCTGACAAGCCAACATGTCAACTTGTTTGCCTCAATGTGTCAATTTATTGCATACTTGATTCAAAGATATGAGCTATGTTGTGTAAAACATACACGCAACAAAACTCGATAATTGTCAATCCTGTTTGACATATTATCAAATGACATCGGTAATAGACAATATGTTTAATATTTTACCTCATTAACTTCTTTGATTTCTGTATAAATTTGCTTATTCTAATTCTGATGCCAATAAAACATTTCATATAATTTGGGAGAGGAGCAACAAAAGACTGGGAATGTTGTGCAAATATCTATTTGGAGCATTGGCAAAAACAGTTTCATTGGAAGCAGGTGACAGGTGATTATTACTGGGTATGAAAGGGGCACCCTGGAAAGACTTGGTGGTTCACAAACAAGGATGGGATGAATTTCAAGTCTTTGTGAAACACATAACTGTAAGAAAAACATCACTACATGGGCTTAGGAACACTGTGCAGGACCCTGGTCTGTTAAAACAGTTAAGCACAGATTCATGTTCACATTTTTACTGTGAACTCCTCCTTCCAACAAAGACTACAGCTATGTATAAATGTTTTCATGAAAGAATATCCTTGTGTCTTTAATTATTTAAAAGCTGGAGGGGCCTCTCAGACTCGGTGAGAGAGGTGCAGGAGACATGTTGCTCAGACAGCCAAACATTTCCAGAGTAAAAGATGTTTTTCACTTCATGATGACACATGAAACAGCACTGCCTCAGTTATGAGACTGTTGTTTTCCTCACCAATTCAGCAGGGCTTTTTTCTTTTTTTTTTACAGTTCTGTTTTAACAGTAGAGATGAAAGTTGTGACGACTGCATATCAGGACACTCAGTAAAACACAACAGTGTATAAGAGATGAACTGAGCCCATGAGGGTGTTGTTAAATTGATGTGAAGCAGGAGATAAAACTGTAAATTGCAGCGAAGAGACACGCCGGGACATTTGTACACATGTGAAGCAGGCGGATCCTCCATTAAATGCAATAAAATGATGTTGACAATGTCATAATTGAGTTCACTGAAAACAGATTGTTTTATCATCGTAGCTTTCAAGGGTGACAAGAAGCCCTCATAGACTCATTGGCCAGAATTTTAAATGCCACATTTAACTGATGCCAATTTTAAATGACACTTGGAAGACACATATACACAAGCCCGGAAGGTGCAAGTGATACTAATTTCTGTTTATGTATAAATATTTATGAACTATTGCACCAGCTGTAAGATTCTTGTTGAGAGGGCACTGAATATGTTTCCATTAGGTATAAACTGTGAAAAAAAATTAAGAAAGACGGATATTTCTTATCTTAAAATACCAGCTTATCTTTCATAAAATACTAATGTCAGACTGCCTGTAGTAAAAATCAAGTTTTTAACCTTGTTAACGTTTTCATATGGTTTTTCTAGTCATATCAAGGTGGAAGTAGGCAATAAATTTGAATTCGAAACATTCTCATCTTGGAAGTGCAGTGTACCAATAACAGTCTCACAAACATGCATCCAGACAGCCAGCATTTTATACATCACAGTCCTGAGGAACCATCCTATCAACTTGCACAGTGGGATTACGATGAAAGTAGGGGCTTCAAGAAGAGACACAGCTATTGTCAAAAAAAGACTCAAACAGTTTCAACCAGCAGGTATTTGGCATAGCACCTCTTAAATCACTTATTAAAAAGTTTGATCTCTTTTGCTATAACTGTAAACAGCATACATGTGCTGTCAGTCTTTACGCCAAGCTTAACTATGCAATGAGCACAAACTGTGACCACTTACGTGTTGTTTCCCATGACGTTGCTCATGTTCATCTGGACGGTGAGTTGTTTGAGGTTGATGGCAAACACCACCAGTGTCTCCCACGGCGCCCCCTGCTGACCTGCTGTTTTACCATTTTTACTGAAGGAGGGAGTTGAAGTTTTTGTCACAGAATCTAAATGAGGAAAAACAAACATAAAATAAAACGTAGATAAGGAAAAATTACTAGAATCATATACATGTCATTTATTACATTTTGTAGTTTTCAAATCTCAGTTATTAGTTTGTACATTGCTGTGTAAGATGTGAATTGTAATTCTGAATTTTTCACTCTAACTAAAGCACAAGGCCTTCTTAGTTCTTATTGTGTGTAAAAATGTATATTTTAATTCCATCCGAAAATGAGTGTTTATAATTACCTCTCCTAGGAGCAGAGGAATCAGACACGCTCCTGGTGCGTCCAGGTGCAGGGGACTTGAGGTGGCCCAGGCCCCCCGGGGACATGTTGCTTCCAGTGGAGTGCTCTGAAAAGACATTGGGGGACTGGGGCATGTGCTGCGTCCCGGTGCTGCCGTCCCAGGTCCTCCAGTAGGCTTTCCGGCTTGACTCTGGGGATAGATGTTGGGTGACGTTTTCGGCAGAGTCGGGGGTGGCGGGGCCAGAGGCTGAAGCAAGGTTAAGGTTGAGAGATGTAAGTACAGGACAGATTTTAAAATGTCAACATGGAGCATTGGGAGGAAATGTTGTCTACAGGAAGGTCACCGAGATATTAAAAATGAATACAAGCTTAAATTGCATATAGGAGTAGACTGACAAAAAAACAGGAATCTTCCTTCACATGCATGTTTGTCGGTTTTATTTATTTTGCTTAAATGGAAGTAATTGTTGTTAATGACTTTTTTCCTAAACTTGTAGCATTACCTCCAGACAACAGTCAAAAATAAACAGATAATAATCATTTTCAAAAAGCTCAGCGGCAAGAAAAATCTAAAGAAGACAGGAAAACTGTCAGAAACATAGAAAATCTCTGTTCATTGTTTAATGCAGAGTAAAAGTTAACAATTTACAACCACGTTTACCTGCACACTTAACAGTTGAGTGATAAAACACACTTTACTTATGCATCAGTCAACAAACCAACCGTAACACACATCAGAGGGGTACAAACAGTCAATAGTCACCTGGCAGGTTGATTGTCTGGTCTCCAAGGAAGAGACGTCTGGCGATACTTCGACGGTACCAGGCTCTCGGAAAGGCCAAGATCTCACTCAGCCGTCTCATATCGTACTTGAAGGAAGCCGAGCCAATGTCACACACAGCTAAGGGGAGAATGTTATATTGATTCATACACGAGACACATTTTTCAAATTTTCTATATCGCATCATTTTGGCAGCATTTGCTCCTAAAAACACATCTGCAGGGACACAAGAAACAATCGCTTGTGCATCCTGAAGTTCAAAGATGGGAAATGGTGCATCTTTTCATTTCACAATGCTCGCTGCTCTCATTTCTAGGCTTGTGAAATGTCCCATTCCTACTCTTCAAGGGTTCACTTTTATTACATATTCCTTTAAATGTCCTGAATACAAAGGAAAAACTGATTGCTGCTTGACTACCAGATCATTTCAACACCTAAAGGAATTTAACAGAGCTGTGAATGAACATTTAAAACTGAACAAAACCACAAAACACAGAAATAATTTACCAGACTAAATACTGGGACCTTGGACTTAATAAAGACGCATTTTCCTTCATTATGCGTAATCCTTGCTGGTCTGAAAGCTTTTGGAAAAGGAAGTTGTTTACATGATGTTGAGGCACTGGGTACCAGAGGTGAGGACTTAGGTCACATGACTTGAACTTAGTCAGTCTTGACTTAAGGACTCAAATCTGATTTTCAAAACAAAGACCTAATCCCTCCTCTGTCCTGATGATGATTTGTGAAATTTGTGTTGTAATTTGTTCACAAAATGTATTAATTTCACTAACATTTCTTCACTGTCTAAAAATAAATCATTATAAACACAATTTAAGGAAACTCACAAGAAGCTGAACCTTAAACAGAATAACAGGAACAGTGAGTGTAATCTATTGCATCTCTAATCAAGAGACACCATCTTCTGGGGCTGTTGATGTACCTGAGATGTTGATGAGGGTGGTGTCCATTTTGCCACTTTTGGCAGAAATCAGGCTTTCAGTGAAGGTGGGGCCTCCACTGCGCCTCATCCTGGACAAGCTGACCTTCACAAACTCCAGGTTAATACTCAGAGAGTCTTTTCTTCCTGTTACCGATGATGGCTCCTCATCTACTGAGCCTTCCGGAGAAACAGTAAAAAATAGTCAATCATTAAACTTAAATCTAACTTCTGTAGTGGTTAGTTATCCACTGATGACAAGTGACATAGGATAATACTTTGCATTCTTTAGAACATAACATGAAATCATGGTTAGCCCAATACACCTTTTTATGTTACTTGAAAAAAATAATTTTCACAGTAAATGAGAGAAATAAGTGGTTATCGGCAGTAACATTAAAATCTACAGCCCTGTATTATTAACACAGAAGGATATTAAATAAGTTTTTCCTTTTCACTATCCATACCTAACGGCCCGGGGCCCGGAGGCAGCCCTGTGACTGCAGATTTCTGCTTTCCGGCGCCGTAGGGGTGGAAGACGTAGAGAGAGAAGTCAGACATGCAGGCGGTGAAGCTGAGGCCTGAGGAGGCACTGGGGGGGCCAGTGAGGTCAGACTGGCTGCTGCTGTGGCGGCTCCTACCCAGAGGGCTCCCCAGCAACGGGGATGCTAGAGGGAGGCAGGGGAGGACAGAAAAAAGAACAGAGGAAGTAAGACAAGTAGTTATACACAATAGGCATTATTATTTAAATATTACCAGAGGGCTATGTATTACAATTTATGGGTTTGACTTCCATCTGTAACCTGCATGACACACAGTTTTATAACTGATGAGTATGCTAATTAATATACAGATCCTAATAGGTTGCCTGATGCAAAATAAAGCATAAAAAAATGAACATTATTGCCATTTGTCTTTTAAAGCAAAATAAACACAAAAGTAAACATGCCTTGACTATATTATAAATATGACCTGAGATGCACTATTATAGAACAAAAAAGCAAAAGCATTGCAGAACCTGCATGATCTGACAATAAGACAGACTGGAGAGCAACTTAATGAATGCATGAGAACAAGCTGTGAGCAACATCAAATCACACAGGGCCCAGACGTGGCATGGAGCGACAGCTAATAGATGTGCTCACTGTGTTTGATTTAAGACTTCAACTGCAAACCGTCTGTTCTGCACATGTTTCTGCACACATTAGAGTGTCATTATTCTGCCAGTCATGCTCTGCAGACCTTTGCTAGGAGGTGTTTTGGAGATGTGTTGCCCTGGCGGAGTGGAAGAAGGTGGGTGAGATCCATCAGCGGGATGGGCTCCTGTCAGTGTCTCCAGTTCTCCGCGGTTAGAAGAGAAGACCAGGTCTAAAGAGGGCAGTTTGAGCATGCATTCCACCCTTGACATCGGCAGGCAGCTGAAGCGGATCTGTGAGGGCTGCAAACAGAGGTGTTAACTGAATTTCTCACTTCGGTGTAAGTTGCATAACTGCATGTCTAGATGTATGGCTTTACAGCTTGATGGATTGCAGACAGGGACTGAAGATATTAAAAAATATGCTGGAAAATAACCTCATAACATCCATAGCTTTCATTCATTTACATTTAAATAACCAGCAGTTGTTACAAAACATGGAAGGTAAAATGTGCTCAAGAAAACACCAAAGGATGAACAGTGAGCAGTTAGACATCAGACATGTTCAGCATGTGCATAACTTGAAGATTACTAATATTTATATTGGAAGTGCCAAAAAATAACCGTTTTGGGAAAAGGTATGCATGGTAATGCAGCAAATCCTGGGATATAAGGTCCCTATTAGTGGTCTGATGTTTTTCTAGGACAACAGGTGTACTGCAAAGCAACAAATATTTAGTCAAAATACAACTACTATCAAATAAAATAGCTTTGACAAAGATTTGGGGGGGGGCAGAATCCCTGACACATGGTTAATGGTTTGTAATTTTTGAAGAAAACTTCTTAATAGAAAAACTGGGACATGTATTGAAATGAAAAGGAACACAACTGGAGGAGAAATAGAAATCACAATAACAGACAACAATAACAGAGCTGCAAACAAATTTATCAATGGGACTGCAGGAATGATTGAAAAGTGAAAATTACTTTGTTACTGTTGTTGCCTGTGTTACAAAGGCTCAGGCTATAAGGATTTTAGAGGAAAAGAAAAATCAAGAAAGTGAAGGGGAAGTGTCACAGTAAGTGTTTTGGTACCTGGACTCTGACGTAGACAACCACATCCACAGGGAAGGACGAGTAGGCCGATGTGGAAGAAGAAACCAGGGAGGTGGTGGATTCCTCCAGCTGCTCCACCGCATCAAACTGACCCATGTCCTCCTCCTGAGAGGTGATAGCTGATAAGAGGACATAAGACAAAAAGAGGTCAACATGAAAACCAGACACAGAGAAAGGTGGGATTTTTTTTAAGTCTTACAACAAAATCTAAAAAGTAGCGTCAAACAAACCTGCGTAGTTTCTCTCCACAGGAGTGATTGGAATGGTCTCAAGTGCTTTTTCCAGGAAGTCCAGCAGACAGGGGCTGATGACCATTTCCTCTGGCAGAGTCTGGAGGGCCACCCAGGCATACAGCTTGGCCGTCTTTACTCCTCCACTGCCCTTCCCTTTGGCTGCAAAACACATATGGGACTTTGAGTCATTTGAGGCTTGGACTGCGTGTCGACAACACTTCAGAAAGTTCGTCTCATAAACTTGAAACAGTTTTTTTTTTTAAATTGTCTTCGGTGCCCTCCCCTCTGCGGTACGCATCAATATGCATGAGCCCGTTTGATCAAAGGTGCCCTCTGGATTCATGCTTTAAAATGAAGGATGAAATCACATGCATTTGATTCGGTGGGTCCGAGTGTGGATGTAAATCATCAGCTCGGGGAGGCGTGGCGCACTAGTGTCGGTGATTACAGATGGTGCTAGGGCATGCAATTCAAAATGAGGGAATGCTCAGTACCTGATGGAATAGGTGGGGGCGGGGGAGGTAGGAGCGAGTTAGTCTTGCTTTGGACAGCATTGGGAGGGTTGGGAGGGCCGCTATCTTTCATACCATACAGCTTGGACTCTTTGGAGAGAGTGCGAGGGAGGGAAGATCCACGGGAGGCATTGGGCGACTCCGTCTTCAGCGTCTTGGAGTTGTAGTGCAACTGGGGGAAAGAAGATGAATAATTAATGACTTAGAACACACACACATGAAAACAACAGCGCACAGTAGAAACTTGTGGACAATTCGGGTCCCGAGGGAGGCACCTTAACATCTACTCCTGGAATGTAGAATACTGTGGTCTCCATGTCGTTGGATTTGGTCTGCAGGGAGGAGGGACATTTTTTGCCAGCGAGGAGATGGGTGGTGGAGGTGTAGGTGGGCTGCAGCTTCTTCTTCTTTGGGGGAGACTCCTGGTCCAGACTCCTGAGGCTGCGCTCACAGCTCCTATGAAACCCAAATGGAGAAGAGTCTCGTCATAAAAGAAAGTCTGCTTCTGCCTTATTGTGTTTGGTTATTGAGTAAACAAAGTTTTTGTTTCCTGTATCTGCTGAGAATAAACTACAGCATTAAGTTTCATCCGGCAAATCACTCAAGTGGCTTTTGTAATGCAGGGTTCCATTTAACTGTTAACACTGATGTTACTTCAAAAAAGAGCCACAGCAGGACAAGTGAGTCAGCCTTGAAATAAAATTCTGCTCTCTCTACAGTAGTTATCAGAATAAGAAATGTGCCTTTCATCGTACCTTCTGAGGGAAATGTCCTCATGCTCTGGCTGCTGCGTGGTGGGGTGAAGGACACACTTCCCGCTGTCAATCTCCACACGGACATCCAGCTCAAAGTCAATGTTTCTCTCAGTTGCTGAGCCACTGAAGCCGCGGCCGGCAGGTGTGCTTGGCCAGCGCTCGCTGAACAGCTGACTCACAGCAGAAAACCCGGAGGACTTCCTGTGAGACGCTTGCCTGGAAAGAAACAAGAAAGGAATTGTAAAGCGAGTACCGAAAAAACCATCAAGCTTTTTTTTTTTTTTTTTTTTTTTTTAAAGGCAATAAAAAAAATATTTAAATTAAAAATTAAT
>JAPZDY010000007.1:19783872-19808913 GCA_029783645.1 Ctenochaetus hawaiiensis
TTTCATCTGTGCCTGTAAGGAAATTTACAACCTGTTACACTGAGAGATGGAGGTGTGTGTGTGTGTGTGTGTGTGTGTGTGTGTGTGTGAGTGAGAGTGTGTGTGTTCCTGATCCATAAACAGCAAGTGACTAGTGTAACTTCATGCATCCATAAAGAAATCCATAACATAGCATCCGTACAGGGTTATTAATATGATAATAGTAATAGAAATTATAAAAATATGTTTAGTTTTTAACTCATTGGTATTGATTAGGACTCAGTATTGGCTGAAGCACAGAGTTGAGGTATCAGTGAGGAAAGAACGGTATCAGAACATCTTCAGACTCTTAACCTGCCTCATCAAACAGGCTTGTTAGTTAATGATCTGAGTACCACAAGTGATCAGTGACTCATAAACAGAATAGAAAATTTTTTGATATGGGTATTTTTTATCATCACGGGCCTCTCAGTGTTAGTAAACATCCACATTTGGTTTGTTGCTATTAGTAATTGATTGTGTCCTGCGATGACTTTTCCTTTCCCCACCACTCATTTCAGCCCCTGAAGCCCCCCACAGACGTTTATCATCATTTTAGTGTGCAGTTCATTAAAATACTGTTAATAAAAATAGTCAACTGAGCCAAACTTAAACCTCGTCCTCTTCCTCCCCAGTCTCCAACCCCCCCGTGCCCGAGGCTCTGCCCAGACCAGCTGGAGCCTCCACAGCCGCATGAAGCAGATCAGCACACATGGCTGTGATCACACACACACACACACACACACACACACACACACTGAAGGAGCAGAAGTCTAATCTTCCCTTGTATGATACTCATCTGCAAAGGGAAGGAAGCAGCCTATAATACACATGACTCATAATCATACATGCAAAAGTCAAACACTCCACTGAAAGTCTGCACACATACATACATACATGTAGGGAAATCACACACACACACACACATTTTTTTTTTTTTTTTTACCAAACAGAGAAACACACTATTGTAAAGTACAATTCCTCGTGCTGGTGTGCACTCACAGCTTTACTGTACGTTTTTTACTTCCTTCTTCCTCCTCGTGCACACTGACACACTAACATTCATACTGAACACACACTGTATGTGGTTTAAAAGCAAAGAAATCATGTTTTATCCTCTTGGTTTTCTACTCAGTTCATCTTAAGGTTTAATTGATCAACTTGTAGGCATATTTAATGTTTCAACAACATTGTTTTGGCCATCAAATTACTTGTGATGCTTTCTTGAACTGCAACAAGTGAGACCCAGATTGAGCTCTTCAGGACTCTGATATGTGTAGACGCATGACAAATTTAAAGAAAATCTAAGTGGAGAAACTCAGAATTCAAATGTCCCCACGGCTCACCAAAAGGTTTCATGAATGTAAAACCGATGTGAACTGTTTGTCACGGTCCTCACAATCTCCAGATCTCAACCCAACTAATCACCAAGGGGAGATTTCGCAGCAACAAGCTGACAACTCCTCCTCTGACAAAACCACCTCCAATAACACCTCCGCCATCATCAAAGCACAAAACAAGGCCAAATCTGTTGGAAGAGTTTTGGCTGTTTCCTTTGTAAGTTTCAGATACTTGAAGCTATGATAGGCAACATCACCTATTTTTGGAAAATTGAGAAACCTTTTTTTTTTTTTTTTTTTTTTTTTACAGGCAAGAAAATAAATCTTGAAAGTAAAACTTAATGGTGCTTCCTTTAATCTAACATTCATCATAGGAATGCTTGAGCGGGCAGAAAACAAGAAAGGAAAGAAAACAAAAAGATGACTCACAAAGGCCTTCGGTAGCACAGCGGCCTCTCGCGCTCAAACTCGTCCTCCTTTTCGGAATCATCGGAGGACGAAGAGGATAAGTCGTCGCGTCTCATGTCGTCGTGCTGGAAAGGAAGTATTGGTGAGAAGACAGCAGGGGTGACAGGGGCACTAAAAGCGGAGTGATGGCCCTCCATGACGGGTGGAGAATGAAGATGATGGTGATGGAGAGGATGGGATGGCTCATCAATGGTGACTGACAACAGGTCCACCTCTGTCTCCTCAGGAAACTTCAGAGAAGGACAGAGAGACAAACTCACACAAGAGGACAGATTTCATGTCTTTTTAAAACTCTTTCTACTTAAAATCTTAAGTAGGAGGGTTGCCAAGGAATCAAAAATTTGAAGGAGATAGGATTCTGTCGACTGGACAATGAGGATTATTTTCTTAATTATATTTCATCTTCACTTAAAAGGTTAAAGTCAAATATTACAGCTTAAAGTCTGAATGGTATAGTTTCATGACCAATGACAGAACACTACCAGCTTCCAACTGTTCTCAGATTAGCCAGAAGGTCATGCACTTTTTGTGAGGGGGAATGAAATAGACAGCGTGAGACAAGGAAGAAGATGAGAATGACGAGACACCCCACCAGGAGAAAAGGTGAAACACACTCTCAAGAGGGTGACATTGGAAAAAAAAACACCCAAGACTGGTTTTCTTAAAGACAAATGGAAAAAAGCCCCATGTCAAAAGTACCAACAGATCCCTGGGAAAGGTATTGACAGAGCCTGAATCCTGCTGAACATCGATAAAAGTGTTGAAAACTAATTTAAAACTAATCTGTTCGGGGGCCTCTCAATAACAACATTTGTCCTTATCAGTCTGGTTTTCTTGACTGACAATCCAAACTTCGACCTTTCCAGGCAGCAATCTAATGACAGACATACAACCCTGATTCAACCCCTGATTCCTGAAACCTTTCAAGAATGTGCCTTATACCTCCTCATGTTACCTGTTACCAATGAACCTATTTACCTGCGGAATTTTACAAACAGGTGCTTTTTGAGCATTCCACAACTTTGCCAGTCTCTTGCTGCTTCTTCCCCAACTTGTTTAAAATGTGTTGCTTGCATCAAACTCGGAGTAAGCATGCATTTACAAAAAGTGGATGAGGCGATAAAACATTAAACATACCGTCTTTTCACTTTTTTCAAATGAGTATGTTTTAAAAAAAGATTAGAAAATCATCACTATTTTAGTTATGTTTTACACTGCATCCCAACTCTTACTGAATCAGTGTTAGATAAGCAAATGTACTTATCTGTAGTCAGGTAGGTGTTAAATAAATAAAGTCGCATAGCTTTATGCAGTCAAGGAGAGTAAATATTGGAGTTATTGTACAGTGAAAAAGATTCTGGTCATTCAAGCAGGAAAAATCTCCCTGTTGCTAGTTTCATCAACATTCAGTCAGGGCAAATAAACTTAGCAAAGTTTAATTTGCTTATAACTACATATAATCTGGTTAAGAATAGGTTGAGTTAGTCCTAAATTTCTAAGGACTTTTTGTCACAAATGAGTTAGATACAGTTTGAGTCTCAGCTGGCTGATTATAAACCTCAGTATGATGACAAGAATGAAGAAGTTACGCAAAAAATTTCTCTTAAAACTAATGTGTCAGTGTTACACAATACAATAGAGATATTCTAATTAGTCAGTAAGTGAGCTTAAGAGTTGGCAATAGGACTTTTTAACTTGGACTAAAGGTGTAAACTAAAAAAGTATACCAGTACTGACAATAGGCAATATTAAAAAAAAAAAGAAAAAAAAGAAAGAAATATTGATAATGTGTTAGAGATACACAAATATTACTATCAGGAGGAGATATTATTTTTTATATATAATGAGATATTAAATGATATAGCTGACAATTGTTTTTTTTTATTATTATTATTTTAAAATTTCCATGCTAAGATAATTCTTAATTCCCTGGGCCGGATGTAAAAAGCCCCCCTTTGGACAAAGCTAACTTGCTGCAGGCTTTAACTTCTTGTTGATTGGCCAGATAGAAGAGAAGGGCATCAAGCTCAACAGAAGCCCTTAAGCTTTAGGTTTTTTATAAAAGTGCCATATTTTCATATGTACTATTATATTATCTCAAACAAACCTGACTATTGTGCGGAAGATTAGAAACCTTTTCACTATTATTTACAGGAGAAAAATGTCAATAAGGTTCGGGGCATGAATTATCAAAATCATCTAGTTATTTTATCATTAACTTTTCCTCTTTATTGGAATTATATCAGATAATTGTAAGCTTAAATCAACATCCATGAATTTTAAAACTGGATTGACGTCTATATGTAATTTTAGCCTAACCTGATTTTGATCTCATGTTGTCAGACATGAATGTAGAACCAGTGCTGGCGAACAACAGTACATCAGAGGCAAACCATGCAGAATTGTTAGAAATAAGTCAAAATATTAAGGTTGAAGAAAGGTTGATTTGGCTTTGATTTTATGCACTTTCAAGACAGGATGAGAATGTGTGACTCATTTCATTTATTAAGCAGCTTCTCAACCATAAACTTGCATTTACAGGTGAGTTAAGAAATTTAATTTCTCAAAGCGTGCTTGGGTGAGGATCAGGGACAAATTTTTAATGTCTCTGGTATTTATTATTTATCTGGTATTAATAAGGGTTAATTTGATATGGTAACATCTATATTTTTAATGAAATTCCAGTTTTGTTTGAGGATCAAAGAGCAGTGTGTAATCGTTTAAAAGAACATACTTTTTCAGTATAACACCGGCGAATATGTATCCACATACAGCATCCTGTTTTGATATCGCATGTTCAAATAGCCATCTGCACTGTCTTGGTAATTACAGAGGAAAGGAGGGAGGTATTTGCTGGTGTTAGTTTTGATTTTCAATTTGTTAATCAAATCTTCTGAACCATATACCTTAAATACCTCTCCTGGACTGACAGGTGAGTATGCAGAGTCCAAAGCCAGATTATTTATCTTCAATCGAACAGAAGAATTGTTACAATGAGCTCATCCAGATGGAAATAAAAAAAAAAAAAGATATTGCTGGTCCACCCCATGACCAAATGACACTGTCACAGTTTCATGTAAATATCATGTATGAACACATCAAAATGATGAACAAATACAGTCAATGACACAAGGAAATGGAGGATGAGATGAAAATCTTCTAGCTGTATGCAAAAAACTAAAAATACTTTTTCATTGCTTTAATTACTGATTCAGTGAGAACAAGTGTGTCAAGAGCATACTGACAGCAGTGCAATCAAGTCTGTACAAACTGAAAAACTGTAATAGCTTTTCTCTGTCTTATCACCATGTGAGATATGTAGGATATTTTTGGAAATAAGTTTACCGAGTCCTGGATGTTGAAAGTGACTCGGGGTCCAGGAGAGGCCGCATCCACACGCATATCTGGCAAGTCATCCACATCTCCCAGTCTGGAACTATGAACACATTAAAGTGAGACATCAACCTGCATGGGACGCATAAATACAAATTTTAACAATAAAAGTCACCTTCTTACTGGATCCAGGTAGGGTGGTACAGAGTATTTCAAAGCTTCAAAGCTTTATTCATTATATTGACATTCAAATTTTAAATAAAAATTTGAATTTTAAATAAAAATTTGATATATATTAAGATTGTTGAGTTTATTGCAACTTTATGCTTTATATACTTTATATACTTTATATACTGCCTTACGTTTGGCACAGAACTGCTTTCTGACTGGAGCAGCTCAAGTTTGTGCATTCTGTAGCCAAGTATCCTTCAATGTTTGTGGACTATTACCTGTGATGTGTAACCACACAAACAGTGCTGTGTGTTGGACATCGATTGAGTATACAGAGATATGATTACAGGCAAAGAGGCAACTGCACTGAGGCACTAAATACATTTTAGGGTGATGATAATGTAAAATATGATGATGGACATTTGAAGCTATATTTGAAAAACCTTAATAGAAGCTCAAATCTTAAGAAATGACTAGCTGTACAGCCATAGTTTCAGGGAATATTGTCAGTAAATACTTCCTCCTCAAATGATTGGTCAGATTAATTTCCATTTATTTCGAGTCAATTATTCAGCTGCAGAGTCTATGTTTTTCCATGCTAAAGGTCCGACATTGTGTCAACTGTTTTAATATCATTACTACATTAATTCCGGGATATCTGCATAATTACTATAAACAAATGAGATAACCACATTCTCTCCTCCACACTCCATCTAATTTGTGAGTCACTGCATCCTCTCCAGGAAGGTTAATGGCAAATGTGTTTCAAAAACATGTAGTGCTAACAGCAGCGGTGTCAGACAGGGGTTACCTGGCCTTGTTTGTTTACTGTAAATGCTGGATGAAGCACTCTTAACATTATAATTTCAATAATAACATGATACCAAGTAAGGTTGCTTTATTTTTTCTTTTTTTACCTCTGTCTGTCCATTCTTTTCAGAGGAGGTCTGCCGGCTGCAGCTGAGATACTTTTTGAGCGATTGTAGCTTGGTTTGTAGCCAAGACCCCACTTATCCTTCAGAGAGGCGGCCTGGTGACGAACAAAATCATAACCAAGGTATTTTAAATGAGAGACATTCAGGTGTTTCAAGGCAGCATTAGGTAACAGGCAACATACTAACTGACAGTTTCCAAACTATTTTGGTGAGTTAATTGCTCGCTGAGGAAAGTAAATAGCTAAGTATTGACCCTCATGCTGGAGCGCCGCAGTTTCTTCCGGACGTCTCTCCTGATGTCGTTGACGGCCACAGACTCCAGCTGCTGATAGCGCTGGATTTCCTGGTTGATGGTGCCTTCACTTGCTCCCAGTTTCCTGTGTTTAAAAATAGAGAATTTAGATAGCTCTAACAGGATAAGAGTAATTTTAACACAACTTTTTATCATGGAAACCATTAAGAATGAGCAATATCAATGACCTTCCACCATCAGAATGAACAAATTAGAAAGCAGGAATCTTACTTGAGGTCGTCGATGACCTTGGCCTGTTCGTTCAGCTCTCTGATGTCCACCACTCTCTTAGTGAACTTCCTCCCACGAGCGTCAATCACCTGGTTTCCCATCACCATCTGCCTTCTGGGGTCAATGGTTTCCTGTTGGGTCAAAGCAAGAATTTACACCTGAATAGGTTCATCTTCTAAAACCAATGACAACATGAAACAAAACCAACATATAAAGCCAAACCACACTGTCCAGAAAAAACAAATTCACCGGGCAGCAGTCACTGTAAATAAGAAATCATTCTTCCCAGATCCTTCTGATCAAATGTGAGTGATTTTAATAATCATGTTTCAATCAGAAAAAGATTTATGTAGTTTAATCCACACCCTGTGCCATAAAACAAAAAAACATGAGACACCACCACCACCATCACCACTTAGTGAAAGAGACATAAAGAGAATTAAATAAAGCTCCATTTCCACAGGGAAAAGTGAAACAAAAACAAATTTTAATTTATCATTGAAGCTCGAGGAGGTCAGTCAAAGCAAATGCTAGGCAACACTTTTTTTTCCATTATCATGCTATTTAGCTAAAGCATAAAGTAGCATTGCTCAGCATTTTAGAATCCACAACCTTATCTGATAACTACAGGCGACTTAGATTTAACGCCCCTTTTTGAAAGTGATTTTGTTTCCCCAGAAAAAGAGTATCACACTTTGGCTGTCTACGTACACAAGCCCAGGAGACGGGTCTTTTGGCCCTGGCACTGCCCGCTCGCAGGCGAGGCGATGCACAGTTTAAGTAGTCGGCTGGGACAGACACACTCTGAGGCCTGGGACTAAAGCCCAGGATATGGTTTACCAGACGCTTCTTTAATGTCAGCCGAGGACTGAACTGACTCTCTGGACTCTGTAAACAACGGCAGGGACAGGTGGGTGGAGAGGTGGAAGAACGGATGACTCAGGTCAGACTTTATCTCGTGAAGCTTTACAGGTAGGCCAGGTAGGACTTGTTCAAGGATGGTTCACCATTTGGGGAAAAATGTTTATTCATTTTGTTTGCATATAGTAAAATAAAGAGAGATACCAGTCTCATGTTTTACTAAAATGTGAAGCTACAACAAACAGCAGGTTCACTTAGCTTAGTCTGAAGGTTCAAAGATGACATATCCATCGATAACTTACAAAAAAAAAAACAATCTATCTTGTTTTATATGTACAAAGAAAACAACAATTTTACATTGGGTTGTGTGGTGAGCTATTTCTTAGCCAGGTGCGATGGTGTCTTTAAGTCTTGGTGTCACTGTGAGATTGCTAGGCAACAAGTGTAGATACTGGCACAAAACACTGCATGAAACCGCTAATAGTCACTTTAAAGGTGCTAGAAGGCTGATTTAGTTGTCTTCACACAGAGCCAAGCTAACAGTTTCAGCTTTGCATTTAATAAAAACATATCTGAGTTATATCATTCTTCATATCTAACCTTCAGCAAGATGAAAAAAAAGCATATTTACTTATTTGTTAAAATATTACTCTAACTCATGACAACCATCGGTAGAACTTTTAGAGGCTGAAATTTTTCCTTCATTTTTCTGTTGAAACTTTTGAGTCTACAGACACTGAATCGATCGATTTTTTTCCTAATTCCTCTAACTTGCTGTAGACAGCATACAATAAAAAGCTGGGACGTGTGTGTAGCCTTTTCTGACTGACCATGTGGATGGTGGGCGACATGGTGTCAGGTTCGTCCTCATCTGAAAGGTCAGCCATGTTGACAGAGTTCAGGTCGGCGATGTCATCAATGTCCTCCTCGCCTGTCAGTGATGTCAGCGTGTTCCCCAGCGCGTTGAGGCGCTTGCCGATGTTGGGATCCATGTGAACATCAATGCCGCACATTTTCCAAAGCACATTCAGAGTCCAGGTACCAGCACTGCTGCTCTCTGTTTTTGAAGAGGAGGAGAGGAAAGAACAACAGAGGTTTTGAATGAAATTGATGCAAAATAACATTTTCAATCTACTGTTTCATGGGCATTGTGCAGCTGTGGGGTGCCGTCAATATTTTATGGATCAGAGCTCAGCTAAAAGAACTTGCCTGCAGAGGGCTGCCCTGTGGTCCTGGAACACACTTCATATGTACCATCAGGGACCACACCTGTGAAGAGACCAGGCACAGATACACAGGCAACAGCCAGTCAATGATTCAGAGGAGATGCATGCAAAAAAACCCCATCAAAATCCACTTTTTTATCCACCTAAATTAAGGTAAGTTATCTCATAGAGACAGACCTTGCAAATTGTTGTGTATTCCGATTTTGTTTCTGGTAATAAAACTGAAGCGCAATGTGTGACAAAATTCACAAAATGCTTCACTCACAAGCATTCATGACCAGATCCCCTCGGATTTCAGGCTTCCAGTCATCCCAGGAGGTCTCAAAGCCCTCGGCAAAGCGGATGCAGAAATTCTTGAAGTGGCCCTTGCTTACCAGGGACTCGGAGGAGCAGGCAGTGATCAGTGTGCTCTCAATGGTCAAGACCAAAGCTGAGCCGGTGTCAAAATCTATGCTGTGGTTGGCCTGGCAGAGGGGCAGGGACAGGGTTAGTAATGCCTCAAGAGAGGGTGAAGTACATAAAAAAAGAAAAAAAAAACACTTCCATAGGTTCAGGAAAGGCAGAGTCAGCTGGTAACACTTCATTCTACAGGCCTGCATTTCCACATATAAGTTAAATAAAATTATGATCAATACTCGTTTTTACGTAATTTTGAATATAATATTCCTTTGGATCAAGACATTATAAAAAGCAAAGTTATGCGGCTTTCTTTTTTTATTTTACCTATGAGTGAAATGTTATCCAGCTTTTTAATTTGTTAGATTGTTTTTCAAATATTGCCCATATTACCTGAATTTCTGTATTTACTCAACATTGGTCACAAGTAGGGGCGCGTTTATCGTTCAAGTCCTAACTGGAGGCAGGTATGTTTACCTCCTGAGCAACAAAAGATCTATTATGATGACATGGATTGATATAAGACGACGATTTTTGGAGCAATTACTGCAGGAATCCAGGTAATTTCCCAGGGCCCACATGTTTTGTCTTAAAAGATCAGATAGAGCCTGCCATGTGCACCACTGTGCCATTAGAACCAGCACTATGTATAAAAGATCACACAATTTTAAGGCAGCCTCTGGACGATTAGCAGGAAAAATTTTCACATTTCCATTTTAGCAAGACGTAAGCAATAGTCTGGACACCAACTGGCATAACCTCCTTTTAGTAAGAAGTAATTACACACCCAAACACCTCAGACACCAGAGCAAGCTTCATTAGTTGTTATGCCAGCTTCATGGGGGAAGTGTGACTTCTGCAATCTTGCACAACCTCTGCCATTTTTTCAACAAACAAACACTGGTGATGCAGTGTCATGGAAGATTATTGATCACAGTAAGTCATCGTCCAACTACAAGCATTCACAAGGTGTGTAATAAATTGTGGGTTACTTTTTTTGCATTTTTATGCCGGCCTACTGATGCGTTGGCGCCGGCTTCAGAGTTGATGCCCTCCGAAGCTGGTACTTGTCCTCTCTATGAAAATAAGTGTGACATAACAGCTGGTATATGTTTTCCTTGTGGACATACTGGATATATAACAAGACAACTGTTATGGAGCATTCATTAATATCAAGTCTCTCCCCACTACATATTTCTTGGGGTGGTGATGTAAATCTTGCAAAAAGAAAAAAAATGCTTGGCGGTATTAGTAGATGATTCTGAAATATTTTACAACATATAAAAATATTAAGAGATAAAAACTAATAAAGCAAAACTTTCAAGGACACACAGTATGACATTTTCTTCAGATCTCCTAGATAGATTTATCATCACAACACAAAAATTACAAAGAAAGAAGCACGAAAACATACAAAAACACACATCTCTTAAAAAAAAATAAAAAAATAAAAAAAAATCTGCGTCTTTATTGCACATCTGTGTTTTCTGTTTAGGTCAGTCAGGATGTACATGTGCTGTTGCGTGTTGAATCAGCTGTTGTTTATTTTGCATTTAAAGTGCACATCATAGTGGTTGCAGAATGAAGGTGTGAGGGGGCAGATTGAATAATAGTCTGGACGCTAATGACCTATGTAGAGGAAACACTGATATTCAAATTTTTAACAGGAGAATTGTTCTTTTTTCAAAAAGTTAAGAAAATGAATGTTATTTTGTTTTTAGGAAAAAATAAGTTGAAGCAAAATTAACACCTTAAACACTGGAACAGTAAATTATCTGATGGAGATAATGATATTCAAATGTTCTTTATTCAAAGAGAGGCAAAATGTCTTATTTCAATTATTTATTTAGTTTTATTTAATTTCATTTATTTTATTACTGTTCACTGTTTTATTATTTTGTCTGAAAGACCTTGAAGCAAACAGATTAAAAAACTGCTGCCGTTTTTCACAGTAGTTTGCAATTCTAATAGTTGAATTCTGGCATCTAGATTCAGGGGTTTAAACTCTACAGCTCTACTAAATAGAGCTTAAAAAATCAAAAGCCAAGTACAGCAGATTACCTGGGATGTGTTAGTGATGGGCAGGCAGATGCCCAGGTCGTTAACAGTCAGCTGCAGAAAGAGGGTGCTGAAGGCCTGGGCTGAAGTCTGCTGTATGCCTGGCAGCTTGTCCACCACCTCTTTGGTGGCCACATGAATGTCTTTGTTGAGGGCCAAGCGCTGCTCGTTCCAGTTGTCATATGCAGCCTTGTAATTCAGCCAAAAGAGCACAGCTGCAGAAAGGGCACACAGTTAGATTAGATCTGTGGCATCAGTTGCTGATTTTTCTTGTGTTCGAAAATCAGATGCAATTCCATAACAGAGTAGGTGGAATTCTTAATGGAAACTGAAGGCAGAGTCATAATGCAAAATTTTGAGGTTCCTGCTGTTTTCATTATGTATTTACTGTCAACAAACGTGGCTAGTAGGAAACTGTTGCAATGTTCTTCCCACACAACAAAAAAAACAGCTTTATGTAAAATTGGAGTTGAGTTTTTTAATACAGCTTAAGGATGTGTAATTATTTAAGAATGTTTTTATTCCAGTAACCTAACCATGATTAACGCTGATGACACCAGTGGGAGTTAACCAACAATGCTGATGATTATATCAGTCTGAAGCTTTGACATTTGCTGGATGTGATGCAGAGAAAAAGGAAACCAAACCTCTGTCGAAAGCCACCGGCTGGGCGAATACGATTGGCCTGTTAAGTGTGATGAGGACAGCTTCCTTGTCTGAGGAGCCACTGATCTCCTCCTGCAGAGCATTCCGCAGACCAATCCGGGTTCGGAAATACGCCACCTGGTGGAAGTCTGAGCCGGCTTCTTCATACACCTGTAAAGTCAAAGGAGGAAGTTGCGTGGATAGTGAACTGTTTTGATCAAATACAAGCAGGGAAGAACCTTTTTTAAAGTATGGATTTTTTACGATTGCTTTACGTGTTCGTGTAGAAGTTGGTGACAGAAAAAAAGAGAGCCTTTATTTTACTACTATGAGGTTGATCTGCACCTGGTGTTTGACGATCTGTCCAAGAGCCAGGTTGAGATCCACTTGACATTTGCCGAACAGTTTAAGGTAACTGCTGCTGCCTCCGGGCTGAGCCTTACACTGGATCCTGTTGGATAGCTCCAGCTCGATGAGGCCTGTCTCAAAGCGTACAGCTCGCATGGAAGGAGTGGTGGCTGTCATCTGAATTCCCTGTGAAAAAGAAAATGACGTTCAGAAAATTCCTCAAAGCATAACTGACACTAAAAAAACGAAAGAAAAAAAAAGAAACATAAAAAAACAACAGAAATCATTCTTCTCATTACTTCAGCCGATGGGTCTCGCATGCTCATGTGTAGTTTTGATTTCTATGATGGAAGAAACTTAAACGTGACATACCTTGAACATGAGGCTCACAGAATAAAGCAGGATTTTTGGCTTGTCTGCATCTGTTGAGGTGTCATGTTCGTTCCACAGAGGGATGGGTTGTTCTCCTCCTGCATGCACAGACGGTACACAAGTCAACCACTCAGGTTCAGTCTGTGCCGAATATTGTGTGATAAAGTGGGATTATGTCGTCTGTGTGTGTGGGCGTGTGTGTGCATATGTGTGAGCTGTATTAGCTGTATAGTGAAGACTGCTCCCTGATGTGAAAAGTTCCACTACTCTCATTACTCTTTCTTCTACAATGGCATAAACTTCTCAGTTCTCTCTGTTAAGCAATTTAATTGATCAGGCTTAGTGAGTTAAACAAATTACTATCAATACTGATGTGGAATTAAACTTGACTGGATTTGTGCCAGTGCCTTGGGCATTGTTTTGTGTGGAAAGCACTTAAGCAGTACAGGCTACAGAATACTGTGGAAAACAGTCAGATGTTTAAGATTAGATTAAGTTTATCGATCAGAGAAAAAAAAAACACAGGGCCATTGCAGCAACAAAACAAAGGATATGGTTTTTGTCTTTGTTGTTTTTTTTCTGACCAATCAATGGACGGTTATGTTTAACTCCACTTTAGTATAGAATGAGTTTGTAAGGTACCTCAACAGAAGAGTACACACAACAGGACAGCTTGGAGTGGTTCTATCAGTACCATCCAAAACTTCTGACAATGACAAACAAAGCATTAAATATTTTAAAGCACATTACCTGAGACTTTCTGAATGACCTCGTTGACCTCCTTCATGAAAACCTTCTGTAGGAAAACCAAGTGGTTGAGCAGGTCTGTGGTCAGGTTGTGCTCAAATGAACCAATCTGTATATCAGAGGGGACGAGTAAAAGCAAGGTAAAATCAATGTGGGATGCTCTGTGATTCTGTTTTGGTGGCTATAAAATTTTGAAGGCCCATCATGAGCCTCTTACCTCAGCTACGCAGCGCAGGTAGTTGCCTTGGAGGTAGTTTCCTTGCTTTGCTGGGAGGTCATCTGGTGCCCAGCCCTGGTCTGAGTGGCTCTCATGGTCCTCCATGATGTACTCCCCTGACATGGTGACTGGAGGCAGGGTAAGGCTGGCTGAGGGCGGCATGGTGGACATGTCCACTGGGGACACCTTTGACTGGAAGCAAAGCTTGTGGTTTGGTAGCTCAAAGGTGAAACTGGTTTGTGCACCTAAAAAAGAAGGAGTGAGGGAAAAAAAATTCTTTGGATTTACTTTTCTGGGACTGCCTCAATGCTGATATTAACATCAGAAAGACAAAGACATTTGTCAATCAGTTTTTATAAATAAATAAAATAAAATACCTTATGATAATTATTGAGGTGGACATGGAACAAGTGGAAAAAAGCTCTGTCCACCAATGGTTAACATCAAAATCATTGACAGACCTCTTTTGACACAAACCTGTCATGCCGTGGCTCTTCACACGACCCATTTTGTACTCGGCTTTTAGCGAGGGCAGCAGGGCAGCCCCAATGGTGATGCCATCCATCATGGCGCTGAACTTGAGGACGATGGGCTTCTTTTCCAGACCCTCGGGGAGCTGAGGAAACTCATTGGCTTCTACGGGAGTCTGATTGATGCTGGATGCTTTGTCAGAGGGCTGGGGGGTGGGGGTGTCCTCCCTATTAGGAGGCTGACTGTTGGAAAAAAAAAAAAAACACATTCACTCACTCAAGTCATAACTGGTTTATTATCTACAAAAGTGTGGAATTTGAATTCATAATTCTTGCCATTTTAATGCTGGACTGAATTTGCTGTCACATCAGTGACAAAACTTTAAGACTCTACCGGTACTTGTTTGGAAGCTGAAACACACTACAAAACTGCTGATTTGATTTAGTTATGCATCCATATTATTATGTAGAGGTTTGCAGATACTGGCTCATATTCCTATGAACATCAAATTATGGTTCAATATCCTTGGTACACCTACAACTCTATAAATATATTAACATAATTCAGAATGTTACCATGGAAACGGACCACACACACAGGCTTTGAAAGTCGTTAACTGACAACAGAATGAAAATACTGAAGTCACCTGTTATGAAAGTTGCATGATGGATTCATTTAGGATTTATATATAGTGTACAGCAGTTTAGAGCCCCATTACCTGTAAAACTGTAAAAATGAGACTTTATTTAAATAGAATGAAATGATAGAAAGCTGAAGCAGACGTACATGTTGGAGGGCTGGCGGATGAGGTCAGAGATTTGTTTGGAGAGCTGGTGGGAGCTGCGGACCATCATGCTGTGCAGAGTAGCGGGGTGCTGGGGGATGTTGATCATGATAGCCCCCACTTTGAAGACGGCTGCGTTGTTGGTCTTAAGGCCCCGCTGGGCGCTGTACAAGGCCTGAGACTTGGCAATGTTGCATTTCACCACCGTCCTGAAACACAGAGTCAACTGGAGTGAGCAACCGGACAGAAGATTTTATTAATGTTTTTTGGTTTTTTTTCAGATGTCGTGGACATTTGAATGGATATGAAACTTGAGTGAAAATATTTAGTGACATCGAACACTGAAACACCATGCAGATTCAGGACAGTATTCACTTTTCTGGGCACAAGTGAGCAATTATAACAGTGACACATGTTTCACTATGAATGAATAAGGTAATGACTTGTACACTATGGCAGACAAATGCAGGGTCTCTTATGCAGAAAACATTTTTGATCCTGTCTCTTATAGCAAATACATGGCATTCTCAGATGACTTATGAAGGTTCTTTTCTACATTCTATATAACATCTACGTATATATCCTGAAATATCAGACTGATTGTGAGATATTTCAGCATTTTGTCAGACTGTGAACATTAAGAGGACAGACGAGAATAAACATGTTCACAAATACAAAATGAAACCAGCCAACTTTCTGCTTTCATGAAACCAACAGTGATGATAACCTTAAGGTCTCTATCACTCTTCACTGAGAAATACACATGGGTGACAGGCAACTCAGACAAATGAAGGATGTGCAATCAAGGGTAGCTTTGATTTACTGATGCACATGAGCCCTAAATAGTAGCATCAACATACAGAAACTCTTGTTTAGCTGTGCTGGTGGGAGATGTTGGGAAATCCTCCAGTCTATGCAAGTGGTTGGAAGGAAAAAAGATAAGGAATGTAGAAAAAATAATGAAAAGGAAAAAAGAAAGAAGAAAAGCAGAAGAAAGTGTGAAATAGTTTTGAGACATCAGAAGGTTAAAAGAAAGCAAGAACATTAAGGTGCCACCCAGAGTGAAAGAAAATATCTTTAAACAACTGCTGACAATCTGCTAATATGGCAGACAACATGCTTTAATTGCGGCACATTTGCATTAAAGGCTGCTGTTGATTATCAAGTAATCAATGTTCTTTGTCTGCACATTACATTCATTTGAGGAAACAGGCGGATAGGGAAATATGTGTAGTGGCACTGCAATCATTCTTACTTACAGCTGAATGTTGGGCAATTTTATACATCAGTAACGACAACAAAGAGCAAAGCTGTCTGGCATATACAAATTCAAACACATGGGTGCGTACAGTATGAAAATAGGATTAAGTCTCAGTTTTATTTTCACAGTGGCTGCCTCTGTTAAATAGAATGAAATAAAAAAAAGCTTATTGAAGCAGCAGTATAAATTCTGAACTGAATCAAAGCAGCATGGAGATACATCAGCCTGTCTGAATGCATGACTACGGGGCTTGTAAACTGATTAGGGTTCTTATGTTTTGAGGAAATTGCTTGCAGTAAAACAAAAACTGCTGTTAAAATTACTTAGCTGGAATGGAGTCAGAAAGCTAACACTTTCTCATTTTAACTAGGAGATATTTACAAATGTAGTTGGCATTAAAGCATCCATATGCAAGTTCTTTTGTTGCGCAAGTCAAAGTGAGATATTCTTCCTTGACCTTAGTCATCGCTTTTGTACCACCGAGTGAACAGAAAATGTAAATAATCATTTTGTGGACATATTAATACTTTAAATCTCAGAGGTTCTATCTTTGAGACCAGAGTTTAAATCAAATTTTTGTCTTTTTTGGGTAAAAAAAAGTAACAGAATATTGAACCAAAAATCATTAATTAATCATGATTAAAAAGTTTTTAAAAAAAGCATTAGTAATTTCAAACTTCAGACCACAATCAACAAACCATCATGCAGTGAGGGTTGGATCAATACACTCTGTTATGCTTTCAAAGCATAATTATAAAAATTCCTTTCATCAGGAGACATAAAAACCTTCATGTTGAAAAGGTTTTTGTTTTTAAAAATCATTAAATCATTTCCTTAATAAGCAGAAGTTAGAGAAAAACTTGTACGTACTGAATGTCAGGTGTTATGCCCTCCAGTAGAACAATGTTTACCCCTCCTATGTGAGCCGATGCGCACGTCTCTGTCATTTTCTGGTGCAGGATGTCTGTGTAAATATGAAAAAAGGAAAATTAAATCACGGAACTTACTTTTACAAGCCCAAGAATTGCAGTCGATCTGTTTTTGCAGTCATGAAATTAATTTTATTTTATGCACTGAATCAATTATGAATCAAGTTTCAGGCCAAAGATTGTAAATGTTATACAACTGTTATTAAAATTTATTGGCCAAAGACCAAAGGCCATAAATATAGATTTATGTCAGACTTATTACTACTGCCAAGTTAAAATAAAGAGTTCAAAGCTAATAAAACACACTAACAGGAATTCGCCCTCACCTTTCATCTTCTCCTTCAAGGTGAAACTACCATGGATCTTTTTCAGCTCTGCCTCCATGGTCAACCCGCCGATGTCGGCCTCCAGGTGGGTGCGATTCACCATGCCGATACCGAACACTATGAGCGTGACGTGCTGGGGCTCAGAGCTCACCAGGCTCCGCCGCCTGCCGCTTGCACCCAGGGGCTTGTTGGGCGTGGCAGGCTCCTGCTGCTCATTCTCAAATATCACTTTACAGAACGGCTCCGAGGGCCGGCGTCCACCTTCTGCAGAGAAGAGATGGAGGAAAAAAGATGTATATTAAGGTACTGCAAAGATGTTTATGTTGGTAAGATTTTATTACAACATGATAAAGGCTTTGTTAAGCTAGATTTGCAGTATAAACTGCTGTATGGCTGAGTATTGACTTTTGTACTGTAGATTTTTAAAGGTGGGATACATACTGCAATGTCATGTTTTACAAAATGTGTGAAATATGTATTTTGACTATACAGAAAGCAAAAAACACGAGAAAATGTAAATAGTAAGAGACTTAAAGATCTGCACATCAGGTCAGGAAGGAATTGAGTTGCAACAGAAAGTTGTAGATGGAGTTGATGATGAAGAGAGGGGAGAAGGGAAATCAAAAATGCACAGCAATATGTTAAAAAAGTATATATGTGTGGGAGGAAGGCATTAGAGGTAAAACTGTAAAGTAAAGCAGAGAGAAAATGCTATGGGTGGGGGAAAAAAAATGGAAATTAGGAGTCGGCTGACAGCTGGAAACCCATTCCCACCTGACAGGCAGTTCTCTGGGGAGCTTTTCTCCAGGATTCCAGTGGGATCGGAGATGAGGGAGTAGAAGTTGAGCAGCTTGTACATGTTCTGCCAACATTCTGCCGATGGCTCGCTCTGCTCCGACACAGTGATGGAGTCAGAGTCGTCCATCTGGATGGCCATGTGGTCGGCGACGTCACGGGAGCCTTTCCTCGACACCTGAACGCATTATGAAATAAACAGACACGTCATGAACAAGCGTCATGGGGCTTAATAGTAAACAAACAGTCTGGCCCACTTATTTCCTCTACCTTTTACTGGAAGAGTACAGTTTACAGTATGCATGCACACTGTCATGATAGTGAAAGATATTGAGATTTGTAAGATGAAAACAGCCGACCATGACATTAACTTCAGTGTACAGGTGTCATTTCTACAATCCAGTTTTAAATTGTATCCACTGAAGTCTGTCAAAGCTCCCCAGATGCATTTTATTCTTGCAGGAAAAAAAGCCTCCATTTCAAATAACTTCTTGAAGTTTGATATTCAAGACAAAAATTGTCTTGCTAATACATATTACACCAGACAGAGCAGCTTTTTAACATTTTGAAGTTTTGTCTGAAAACTATGAACTGACTATGATACTTTCTTACCAAAAAGCATACAGAGTTTCAGTGAATGATGCTTGATATTCTTATTATTGGCCTATCTACTGGCTCCCCCTAGGGTCTGTGAGTAGAAAATGACAGTTTCAGAATGAATTTTGTTTTAGAACTGATTATATTTTAAAGTCTGGAGATTGTGCCGCTGAGAAACATCAGAAAACTTTTAACATGATTTGAGCAAAGTCTGAGTGTTCAGAAGGGTACCGGCTGTTCCAAGATGTAGATTAAGCCAGTTAGATTTCCAGACTCTGAGATGGACTGCTTTAGGTGTTTAAACTGGGAAATTCATGCAACCTGTTCAAAGATGAAAACATAAATAATCTGAATGGTTTCTAAGTTTATTTCCCTTTGCAGCATTTGCCAATATCAGCATCTGATGGGAAACAAACTTAGATCTGTTCTGATCTGGTGTGTTAACGCTGTCGAGTTAAGAGACTACACATGAAGCTTTGAACATTGGCTGTTGCCTAGCAATGCAATTTTACAGATATTTTCTATGTAATACATAAATCAAGTCTTTGAATGGGTGGCTTTGATGAATCCTCAGATGCATAAAAATGTCCATCTTCATAGTTGTTACCTTAGAAGTGCGGCGTTCTGAGCGTCCAAGGGAGCTCCGTCCCCGAGGCTCTCTCCTTCCCAGCGTGTCCATGCCTGATGGAGGCCCGTTAGGTGGTAAACCCCCAGTAATGCCAGCTCCTCCACTATTTGCTCCACCACCTCCACCCACACCTCTCTTGCTCTTAAGGGTTTGTGTTCCGCTGCGTCCCGCCCCGTTGAGGCTGCCCCGGGAGCTGCGGCTGAAGTCTGAGGACCTGAAGTGGCGGTATGGCCGGGCCTTGAAGGTGGGCGTTGGGGAAGCTGAGCCGGCTGTATAGCGGCTGAGCTTGATGTCGGTTTGCGTGGCCTTGATATCGTCGATCATGGTGCTGAACTGGTGGATGAGGCGCACAAGGGCCATGTCCACACGCTGGCTGATGGCCTGGCAGGCTGTGGTGAAATCACAGTGGAATGTGTTGTAGTGGCGGCGGTTGAGGTCGTGGAAGGAGAGCGGAGCTGCAGTGGGGCCCTGGGGAGCGCTGGTCGATTTCTCCATCACTACTGCGTTCAGGCTGAATGTCTCAATCAGCAGGGCTGGCTTGAACTCCAGCGGAGGGAGGTTCACCATGCCTTGTCTAAAGAAAGACAGAAGGAAAGACAGAGTGTTACATGTGTATTCAGCAAACATTCTATCAGCTTAGAGCTAATGCCACGCTAACAAATACTAACAGGCAAGAAAAGAAGAATAGAAATGATTTTCTTTTTAAATATTTCATTGTTTTAACATTAACACTTAAAATTTTACCTTCTGGATCTTTTGTTTTTCCGCTCTTTTGATGTGTCAGAGTCGACAATGTCAGCTCTGAGACACTCGAGGTTTCCAGAAAAAGACAGATGCTCTCCAAAATACATCTTGTAACTAAGAGGGGTGGTGTCTTGAGCCTGGATGCCTGTGTAGCTCAGCAAAGGCTTGAAAACAACCTGAGGGTGCAAAACATAACAGTGCAAAAAATTGAGGACAGGTTTATTCTGACCATATCCGAGCTATCATCACAAAAAGGAACTCCATTAAAAATGAATTCTTTCACCAATTTTACACCAGAAATTCACATAAATCAAGACTTATTAAAGAGATGCAGACAACATGAAATGCTGACAGATGCATTCAGAGCACCTGAGCATCAGCCAGTTGAACAGCAGCTGGACACTGGTTGCCCTCCTCGATGTCAGCCATGTCATCCTGACTGGTGCTATGCTGGGAGTGCTGGGAGTGGGTCCCATCCAGGGTGTTCTGGTCACTGGACAGCACTGTGTTGAAGTCTGAGGCTGATGGGATGGTGGGCAGATTACATGTCCCACCTAGAGGTGTGGAAGAAAAGTTTGGGATACATTTGAGGTGAGAGAAATCAGGACCTGGGAAAACTAGCTGACACCAGAGCAGCAGCTCAGCATCACTGAGGTCAGAAACGCATATGTGGCAGTGAATGAGTGAAGTGTGAAGGGTGAAATAACACACAGCTCTTCAAAATAGCAACATTCAAGTGAATAACATGGAAGACAACAGTCCTATTACAGGGAGTGTTATGCACAATTTAGAAGAGTGGCTTGCTGTGACTGTCTGACGCATAAGTGAGTAGATGAGGACAAAGCTCATCATCCTGGGCACAAATCCAACCTTTCACATATGGAATTGAACCCACACAATCAGAGGTGCTCTGCTAACTCAGAAGATGAACAGAGTGGGCGTACAGAGAAACAAAGGGTGGGAAAGAGCAGTGTGTGAGGGATGGGCATAAGTTCAGGTCACCAATGTGTTCTTGTTCTCATGGGATGTTTAGCAGGTGGGTACAACCCTGATGCCCAAAAAACTGATATGCTGTGTAAAACATAAATACAACAGGTTGTGATAATTTTCTAATCCTTATCTACATGTACTTAACTAGGAGCAGTACAAAGACATTATTATTTATGTTTTTTTCCCTTTAACTCCATGGATTTTTGTGGATATATGCATATTCTGAATTTCATGCCAGTGACACATTTTCAAGTACTTGGAAAGGAGCAACAAAAGACTGAGAATGTTGAAAAATGCTCAAAAACACCACAATCCACATGTAAACAGGTTCATTGTAAACAGGTGATAGTATCATGATGGGGTACGAAGGCGCATCTTTGAAAAGCTCAGTAATTTGCAAGCACAGATGAGGCAAGGCTCACAACTTTGTGAAACATATGATATTTTAAAGGATGTCATCAGGATGGGCACAGGAATATTGCAAAGTAATCGCTGGTAGATATAGTAAGTTTGCAAACAAATGCATTCTGTTTTTATTTACACTTATGACTCAACTTTTTTGGAACTGGGGTTGCTACAAAGAGGACACAGCATGACTTTATCTATCTTTCACAGTAGCACAGTTAACAAGGATTCAAGGGAGTCTAAAAAATGACTTGGACACTTTTGACATCAAATGCATTTTTAAAAAAAATAGGGAGATGTTTAATGACATGTCAGTGGGCTGCTGTATCAGATAACTACAAATAACCTTTGAGGTGTACAGGTTTATTTATCTGTTCTGGCAGAGTGGAAAGAAAAAGTGGCAATGTTCTAATTTAAAAGATATAGCTTGTATTGTTTGTATTGTTCGCTCAAACTTCTCCAATGTTCTATCTGAATCGCTCTAAATAAAAAACACATCCATGCGGCACTCAGTAAGATAATAAAATGTTACATTATTCTTCAAGACTTTTGTGTAGGTGTAAGGAATTTGTGTCTCTGGTGAGCAGGTGATAGGACCAAAAAAGACACAATGCCAGACAGCAATGCAGACCACCACTAAAGTGTTGCACATTTACAAACTTGGAATTAATTCTATTTATGCTATAATCACAGAAGAAACGATACCTTATGGCTTTAACCAACAGCTGACTGTAATAAATGTTAAATTTAGATCTGTTTTTTTCACTGCTTTCTATTCAGGATAAATGAGGGTATCATGTCCTATTCACACAAGTATTCAGGATTTCCTACAGGATACAATGACAAAGAATTTTGGTCACTATCAAACTAATGCAGGGGAACAAACTAGCTGCTAACTAGCTGATTAGTTCACCAACACCATCAGCACAACACTTAGCAACAATCCCTGACCTCCTTCTGGACTGTTAACTGTTGGTAGTGGCTGGTACTGGTAGTTGTTGACAGGAGAATCCAGTTGGTCTAACAAAACAGCAACATTATGGACATTTATCTGAAATCCTCAGCTGTTAAAGCTTTACTAGAAGAAGCATTAAATTGTGTATAATTAGTATAAATTAGTATAATTAGTATATTTATTAGTATATTAACAGTATTTTTAACAATCATTAAAACAAAGGATTACTGTGTCATCAAGGTTCTATCAAAATTAGTCTAACTTATTGAGCTAGACTTTTTCTCATTAATAATAAGATTTTCAATCAATATACCATGAGGACTGAAAAGTTGAAAACCTCTGTGGAAAAGCACAGTCCATACATGGCGTCTGACCTGTCTGCAGGCTGTTGTGCTGGGAGCGGTTAACGGGCGATTCCTGGGTTACGGCCCCCGTCCTGTTGCCCACGGCGTTGGACATCCAGTTATAAAAGCTGACGGAGGAGGGCTCTGAGAGCAGCGGGTGCTCAGTCAGCATGTCTGTCCCTAAGCTGTTTCCTGAACCCCAGAAGAAAGAGATTGAGAGCACATTACATCATGGAACAGACTACAGAAAACTGGATATCACACAGATATCACATCTTGCATCATTAAGGCACGTGAATAATGCGCATTTGAATTTTGGGATTAAAAAAGTGTGGACAAAAACAGGGTTTCTCTACTTCTTATACACAGTCACAGAGTTATACTGCAAAAAGGAATCAAAACATACCGAGGACATGCTTTATTTTCCTACTTAACTTTCTCTTTAAGGTGGTTTGTTACACTGTGTTACAAACATTTAAATCTATCTTTTCTGCTTTCAGAAAAACAAGCTGAATGTTAAGAGAAGAGAAGCAATTCACTCATAACACACTGACTCTGCTGACTGCTTCACTGTGGGCATGCTGAGGAAGCTGTGAAACTATTTTAGATTGTTATTGTTAACAATACCTAACAGTAGAGGTCAGCCTTGCAGCAAAAATGACTTTTTACATTGTGCTTATAAAAAATTACACAGTATCCTGTTGTTACTGGAGTCTTCCACATACTGAAGTCACCAGCATGGCACAACAGCGGTGAGGGCAAGAGTACCTGTGCGAGTGAGGGAGCTGCTCTTGGCGGCGGTGGCAGCAGACGGTTCGTTCCTCTGGGGCATGCCTTCCAGCAGGTTGTGCAGACTGCGGAAGCTGCCTGTCAGATTGCTCAGGAGGCTCTCCTTCCTGGGGCTGTCCTTGGCTGGCAGGCCCGAGCGGCTCACATGGGCGGGTGAGTCAGCTGCTGTGTCACCACTGGTGTAGCTCAGTGACTGGTATGGATGGGAGCCCTGGGTATGACAAATGCACAGATTACTGAGAGGAGGTCATGTTCACACCATAACACCGCCTGTGGCTTTTTATATTCGATAGATGAGTGGGATACAAAGCAACTGCCACAATCCATTATGGAAACAGTCCGGAGCTGAGGTAATACATTTTTTTTTTTTTTATTTAAAGAGCTGAATAAACTTGACAGGCCCTGAGTTGGTATAAACAAACACGTTACAGTTTGACTTGGCAATGAAGAAAATCTCTGCTTTCTATTCAATGTCACTCCTGATCTCTTCTGGCTCTCCTACAATGGCATCACCTTCACATCAATGAGCTGTCAGATGTCAATTTCCTTTAACATGCTTCACAACAGTCACATCACCAGTGTTTTCCAGGGTTGTAACTAATGATAGCTTTCATAATAAATAAATTATTTTTTTCTTGTGTAATCCATTTGGTCTACAAAGTGTCAAAAAAAACACTTTCGCAAAACAACAAGTGTTTTGTTTTGTTTTTTTAATCCAAATTGTAGCCAATTAACTGCCTGTCAACTGACTGACTAATTAATCAAGTAATTGTTTCAGCTATACTGTTGTCTGCTTGAGACAATATAGATATTATAATTGCATTTTTGGCTAAGTACTGTTCCTGAGCACTAATGAAGGTAAAGGTGTATTTACAAAACAAGCACATATCATCTCTTTGTCTCTGATGACTAGACGTTTTATTATCATCATAGGGGACAAGTCAAGTAATCAGTGCTAACACCTCCCTCTTGCTATGAAGTTTATCTAAATTAAAAACATAATCAAGCTGTGACTACACTGAAGGATTACACATGTACTGGTAACCACGTTTATTTGCAAATATCCTGGGGGAGGGCACACATTTTACTCTCTGAAGTTTCCCATACGTGAACACTTTCTGGTTTCTCTGTCTTCTACAAGACACCTGGGGCCATCACTGTGGGCTCTGGGGACATTTTTAATGTTTGCTGACATTTTAATGACAAGCAGCTAAGATAATATCTGCAATCAGTAATATAAGTTAAGGTAGTTGCAGCTCCAGCGATGTATATGCATATGTAGGGAAGGATACAGTGGTCCCTCGTTTATCGCGGGGGTTACGTTCTAAAAATAACCCGCAATAGGCGAAATCCGCGAAGTAGTCA
>JAPZDY010000007.1:19809013-19821815 GCA_029783645.1 Ctenochaetus hawaiiensis
GTACAGGAGACACGGCACGGAGGAGATTGATTGACAATGGTCTACAGTCCCTTAGCCAATCAGGGCGCAGAACACAATGCGTGTTCATACGCTGTAAAAAAAGCATGCAAAATTGCACAAAAAAAAAACTGCGAAACAGCGAGGCCGCGAAAGGTGAACCACGTTATAGTGAGGGACAACTGTACACCATTTCTATAAATTGTACCTTTATCCTGAGTGCAGACTCATTGTGTGTGTGGGACTTGGACAGTTTCCTCATGATCTCCACTCCACTGACAGGACCAGAGTTTGCTTCTTTTGGCGGGGGGCGACTGCATGCTCCCTCCAGCAGCATGGTGTGTTCACTCACTGTGGCTTCACAATAATTACATAAAATAAAACTCCAAGAAGAACCATGTGACTGCTGCAAAAGTAAAATCTGAACATCCATGTTAAACATACGAACTAAATGTCCTTCCTGCCAATAAGTGACAGTCTATCTATTTCTGCACAAACACTGAGAAGTAAAGGTTAGGAGTTTCACAGTCCATCTGTGCTAACAGATGGGTGGGTCAAAATATTATTAACATACTGAAAGCTGTAAGTTCCCACCTGCGTCAAATTCAAATTCAGCTCCATCGGCGCTGGTGTCACTCTGCAGTGCAGCCCCGTTGTCCAGGCCCAAGAGGGTCTCACCCAGGCTCTGCTGAGGCTCTTTGGGTTTGGTGAGCTGGTTGGGCCTCATCAGACTAATAGCCTTGAAGCCCTGAGTTACCACGATGAATTTCATCCATTGTCTGGCCAAAGCGACCAGACCTTTCTTTAGAGTCACAAGTGCTGGAACACCGTCATTCTGAGATGAAAAAGAGACGAAGAAAGAGCTGGATTGGAGCCATTGGTAAGGGATGAATTAAAATAGCGACAGGAAGCCAAGAGCACACTGGAAATAAAACTTAAATTGGCTGTCCAAATGAGGCCAAATAACATCTATTATAATAGTCATCTAAATATGAGTTTCCTGAAACTGATGCAGTGTAAAAGAATAGAGAGAGAGAAGATCAGACGCCCTGCACTGACCATGGTAGCCTCCTCAATGACAGAGTAGTCTGCCTGCTGCAGGTAACGATGAAGAATGTTACAAAGCATACAGGAGGGATTCTCATATAGATAGCGAGCTCGTTTAGTCACACGGTTGTACTTGCTGCGGATTGGAATGTGGATGCTTTTTTTCTGTTGAGAAATAGCAAAAAAAAAAAAAACTGTTACATTCTTCATCCGTGATCATTAGTTTGTGTCTGTGGATGATGTACTGACCTCCAGTGCCTCTGTCATGATGCAGCCCATAACAGCACATACTCGCAGTGTGCCCTCCATGTCCAGTTTGCGCAGAGAAGATTTGAGTTGGTCGATGGGAACCAACCAAGCTCCTATGGCAGGCGTGGCTGTGCTGAGCAGATTCAACTGCCTGTAAACACAGAAGAGAAGGAGAAGAAATTTTTTAACCTTATAACTAAACTTATTTAAACTTTTGTTTTTCTCTTATTGCAAAAAATATGTAAATGGGTGTAACAGGCGTGTATCAATGTCAACAGCTGTTGCTGTGTTTTCTCTCACAGTGATTATTAGGAGTTGATTTTTGTTGCTTTATTCTCAAATGCAGACACCAGGTACATAATGCTCCAGGTTAGTTGAGTTATGAACTCAAAAGTCACAAACCTGGCAGGTTTGATCAGTTTGATGACCTGTGGGGCTGACAGGTCTGCATCAGCAACAAAGCTGACAGCAGCTGACAACTGTTGCCAAGGGCACAAGAGCCAGATCCCTCCTAAAAAAGCTCTATCCAACCAATAATATTGTACTTATCACACTGTGGTGCCTTCACATCACTGATGCTGAAAGCCTAGTGAGCTCACAGCGAGCTTAGCCAGAGGACGGTGAAAAGTGTTTTTTTC
The DNA here is from genome assembly GCA_029783645.1 of Ctenochaetus hawaiiensis. Classification (NCBI taxonomy): domain Eukaryota; kingdom Metazoa; phylum Chordata; class Actinopteri; order Acanthuriformes; family Acanthuridae; genus Ctenochaetus; species Ctenochaetus hawaiiensis. Next base: position 19,810,945 of record JAPZDY010000007.1, read on the forward strand.
TGAGCAGAAAGGAAAATTTTGCTGTATTTCAACCACAATTTCCAAAAAATGTGCAGATCTCTATGCACTTTGCTAATGATGACTGTTACACAAGGTTATCATCAGTGCCTGCTTAGAGTAAAAGACAAGCAATGGCAATGACTGAAACCTTATTTGTAAAGGTGTAGTACACTTGAGCAACTTGACAGGAATTTCCCATTAACTAGAAATGTACCTTTTTGTGTAGTTTAGGAACTAGTCCTCGATGTACTGTGTTTTTGTGAGAAAGCATTTGTAAAAACGTCCACATGTATCAGTGGAGTTTTACCTGGAAATGGCCTGTGAAGGTGAGCGCACATTAGTTGGAGCAGCGAAACTGAACCAGATCTCCTTGATGGTCAGCTTCATGCTGCTGGAGTCAGGAGGCGGGGGCATGAGGGGCAGGTCTTTCTTCAGGTCGTCTGACTCCACCCCTTCATCCTACAGAGCACAAGAGAACAGGCTTTAACAGGTGGATGAGACCAGCTGGTGGGAATGAGTTCCAGTGTTGCAGCTCTGGAGGTACAACTCATCACTTTCAGTCTGACTGCAGCTCTGATTCGCCATCATGACTAATTTTCCAGATCACAGTGAAAATCTCTTCTGTTTGGTGACTCTTATCTCTTTCTCCTTTCCCTGATCAGGCTCAATGTGATTAATTTTGATTTAATGTAATTTTTTATACAAATCTGAACTGATATTAATTAAACATTTCTTATGTGAGCAACACAATACTTAGATCTGAATCCAAGACTTAATATAGGCAGTAACATTTACAATTTGAAACAACAGGAACACAGAGAAGAAAAAGGCAAGCGAGGAATAAAAAGATCAATATCATGAAATTTTAACATGAGACTTGTCGCACACAAACATTTTGTTTACGACCAGTGCAGCAGAGCTTTGATTCTCTGATACCAACATCACATCCACCTGCACTTTCTGTGGTATTGAGGAGCCTGTGAAATTGTCCTAAGTTAAGTTTAAACGCAGTAAGCTAACAGAGCTAATGATGATGAAGTCTTTGCACAAGTGACAGTGTGATGTTACTGTCAGCAGAGCTAAGTAGACCTTCACATGTTCGCCAGACTCACTGAACAAAAGATGATGTGTAACTCAATTCTGCAAAAGACTTGAATGCTACAATAAAAAACTCAGACATCATGTTTTGGATGGAGTAAAAGCCAATTTGATGTAGTTTTATGAATGTGAGTAAAATAAATCTGCAGGTTATTGGCAGCATCAGATGCAGCATCTCTCTATACATCACCTGGTCGTCTGAGTCCGAGTGCTCATTGACATCAGAGGCGGGGCTGATAGTGTCATGTGGTAGGTTGTCATCAGAGACGTCAGTGCTGTAGCCGCTACCCGTCTGAGAGCCTGTTGAGCCATTGGACTTGGACATACCTGTCTTCCCCCCGGTGTCTGAGCGCCCCATCACACCAAACGCATTGTAAAGAATTGCTCCTGACTGACGGCCTCCTGTAACACGAAGTTTAACACATGCACAGATCTCTTCACAAACTGCATGTATCCCTCTTGAAACAACATCATTGTTTGTTGTTTTCATAACCTTAGGTCTGAATGTAAGTAATGACTCTGGGAGTTTGGGATGTTTTACCTTTAACTGTGAGATTCTCAATGCCACATTCAAACATGATCCAGCCCCATTTCTCAAGAGACGCCGTGGAGCGACCCAGATCCCCTGCTGCAGTCTGGGCATCGGTTTCATCAACCATTGAAAACTCCTCCATTTCCTCCAGGCCAAACAGCACTTTGGACTTCTCGAAAGGGATCGCTGTGATGGCACACGTGCCAATGTCGGCTACAGAGGAGAAAAAAATGCAACTGTTTCTACACTTAATTGTACTTTTAAAAATTGAGGCAGAAAATTGATTGAACAGAGCAAAAAAATCTGGAAAAAGTATGTACAAAAAGTCAAAGGGTCTGAATACTTTTGCTTGGCACTGGAGGTCAAGTAAGGGCGCGTTTGCACACTGTCTGGGGACAACTCGCACAGCATATTAACAAAGAGGCTGTAGGTCATGTAAAAGGTCAGTGAACCACTTCAAAAAGCTGCACAAGGGATCAAACTGGGCTGTCTTTCTTCTGAACTGACCTGTGGAGTCGAGGCCTCGCAGCTGGCTGTGGATACGGTGGATGTTGAGTCTGGCAGCGATCTCTTTGCCTTTCTCGATGCCGGCATTGGATCGCAACGAACCAGAGGACTGAGGCTGCATCTTGGTGGCAGAGGCGTACTTCTCCAACATTACTGATGGTCGGCCATGTTCTGTGGTGTTAGGTGTCTCCTCTACAATACCCCTGAAGAGAGCAGGACGAAAATGTGTTTTCACTTTAGCTTGGCTGTTGTTGTAGAGTCAGAGAAATAGAATTTGCTGATTTTATATCAAATCTGAAGGAATAATTGTCAAATTCTCAAAGATTAATACCCTAACAAATTGGTTTTAAGGTAAAAAATAAAAAAGACATAAAAACAACCTAACTTGAAAGTGACAGAAGGCATTTAAAGCATTTAAACAGCTTTTCCACCCTTAGCACATATACACAATATGCTCGAAAAGCTTAGTCATTGTTCGCACACAAACACACACATACACTAAGAGGATAAGTAGTCAAGGCATTACCTGTTCATTCTGAACTGGGTGGCAATCCTGTCGAAGCACAGCGCCACAAGAGACACATGTGTGACACATTTATTGGAGCAAGACGGTGACCCCTCCTCTACAGACGCCTGCAGGAGACAAAGGTTCACCTGCAGGAAAGGAAAACAAAACAAAACAAAAACAGTCAGCTTAACCCAACTAAACTGAACCCCACTGTGCTGTAAAATACTGTTTATCAAAAAGAAAAAAAAAAAACTGATGCTGTGGACGGAAATAAAAGCAATGCCCACAAGAAGCTCTTAGAAAGACAAATTATTGCTCCACAGGGAAGAAAACATTAATAAACAGATTAGTCACACTGTGTGTGTGTGAGGCTACTTTCACCAAAATGTAAGGTTTTTTGGTAGTTTTCTCTATGAAGATATACAGGGGACAAAAGACAAATCAATACTGTAATAGTATCAAAATGTATTTGTGTCCAGTAGTTTAAACAGACTTTGACTTCTGTGCAGTGAAATAAAAAAGATCCCTAAAGATGAATGCGAATGATTCTGAAACCATAGGCAATAATTCACAGGTATGTTGCTTAATAAGTTGACTCACTATCATTATTCTACAGAAAAACAAGGAGTATTGCAAATTTATTTTTCCAATTTGAAGTGATCTACAGCAACCCTCATGGTTCTGTGCTTGCTCTTGAACTCCTCTTAGTCAGAGTGCAGATCGAGGAACAGTGCTGGCCTCTCATTATTCGGGGTCACGGCTCTCACCTTAGGGATGGAGACGTTGGCTTGAAGGCCCTTGATTTTCACATTATCCGGTTTGACGGACAGGTCTGTCTGGCCATGGGACATGTTGATGGAGCCAGGGGTCGTGCCCTCCGTCTTGGACAGCTTGTGCTCCTGCTTGCCTGTTTGGCTCTGTGCGGATCCAGATCCAAAACAGAGGGACATCAGTTAGAATGGAACAAGGCTAATTTTTAACTTGGAAGAACAAAACATTAAGAGCAGAATCAAATGTGACACAAGAATTACAGCTTTTCAAAAGAGTTCTTAAACGCAGACTATCATTACTATTATTAGTTGTAAATTTTCAAAAACATCCAACATGATGAAAAATATTATCATGTCGAGCTGTATAGCTCTGCTATTTGCATTGTTGTACTCACGGACTCAGTGACTGTGGACTTGCTGATTTGATAGGCTTCATTAAGAACTTTCCCATGCAGGTCATCTAAAATGGCTGCAGGATGACGGATACTGGCAAAATGGACCATGGATTCAATGTACCTAAAGGATATGAAACAGACAGAAAGTTGTAATAAGACAAAGAAAGCAACTTAGGTTATTTTGTTTTATTTAGTTAGAGCTCGTAAAACAAAAAAAGACTTCTCAGTTCCAAACTGTTTCGGTGTCAAAAGAGCTGATTCAAATGTAAAGATCACATTTTCTATGTATGTCTATTTAACCTTCTAGCTACAGTTTAGCCATGACCATGCTACACTAGCCAAAAGCCAAGTGCTTGTAAGAACGATGAAACTCAGCACTGTTAGCCTTTGGTAAATTAAAAGATTCAGACTGGCAGACAACCCAGAGCTAGGCCAGACTCTGAAGCAGTGTCAGCTGAATTTTAGATCCAAGATGCAGTGTGCAAAGGGATTAAATTGGCTTAAGGTCAAATCTTAGCTTCAGGCTAAAAATAACCCATAGCTAAGGGTGTGTAGTGTGAGAAAAACGTAAGGTCAGCCAAGTTCTTTCATTTTTCCTATGAGCTTTTGCAAACCGAGATTAAAAACCTATTTTGAAGGAAGATGTAGTCAATAAAGCAGCAGGACGAGCAGACCAAAAGCAAACAACGCACGGATATCAAAAAAACACTACATGAAAGACAGTCAACACCTGTCCAGTGATTCAGCCACCAGGGGTGTGAGCACCACGTTGATGGCTCCCTTCACCTCCACAATGGCAGTGGTCCTGGTCTGAGCTAAGGGCTGCTCCAGAGACCAGTCATCGGTCGTTGTGTCCTCATCAGTGTTCTCCATGGCCCTCTTGTCCAGTGGGGTGTATGGAGTACTTGGGAGGAACACAGAGACAATCATGCAGTATATACACGATACAAAACACAGCACTGGTCATTATTTAAATGGACGGTCTGAAGCAGTAGGTGATTAGTGTATTGAGATATACAAAATCAGACAGCAAGTGGCTTAATTACCTGCTGTTGTCTCCCATCAGCTGGACTCCTCTGTCTAGCAAAGAGCTGGCTGAGAGGCCCTGCTTTATGACCTGTGACAAAAAAAAAAAATGTTATACTTCCAAACTGATGGACACGTACCACTTCATCATTTTAACAACCAAATTTGATTTCATATGGATGGGGCCAAGCTATAAGCAGACAAAGACAGTTAGTCGCACAGACCTTGAAGCTGGGGACAGAGAGCTGGTCGAAGGAGGTGGAGCTCTCCTCGCTGGTTGGTGTATCCAAGTCAAGGGGGCGATGCAAGGAAGACTTTGAGGTCCTCTTATTGGTGGGCTGTTTAACGGACCAATTTGACACCTGGAAAAGTTAAAGTTAGGAGAGTTTTAATTTAACAAAACAGTAATTAAAGAGAAAATAGAAAGAAAAAAAGTACTTGCTTCAATCACTGATGGACTCTATGGACTCTCTAACTTTACCTGGTAGTGGGCTAGGTAGCTTTGGTAGCACGCCATGACGTGAGGCTGGCGTGTCACAGGGCCGGGTTCAGCTGTCTTCTCTGCCTCCACAGAACTCTCCTCCTCCATGGCCAGAGCCGAGACAAAGGAGGCCTGGGACGTGTGGCTGGGCAGAGGCTGGGGTGGCAGCGGTGGCAGCGTTGGGGGCATGGGCAGGGGGCGAGGCTCAGTAATCAACTCCCCGTTAAGAACGTAGGTGAGAGGACCCTCAACACTGTGGTAGATGGAGCTGCGGCTGTAAGAAGGCCAAAACAGTAACACATGGGTATCAAATAAAAATGTCAAAGTGTGAATAAAACGAATGAGAGTCAAACACTCTTAAAATAAGCATGGATGCTTTTGGGGCAAATGTCCTTTTGTTGCATTGGAATGTTACCTGAGTTTTAGTACTTACACAACATATTTCAGCTGCAGTGATGTCAACAATGTCAACACTGACCACCTGTTGAATGGAATGGCTGCCAGAATCTCTTTTATATCTCTTTCCTGTTTTTAGTTTTATGTTCTTGAATTCAGCCTCATGTTTCCATGAGCTTATGCCTTTTGAAACCTTTCATTAGACTGAATTGATTAGCTGTGTTTGTGCAGAGGCTGTATCAATCAAAAAGCGAGCTAGAATCAATGTGAGAGCATTTTGGGTGGTTGCAGAACAAGACTGAAATCCAATTTGCAAAACATAACCGCAGTAAGTGGCTGCCCGTGGCCCAAACATCTCATTTGCTACAACCTGTCTTGATCACATCCGTCCCTGCATGACCGGATCAAAGTCAGGAATGAGAGTGAGGTTGCTAAGTACAATAAAATGGAAAAACTTGTTAGGAATCAAACATAAAAATGTCTAAGGACTGTTAATGTATTTCTTTTCTACTGTATTTACACGTATTATGACATTGTACCACTGCTGTACCACTTCACTACCTTTTTTGATTCCAATTTTTAGTAGTTTCCATGTACAAGCTAAGAAAGGCCCTGAATTTATAGTTATTCATTAGTTTTTGTTTCCATGAGGCATAAGTTGTCCATATTATTAATATATTACTTCAGCTACCATAAAACTAATAAAAAGGACTTTGAATAAAGGGAATATGCTCTGTAAAATCACAACATTGGGATTTCTCTTTGTCACTGTGATAATAAAATTATAATTTCAGAGTCATTCCTAAAAGTTCACCGACTTATTGGAGACACTTGATAAAAAAACAAATTACTGCATTTAACACAATCTGAAAATGTAAATCAGAAATCCCTCAGAAAACCCCCTCTAACAATATTTAAAAGGGTAACACTTCAAGCAATCTGGCAAGGTCAGAACTTGCAAGATGGGTCATTAATTCATCTGTTCTTACAGATGAGAAATGAGAGAGTCTTTGATGTTACTGAGAGCTGTGAGCTGTCTAGACTCTACCATCACCCTAATCCCGTTCTTAACCTTGTACTTGATCTGAACATCAACCCAGTCTGCTCTAAAATTTTCAAACTCTTTCACTTTGGGAACTTTTGTGAGTTACACTGACGCTGAGCTCCGCTTGCAGAATATTCCACGCTCCATTTTCTAAATTACATCGTCGCCTAAGCTGACCTGTAGTTCTCCATGTGATACGGTGGCTGCTGTGGCTGCTGCATCTGCTGCCTCCTCTTCTTCTTGCGCCCCGGGTATGTTCCTGGACCCTCATCGGCACTGCTGATTGGCTCAAAGTCCTCTGCGGCAGAAAAGTAGGCCTCGCTGTCGGCCACGGACATGCTAGAGTCTGCAGAGCGGTACTGATGGAAGGTGTTGGAGTCTGCTGAAGGGGTGAAGGGAAATGAGCCATAGCTCCTGCGCTGTCGTGGAGAGTCCAGGACATTTTCATCGCTGCGGGAAACTTCGCTGCTAAACTGGACGCCTCCAGACAGAACCGGTGGCGGCTTGTCAGTAAAGACGGCAGCTGATAGGCTCTTGGTGCTGCCCAGTCGACCTGAGTGCACAGAGGACTGGCGCTTGAGGGGGGAGCAGAGGGGTGAGCGCACTGAGGAGCGATCCTGGGAGCTGTTGGGTGAGACAGGGGACACCTCTGGGACCTCCCCTAGGGTGCTGCACAGAAAGATGAACAAATAAGTAACTATGCCCATGCTGAAAATCCTACGTGTACTGCCTTCTGATTGTTTTTTCATGTTCTGAATGCTTATATTTATGTGTCAGTAATCTTTAATATGTAAAAATTCATCACATTTGTAACATTAAACATAGAATTTAGACAACAGTCCAAACTAGATTTATCATTTTCAACTTTACTCACTCAGCAGGGCTTTTGCCGTTCATGGGGAACATGCGTTCCTCTGTGCTTGGTGAGGGTGAGTCCCTTTCTCCTGCCAGCAGGGGCAACGCAGCACTGGAGGAACTATTTTCTTCAGAGGACGAGGCAGAGCTGTGTGAGCGTTGGGGTACCTGGAGACTGAGATGTTGCTGACCACGTCTCTCAGGCAGCTCAGGCGGCAAACATGGTGAGTGTGTGTCCGTCTTCAGGCCCACAACTCTCCCTAAAAAAACATTCTCTTGGTATAGTGACTGTTTATAGTACCAAACATTATTTTCTCTATTCCTTGCATATTTTGTACTCCTTGCATAAATTCTTTATCACAAAAAGGGAGCAGGTCACTGATAATGCAAGAGGATGATGATAAAAAGCTAAATACATTACCATATAATACAATAAACTCAATACACTGTCAAGTACAGAACTCTCAGATAAACAAAGACCTACATTCTTTCTCCCAGTGGTCCCTGTAAGGGAAGAGGAACTGCTGTTTCAGTTACAAATTAAACAATGTGAATTGTAACTATTTTAAATTTTGCCTGGGATCCAAAAAAGAGACCCTCAGGCAAATCTGGGGGATATCAGGAAATTTGTGTTCAATCTTTTCAAATCCATACCATCCACTTTGGGTGTTTCCTTGGTGATGATCCATTCCCCTGGCTGCAGCAAAGACTGGCCATAAGACATGTCTGACTCATTGCTGGAAGAGGAAAACGCAGATGAGGAGGAGGGTGTCAGCTCCTCAAGTTTAAAGAAGTCCAGGCCCATGTTGGTGCCTCCAAAGAACCTGCAGCCTCCGAGGCAGCCACAGCGGTTCCTGCTGCGCTTGTTGCGGATTCCAGGCTCTTCTGGCCACAGGAACCAGAGTCTGAGGAGAAGAGGATGAAAGGAGATACCACAGAGGATGAAGAGGAAGATTGGGGATGGCAAAGGTCACTAGAGTTGCTGTATGGTAGTAGGTTTTAGTTCCATTTTTCCCACATGGAAATCAATTGTTGCACTGGTCAGTTTTTTTTAATAATGGACAATTATTTACCATTAAGCCACCAAAACTTTGCTCTGCTTTTGTATACACTCCTAGAAACATGAACATTTAAACTATACCTTTTCTCATAGGCCTTGAGGATTATTTATTTTATTATTTATCTAAAGTAATTAGACAAATAATGTCCAATTACAAGCTGTGTACATATGTAGTGATTAAGGTTCCCTGCAGACCTTTTATGAGATTTTGAATCATAACGTTGAATCTATTATCACAGTAGCTGGCAAATCTGCCAGCTGATCATCACATCATGAGAGGGATGACTGTGTACGACAGAAAAAGTATCCCCTTAGCTTGTTCACACTGATCTACAGTACATTACGTGCTGAACATCTCATATCTGTTCCAGTGACTCATCATACAGAGGTGTGACACAGCAAGTGAGTCATTTCCACTTTGAAAAGAAGTTTCAGTGTTGACTTTTTTTTGCAAACAGTGTTTAACATTACGAGGGTCCCTTGAAACTAAAGGCTGCTGATCGCTGTAAGCAAATTTCCAAATGAAGCAAAGATGAAAAACAGTCGCCGATGATATTAAATGATAATAAACAAGGAATGCCACAAAGCTGAAAAGGTGTTTTAGGGTAGCTGGGGGACAAATAGAGGAATGTTAACTTCCCACACACACGCAACATGAGGAGGGCTTGGAAAAGTAAATAACACATGACAGTCTGTGTTACTCTACCTTTTGGTCTGAGCATCATGCAGCTCCAGAAAATGCCTCTGGACTTCACATTTGGCTGGGTGGTCAGCAGCAAGGGCGATGTCTGCCGTGATGAGGTTAAGGTTGACTGAACCCGCTTCCAGCCAGACGGAGCGTCGCAGCAAAGGGGGCTGACCGAGACCCAGCGGCTGACCTGGACCTTGACCCTGCCCTGCAGGCTGCAGCCTGGTCGCCTCGCTGTGCTGCTGCTGTTCGATGTACTGCCTGATGTTTACGTCCTGCACCACAGCGCTGATGCCCTCTCCCACTGCCTGGTTGTGTAAATTGCAGTTGGCTACGCGAATGATAGACGTCTGGGGAGTGAAAAAAAAAAAAAAAGGACAATGGAGAATCTTTACACGAACACAGAAAGAGTTAAATCCTTTAAGATAGAGAGCTTTAATTCGAATCCAGCACATGAATGACTGTTGCAAATTACCTTAATGTTGGCAGCACAGCCATGCTCCACAACGAACAGGTCAACGCCGTCCATTGCCAGTCGGGTCATGGTGTACTTCAGTTCCTCAGATGTGCGGCAGTGACCTGGCAGGCAGCTCATCTGAAAGACACCCATCATTTAGTTCCAAAACCTTTCAGTGCTCGCAAGGAAAACCGCCTCCAATTTAGGGTGTCTGTGCTTTACATACTGCTCCATAGCCTTTAGCCACAGCTGCTCAGTCGCAGGAAACTAATAAGGCTCTCAGGCAGAGTTTTTTAAAAATATCCTTGTTAGTATTCCCATACAAACAAGCCATTTTGTGAAACAGAGCTGTCTTCTCATTTTCTCTTCATACATCTTGGTTTTTTGGTATGTATGCTATATATGGCCGCTGTGAGAAGATCAAGGGTTTTGTTTTGGAAGCTGTAGTTCAAATTCAGTTCATGTTTAAAAGTTCGGTTCATGAGTCATGCATCATTAGTGAAAGTTTCTCAGTGGTCTCTTTTTATCTGATGCCATTTGTACACTTCCTTTCCTTTCCTTTTGTACTGGACAGTTCGAACTAACATTCAAATCTCACCAAATAAAGAAGCCTTCAGCCATAATGAGCTAATTAAGCAGCTTCAAATGTGGGATTCAGACACACGCAGCTGCCAGCAAGTTCAAACCAACGCAAGACAGCTTTGGCGAAGAAAATGTGACAAATGAGGCTCAGACCTTGTGCCTCATCTCATTCTATACTGCCTGTTTGTACCTTTGCATCGCAAATGCGACGATCAACACCATGCTGGCAGATGACAGAGGGCTTGGGTTGCTCTAGCTGGAACTCTCGGGATACGCCATGGAAAAGGAAAGTCTCACCCCATTCTATCATACTGGCAACCTAATAAACAGATTAACAGACACGTTAGTGCTTTACACCATCAAAAATACCTTTAGTGTAATTTATTGAAAACGTGTTTAATAAAACAAGAGCAAAACTGGTCATCGTGGATGTGGACAAAGCACAAGGAAGATTTTAAAACATAATGCAAT
>JAPZDY010000007.1:19824237-19844515 GCA_029783645.1 Ctenochaetus hawaiiensis
CATTTTATGCATCAAAGGGTTGAATTTAACATTTATATAGTGATTTACAGGAGAAATCAAAAAATCGAGATATATATTGTGTATCGCGATATAGCCCAAAAATATCGAGATATTGGTTTTAGGCCATATCGTGCAGCCCTAATTACCACCCAAAGTCTAGAATGCTGACAATAAAACTGAATTTTCACATGGACTGAATGCAAAACAGTGTTGCTGACATTGAGAACTTTATTAGAAAATGACTCAAAGATTTACATACCTTGATGGAGATCAATGCTCGAAGCAAAGGCCCGTAAAGGATGATTTGAGAATCTGGAGACATTTCCATCTCCACATGAAGTCTGTCAGGGGGGAGCTCCGAGGGGTCAGTGGGCACCCGGCTGTGGGCAGCTGAAGCAGATGTGGAAGTGTAGCGTGGCGGGGCGTTGTGGGGTACTGAGCTGTATTCTGGTGGCCGCAGAGCTGACAGCATGGATTCTTCCATCTCAGATACTTCAAACACAACATCACAGGCAGGTTAGATAACAACATATGAAAGCAGCGGGGTATGACTTAGGTAAAGATACTGCAATTTATTTACACTATCAACAGTCGCGAACAAACAACACAGAACTGATTCAAAAGCAGTGATCTTACACGACTGTTTGAGTTGCTCATCGGCCTTCTGGGGATAAATGGGGTGCCAGGTGTAGTCAATGATGAGCAAGAAGTTTGGCACACTCCAGCAATCCACCCAGCCAGCTCTGATGGAGGGAAGAAAAACATGTACAGTCAGTGCACAGTCATAAGGCTGAGTTTATCATCGTTTCAAGTGGATTTTCCACTTCATCATTCGCTTTATGAACTGAGGCTGGAGGACATACAGTGGAGGAGAAGAGACGGCAAATGGGTCGCGCCTGATTTCTCTTCAGCACCGAGTGCACTGGTCCAGACAGAATTCGATCGTAACCTCCTGGGGGGTAAGTGGGTCTCTCGCAGTGCTACACCAGTATAGTCTGGCTCTGGTCTATACATAATAAATGATCTGGGTGCTGAGTTATTATGTACAGAGCCTGCACAGTGCATGTGCTACCAAACTAGTAAAGGTTCTCCTGCAGCTCTTTTAACCTTTGCTGACCTTTAGGGTGGTGCTAATAATGTGGAAACAGACACTGCTTGGGAACATGCTTCACCAGGGATGAAGGCTAAGATGAATTAAGAATACTTCTAGACATAATAAAGGCTAGATAAACAAGCTATTACATATCCCCTAAAACCAACAGAAACTGCTATTATATACTTCATTTTTTAGTCTTTGAGCGAGCAAAGACTAAAAAGGGAAGTTGAGCAGCACATTTACTTAAAATCATCACCTACTACCTTGGCAACGTGTCTTTTCTGACTAGCACTGATGTGAGTCAGTGTTACAACAGTGAATCATCCTGCTCTTTGCTAATACACTCACTTTTTGCCCACGATAAGAGAAAAGTAATTCCCAGGTATAACTCACTCTGCGTGGGTGATGTTCCTCCAGCGGGACTTGGCAGGTTTGGGAGGGGGAGCGCCTTGGTTCTCCCCCGGCATGAACATGTCCTGGGGCAGCTTTACATTCTGGTAGTCTTTGGCCAAGGTGAGGAGGGGGTAGCGGCTTGGGTGGCACTCAGGCAGGGACAGTCGCATGTCTGTATCCTCCGCCTGAGGAGGACAAAGCGCATATCCGTGTAAGCACCCACACATTTATAGTTGGCTGTTAAAGTATTCTACTCAGAAGAAACAACTGAACCTCAAAAATGGAATAACATCAATATGAAAATAAGCGATATATGTAACCATGCACTCTCTAGACAATTATCTTTTATTACAGGTTCACTCAAATGAAAGAACAGACATCTATTTTCAGAACAAACAGTGCTCATTTAAGGCATGACTTACCTTCAAGCTGAAGCGGGTATGGCAGGTGGTTGGAACAAACTCATTGAAAGGCAAAGTGAAGTCTATATTGAGCGTCTCTCCGCATGCTGCCAGGTACACTATAGAGGATCAATAATGCAACTGATTAGACTGTCCTGCTCTAAGATTAAGTGGAAAATATACTATTGAATGTATCATGACTTAATAAAGTCAAAGTACCCTGTCGCATCAGCTTCAAGTGTTAAAGAGGCATTAAGTTATTGATTCCTTTATTGGCTGGATTCTGAGTTTTTGCATTTTCTTGCATTAATGCTAATTCTAATGCTGATAGGCCGGTGAGCCCATCTGGTACACTGCAAAACTGTTAAACTACCGAACCACTTAATTATCTCATCATAAAAGATTCTACACCTGTAAATTCTACATGACATTTTAATGTAGCTTTAATCTTTACAGCAGACATTAATTCTTTTAGTTTGGACAAGTTTCTGTCCTTCACTCTTGTGTGACTTATAACTCAAACACTGTCATCACATTAATGCCAACATAGGCTTTTTTCATGAGCTTTCTTTATTTTTAAGGGACAGATGCAATCATCAGCATGAGTCTTTTTTAATTTTCACACTGTTACAGAAGTCTGTTGTAGATATTAGAAGTAGCAAATGAATCACCTGACTGACCAAACATGTAATTTTCAGTTCTTTGACCTAACACCTTAATTCAATACCACCTATTTGCAGGTTAAAGTATTTAACTGATAATAAAAATGTCAAAGATAGCTTAGATATTATATACTTTTTTAATCTCTATCTTGTATGAGTTTGGCTAAACCTTTTGGTCATAATAAAATACATGTCTTGAGTAAAAATATTAATATAAAATGAATCAGAATGACCCCATAAAATCAGTGAGACTACTCAACAGATACTGCATCTATGCTTATTTGAATGTAGAAGAGCATGTTTCTTACCATTCTCCTGCTGCTTGGTGGAACAGTCAATCCAGTTGTGCTGGTTTGCCGCCCAGATCATCTCAAACTGGTGGAAAAGGATCTTGAACTTCCAAGAATAGGGTACAAAGGAATAGATATCTGGGGCACTGTCACTGGCCCAGTCCTGGATCAAATCTGAAAACATATGCAAAACAGAATTGAAGTGACACAATGGAAAGTTTTTCTTTTAGTTTCAGACATTTCACTATTGAAATGCTAAGTGCTAAATGCTAACAATATGATTGTCATGTGCAAGTTGCACTATCTTTGATTCCATCTCGTTACAGGACTTACCAGTGAAGAAGTTTTTCTGGGCGTAGATGAAGTGGTAAGTGGCCTTGTACACCTCAATCTCACACTGCCATGACTGAGGCATGTTCCACACCCGAGGGTAGCTGGCTATGACATGAAACTGAGAAATGCAGGACACAGTTTCATGTCAATGGCAGAGCACATGTATACATTCATTTTGACAAAACATTTGCTCAACTTTCCTTTGTATCTGTGATTTGACTGAAATATGACTTTTCAAACATTCTGTCCAAAAAGTCAAATGAAAAGCCTATTTTACAACTGGCTTCTACTTACAGCCAGCATCTCAGCCTCCAGAAGAGTCCTGTACTGCATGCTGCTGGTGGTGTCCACATGTAGCAGCTGGCCTTTGATGGTGGGAGAGTAGCCTGAGGGCAGAGAGGAGAGACAGAGGGGCAGCACCATTAATTCTCAAAACTCAAAGCTGAGGCTAAGTTTTTTCAAGTACTGTCATTTAACAGAAAAATAAACAACAAAAAAACAGAAAATCTCAGTTTGTTAACCAGATACAAAGAAACAGAGGAGACCGCTGTCTGATAACTGAAGTATTATTATTATTCCACCAACACTGTCAACACCTTGTCATCACTGCTAAGAATGTCAAAGTTCCCTGAGGTCTGTTTTTTCTGGATTTTACTTAAAATCTAATTTCCGATAACTGACCCTCAGTCACATTTAGTTTTGGGCCATTTTGGCTACAGCGAAAAGGTGTAAACATGATACAGAAATGTCATCATCTGTTAATATAAAATGGCCAAGCACACATCAGCTGCTGGAGTTGACATGTGCCTCTATATGGAAAAGATCCATCGTTGAACCAGTGAGACACTCCTGCAGCAAATGATTGATGTGCTGACATTTCCGTCCACTCATCTTTGAAACGCACACTTACCATTCTCTCCAACTGTCATGGGGATGTTGACTTCCAGGTAAGAGCCTGCACCTACATTCACATGAATTGCATTGGTTTCCTGGCAAAAGGGATAAAGAAAGAGAAAACAAAGATGTCACACATTCTGTGAAATCCTTAGAAAGGCTGATCTACTGCCCACAAAACAAAAGAGACTAATACAATCTAAACATAAAAATGTTCAAAGGCTGTATAAAGAGGACAATCTCCCCTCCTCTGGCAATTTAATGTTTTTATTCAACATGCATTTATGTTGATACGCACTTCACATTTTCAGCTTTTTGAAAATCTCTTTACTGCTAGAGAATGAAAATTTGAAAAAGCATAAAACATGAACCAATATAAATAGCTAAAACAAGGCGAGTCATAAAGACAAAGACGAGGGGAGCTGAAGAAAGAAGATCACACAGGTTGGTAAGATGGAGAGAAAAAAGAGAGAGAGAGAGAAAGAAAGAAAAAAGAGTGGAAAAAAAGCACACTTGAGCGACAGTCACCCTGTTTTTGGTAAAAAGCAGATCAATGGTAGCATCAGCGATGATGTTCATGCGGAGCTCGAAGGCCTGGATCTGCCTGGGTTTCCCTGGCTGGGCAACCTCGGTCACTTTCATGGCCTGGTAGTCTGCCGGCAGGAAGAACTTCCACAGACAGTCCCTGAGAAAAGTGAGAGTTCATGTAAATGCAAGACCATAACTGTAAAGCCCAAGGCCTTCAATGTTTGAGCTGCAAACTCCCACTTGAGCACAACAGTACTCGTCCTACATCTATTGCATTTGCATCTGAATTGTTATGCTGTTTAAGTACATGCAAAGGATAACAGATTGGTGCTACAAATTTAAAACTGACTGCCAAGATTAGTCCTTAAAGAACCCACAGAGGTTCTTTAACAGTGCAGTTCTGTGAGGATTTGTGTTTTTAAATAAACTTCATTAAACCATTTATCTGATATCAATAAATGCCAGCTTCTATGTGATAAATACTACATTGTGGTAAGATTTATTTTAGTAAAGATTTCATGTCAAACTTATTTATTAAACGGTTGTTGTGTTTGAGCATAATCATTATTCACCTCTGACGATCTGCCCAAGGGCCGTAGTTAAAGTCAGTTCCTTTTCCACAGACAATGTCCAAACCCCAACATGGAGGCAGATCCTGAAGTTTATCACCTTCGCTGCAAGTCTCTGCCTCCTCCCCGCTCTCTTGCTCCACAGGTACCAGACCTGCAAACACACACACACAGTCAAATATTAATTTAAACCTTAGACGACTCAGACAACATTATTAAACTAAATGTTAAATGTGTATGCAAAGTCTTGAAAAGAGGTCCTTTAACCTCTTAAAATGATTTAACTGCAACTCTTTCATGCTCATCTAGTAAAATTCCTTTGACTGTGTTTAGATCTTTCTGCTAGCAATTTCATGCAGAGAGTTGCTTAATAGCAAAATACTATATGCCCAATTATAAACTATTCCTAGATTTATTCTGGAGGGGTCTGATTGCAGCTCTGTTGTTTTAAGATCTTTAGCTTTTTGCGGATCTGTCTGTGTGTGTGTGTGTGATCTGTGTGTGTGTATGCATGAGCTTACCAGGTTCATCCTGGTAGTAGTAGATATCAACGTCATTGGACTGCATGACCACAAAGCCTTCACCCATCAGTCTGGGAGGTCTACATTAGAAATCCGCAAGGTCAGAGTTCAGAGGCAAAATGCAGAATTTTTGCAGAGGTTATGAACTCCTTAACTTGTTCTAAATAATTCTAAGCACAAATCACAGCAGGTTAGTGGGTATCTAAAAGGCACCAAGCTTGATTTTGGCATGAAGACTCCCCTTTTTTTAATTATTTTTTATTAATTTCATAAATGGATCTCACTGGACATTTCAGTAAAGACATGTGAAGGACTTTTTGAGTTTAAATTCACTGTTGGCTTCCACAGAGGCCACAGTTGCCAAGATTTAATTGAAAGTGAAACCTTCATCACTAAGGTTTAACACAACCTGCCCTCCTTGCCACTTCATTTAGGTGAATTGCAGATAATGGTTAATGGTTTCCCTGCTTAAATGCAGCACAGTTAAAGGCAGAGTAAGCAATTTTGAAGAGAGTGTTGATACTGAACTCAATCACATACATGCCACCCTTAAGTGCTCCTTTTAAAGCTGAATTTATAGATGCAGATAGCCAAGGTTACAACAATAACAATAATCATATCATATGGGCATCAGTACCACTCTCTGCAACTGGATACTGGACTTCCTCACAAACAGACCCCAGTCAGTTTGGATCGGCAGTCTCTCCTCCTCCACTCTAGTGCTCAACACCGGAGCCCCCCAGGGCTGTGTGCTCAGCCCCCTCCTGTTCATGCTGTACACCCACGACTGCAACCCCCGACATGAAGAGAACTCTATTGTGAAGTTTTCGGATGACACCACCATCATCGGCCAGATTTCCAACAATGATGAGTTTTCATATTGGTAGGAAATCAACCATCTTGCAAAATGGTGCACAGAAAACAACTTACAGCTCAACGTCAGCAAAACCAAAGAGCTGATAGTTGATTTTTGAAAAAAGGAGGTAAACACACACAACCCTGTCTATATCAGTGGAGCTGAGGTGGAGTAAGTGAGCAGTTTTAAGTTCCTGGGAATCAACATAACAGAGAACCTGTCATGGACTTCACATATCTCTGCCCTGGTTAAAAAAGCTCAGAAAGAGCTGTATTTCTTAAGGAAACTTAAGAAAGGAAAATTCCGACGGCAAGTTCTTGTTTACTTAACAAAGGAGTGATTGAAAGCACCCTGACTGGAAACATCACAAACTGCCATGGGATGTGCATGGCCCAGGACAGGAAGACTCTGCAAACGAGTGATTAAAACTGCCCAAAACATCATTGGTACCCATCTACCAAGTATCAGTGATATCGGGGAGGTGAGGTGCCTGTGCAGAGCCAAAAGGATACTAAAAGACAACACCCACCCCAGCCACAGCCTGTTCACCCTGCTGTCGTCAGGCAAAAGATACAGAAGTATCCGCTACCGTACCACCAGACTACAGAGCAGCTTCTTCCCTCAGGCTGTGAGACTACTTAATGCACCATCTGCACTCCTCAATGTTTAATTATTGTATTTTATTTTTTATGCAATCAATTAATCAATCAATGAGGGAACCACATTTTAATTTCATTGTACAACCTGTTGTATAATGACCAATAAACTTCCTTGTATCCTTGTAATAAGGCTATCCAAGCAAAAGATAAATTTGGCAGAATCCAGAACATCTGCTGCCGGAGATCAAGCAGGACTCAATTTATAATGTTGTACAGGCAAAGACATGTAATTCAAGAAAGTGAGGTCGTTTTGTGGCAAGTAAAAAAATAGAATTTCTTTAATCAAGTTTTAAGGTAGTATTTCTAATCATATTTCTGTTTCATTACTATCATGGTATAACTCAGTTCCTCATGGGTGAGGACATAGAGGAAAAAGAGTATTGAGCAGAAGCAGAGGATGGGTCAGAAGTCAGAGTGCAACTGTTTCCTCTGTTGCTGATTGGCTGGGGTAGTTTACTGTGGGTTGTTCTGACCTCTTTATTTGTTTCCCCTTCACAGAGCCACAGCGAGGCAAGAACACTGGATTTCTTTTCAGTGCACACACAGAATGACAGCTAGCAGACTGTGAAAATATATCTGCTGAATTTGACAAAAGCATGTTGGGACAGAACTGCAAGAAGAAAACTGATGCCTTATCTAAACATTCTGCCAGCATCTTTTATACTAAAACTGTCAGTTGCCCATTCATGTATATTGATCCCTATCTTTTTTCTATCTTTAGGAAGGCCCCAGCTCTTTCCACCTGTTGTTAAGATTCACACTATGTATTACAACATGCAGGATTGCAAGGCATTAAAATGTTTAGCAGCTCATCTCCACTGATGCAATGATATGCTTAAATATTAGTGGAAGATTATACTTGAAGTTATTATTCCTAAGGCAAAAGATATTTTTCTGAAAGTGTTTCAGGCAAAATAGGTCTGGCAAGACAGCAATATGATTTGTATTATTTATACAAATTTGCTAACTACTTGAAAAAAATAAATTATGGGGCTGCTACAGTACATATTCAATTTTTTTTGCTGTTGCTTTTACATGAATTTCACCTTTGAATTTGAAAAAAAAGCATTTAAAAATTAATGAACTTACAGCATTGCTCAAATCGAATAAAAAGGAAATCATTTAAATTCCCTCTGGCCATGTTTCTACATCACCAAGTGTCTTGGACTTACTCATCATTCTGCATGCCAAGGTAGCGAGGACTGGGAACCAGCATGACGCGCACATTCTCCAGTGACCCTTTGACGATGTGCATGTACTGGTCCAGGTGGCTGGATGGAGGCTTGGTGGCGTACGTCAGGAAAGCATCCTCAAAGTTTACACACAGAGTTTGGGGGAGGTAGTGGTTTCCAAACGCAAGACGACCCTACAGGAGAGCAAACACACATGCAAATGAGAGATGAGGCCCACAGACTTTTATGATGTTCGTCTCAGTTTATTATCCAGAGTGCTCGTGGTAATTTTTGAATTGGGCAACATTTAATCAACCCCCAACCAAAATCCAGAAAGTCTCTGATGAATCCATGAGGTACTTACAGTGCTGATGTTTACTTTGATGACAGGAATGAGGGATCGCCAGGATGACGAGGGGTCTGGACTCTCTGTTTTGATGTTCACACTGGACAAGGATGAGAATCCAGCCAAATTAAAAGCGCAATATTTCTAGACAGTACAATATCACTTGGCTGTCTGTGAGAATTCCTCCTCGCCAACACATCAAATGCATTTAGTAATTAGAAGGTTTTTTTAGAATGCATCAAATCTTCATTAGTCATCTCTAATGGGAAATTGCTGATTCGTGTTTTTTTTTTTTTTTTTGCAGATTTGTTTACTGCTTAAATTAGTGGTTTAGGCAATTATAATCACATGATTATACAACATCCAAGATAAACCCAACTGAAGAAGCAACAAAAATTTTCAGCAATGAAGATCTTGCATTTAAGAAAGTTTAATTCCTTGGCATTGGCCATGGTACCTTTCCAGGGTCTGCTTTCTGTCCTCTCGTCCCCTTTCTTCATCTTTTTTGGGTGTTATCAGTGTGGGTTCCAGTCCGAAGGTCTCCTGCAGTCGGGCGTAGAGGTCAGTCCGGTTGTAGACATGAAATTCAAAGCCGTTAACTGTCACGTAAAGCCTGGTCTCTGCCTTGGGGTCTGGAAAAAAAAACACATACAGAAAGCAGTTTTTTCCATAACTTGTTCATTTAAAAAACTGATGCATTTTGAAATCATACTGAGGAGCTTCACAATATTCTGCAAAATAAAAAGTGACTGATAGGTTTGTGGCCTTAGGTAGAAGGAGATGAGTTCTACAGCTCTCATTACATGCACACCCAGTTTCAAACTTTTCCAAATTTCAAACTTTCTGCAAAAATTCCATGGAAAATTTAACTGCTAATGCATATAAAAAAAAAGATGTTATCTCATCCTCCTCTACCTCAGCCCATAGAGTTGGCAAACACCCTCTATATTAAGATGTCCAACTAATAATAACACAGGAGCATTTGCTTCTAAAAAGATCTCTTATCTTTTTTATAGTGGAGTGATATATTTATTAGACAAGAAAATTATAGTAAATTTAGGGACAGTTTATCAAAGCTGCATTTATCAGTGCTACGAACAACTTTCTATATGAACAAATATCTGTTTTGCTCACCATGCTGTTTCTGTTTTGGGTTATACATTTTCCACCAACGAAATATAAGGAAGCCATCTTGTATCCTGTGGAACAGAAAAGAGAAATCAATGAGTGAGCAAGCTATGGGATCAAAGAGGAACCGAGGAGAAGCAAACGATGCAGCACAAGTGGGGTTACCTGATAGACATGTCTTGGTTGATGTAGTAGACATCTCTGAACATGACTTTCCCTGACAGCACAGAGAAGGAGAAGGAGCCTACGGAGGGGTTGGACACATTTATATAAAATATTACCTTCATATAGAGTAATACAGTTATACAGAGTTATATTAAGCTGTTTGGAATTGATGACATTGTTTTGAATTGCAGCCAACAAACCATTTTACTTCAATGTTAAACAAAAGATGTAATTAGATGGTTGTGTACACTCCATTAAAAATAAACCCTTCAGGGTGTTGCTTGAATTTTTAATCACCTAACCTCCCAGTTACTGAGAAAAAAAACAGTGCTAATTAGGATCTCACTGTACAACAAGTAGGTAAGAGTCTGTCACTGAGCAAGAAAATGAGAATAAAAACTGAGCATGACTTTCCATCATCACTCATTTTCAGCTTCTAACACGTCTTTCTTTTTAATCATATCGTGCCGTGAGACTGACAACACCTAAATGGTTTAATTAGAGTGGTGTGACCCCAGTTGGCACTTCCTTATGTCTTCGCTATTTTTGACTTTTCCTCCGACTGGCTACAGACAGGAAGTGTAAGCTCACTTTGTTAAGTGCTTGTCATGTTCAAACCTGTTTAACTCACAACAAAGTTCATCTATAAAGTCAAGTTACCACACTCTTACAAACTCTTGGGTCCACATAAGGCTTAATGCAAATGTCAATCCTAGACAGAGAAACAACTGCTTTAGAGCTTTGAATAATTTCAAGTAAAAATTAAAAATAAATATGATTTAAAAAATAAATTAAAGGGTACACTGTGGTGACTGTAAGTGTCGACACATGTTAGCAAAGAGACATTGACTAAGCCATGTCTTCCTCATCAAATCTTAATGCTGCCTTGGCAATCGTTCTTGCACTATTTGCTCACAGCCAGCGAGGTGTGTGTTTCTGTCAACATACTCTGGTATGAATGTTAATTCACTGATACAATGTTTCATACTAATACACCTCATTACAATGCAGGCATTACTATGACATGCTCCAGCTTCTTTTTTGGTTAGAATGTATAGCATCCGGGGCTTTATTACAAAGCAGATGCATCTGACAATATCTACTCTTTAGTAAAGAAATTGATGGGCTTTTGGAATAAACAAACTGCTTGCTAAAAAATAATGGCAGAGTTATGTTTGGATTTATAGCCTCCAGCTGCTGCACAAATTAAGTTCTGTGTCATTTGTGTAGAGAAATTCAATCTGGTGTTGGTTGCAGTTTGCTGTTCAGACTCTATGAAGATAATCACTGAGAGAAGTCGGCTCATCATGAAATATTCAGCAGACTGTGTTAACGCCTTGAACTGAAAGCATTGGCAGCATTCCTCCTCCCTGTTCATCACTGTGAGACAGATCTCCCGATGCACACACCGATATGAATGTAGCCATCCTTGTAGAGTCTGTTGATGATGAGGGTAAGGATGAGGCCGATGTTGCGGGAGTTGTAATAAGTTAAATAGATGATCCATCCACAGGACAGAATGGTGGCTGAAAGACAACAATACACCACAGTTAGGGTTTGTTGATATACGAAATGATACTACACAATTAGTAATACAATATTTTTTATGTTTTTTGATGCTCAGAGAAGTTTGTTGAGACGTATCAAGGCAAATTTACTGTAATTCTACAACACAGGATTTTGCAATGAAATTATTTTGTTGTCATTTAATGCTCCACGAATGTATAGCATACATATTTTTTAATTAGAAAAAAATAAAAATGAAAAACATCAATAAAAACAGTTGTTTCCACATATTTACATATAAAGTCAGAACTGATTCAGAAACACATCTGAATCAGTGATGTAAGTGAACCTAATAATGATTCAGTGATGGTGATTCATTTAAAAATCCCTAATGCTGATTTTGTCCTGTTAAAAAATTCTTTAATCACACATGTGAATTATCTTGTTATTCATAAGGTCAACACACCAGGTTTGGTCCTTTAATGTTTTAGAAGCTGACATGACAGCACAGAGAAATTGCTGCAGCATTACAGCGGACTTTCAGCAACAGAATCAGGAATCTATTACTAAATTATAAATTCCACTTTAAAAATGTTTTTTAAAGGAATATAGCAATCCGGATCTAATTAATAATTACTTATTCTTTCATAGACAGGCTGACAGCTGGTTCTACTGCAGTGCCAAAGCTTTTGCTTCTTTTTTCTTTTATCCAGTAGGTTTTCTTTTCTTTTTCCAAGCTTGAAGATGTTGCAGTCATTAAAAGAAAACAGCAGCTTTATTCTGTGAGCCATAAAATACCACTGGCCTCTCTCTCAGAGCATCTGGACTCTGCAATAATTGGGAACTATCGTTTGTCATACTTAATTGAATTAAATTGCAATTAACTATTAATACAGTCAGTTTCATTAAATAATTAAAAGAAAACACTGATTAAAATCCCAAATGCCGTGAGATCTTACACACGTCAGGAATGTATTTTATCATACCTTACACCATACAGCTAAATGAAAAAAAAAAACATAGCTGCACATAGGAATGTGGGAAAATATATTATCATTTTATATTTAAACAAATTCTAATATAACCATACAATCAGATTGTCCTTATTTCAATGAGCAACTGCTCTGGCCTTGATACTGAACCGTCTTTTAATGTTTTATATTCTTATCTTCTTTTACCAAGAAGGTAGTTATCATTGGTGCAGAGAACCTCATGGAGCTTAATTGCACTCATGTAAAGTTAGAAGAACTGAAGTATTATTATCATTCCTTCAAATAATTAACCCTTAACTCTGGCAGGATAATGTTTAAGAACGGCACAATATTTAAGACCAAAGAAAGAGATATCACATCTTCTACCTCATAAATATACACCACTTGAACACAATTTGAATTGACGCTGACAGATCTGCACCTTATTATTACTATCATTAATTGAAGTCAATAAAATGTCAGCTAAGCTGCATATTTTCCCAAAGTGAAGATACCAGACTTACCAACAAGGAGCCAGATGAAGTTTGAGTCGTGCTTGGTAAGAAAGTTATCCAAATCCACAAAGCTGGGGAAAGTGCTCTCATTGTTTTTGGCAACATGCCCATCCATGGCTACAGGCTCTCAGTCTGATGTTTAAAACTGAAAAGGTTACAGCAAATGTTACATTACCTCCATGGCACAGAAAAAAACAAGAATAAAGAAAATGTTTAAAAAGTAAGACAGAGAGAGAGAAAGACAGACTATTTATATGGTGCTTTTCTAGTCTTTCAACGGCTTAAAGCACTTCACAACAAAAGTCATCATTCACCCATTCACTCAAACATTTACACAACAACAGTATGTGGCTTCTCTACAAAGTGCCAACCTTTGACATGCAGACTAGAGGCATCAGGTATCGAACTACCAACCCTCTGAGAAGTTGTTGACCTGCTCTACCTCCTCAGCTACATACAGCTGCCCCAAGTAAGGATGTAAATTTGGAGCAATAAATTCACTTGATAAACCATCAAGAGCTAACAAAATAAGATCTATAACTGCATTAAAATAAGTAAAAA
The DNA here is from genome assembly GCA_029783645.1 of Ctenochaetus hawaiiensis. NCBI lineage: Eukaryota > Metazoa > Chordata > Actinopteri > Acanthuriformes > Acanthuridae > Ctenochaetus > Ctenochaetus hawaiiensis. The sequence goes on from JAPZDY010000007.1 coordinate 19,837,804, forward strand.
AGTAAAAGCAATTATGTTTACATGAGTTTATAAATTTTTTAATTAAAATAATATGTAGTGTACAGGCTACAACACTCTGCCACTCAATATTAAATGGCCCACAAATGTTGATATCATGTAGAAAAACAAATTGTCCACTTCAACCTCCTTACAACAAACTTAGGTCAACGGTCTGGGTCTAATATGTAATTTTTTTTTGTAGGATTTCTTTTTTTTTAAAGATGTAAACTGTAATGTCGCCATGGTCAGGTTCAGAGCGAAGCACTTCTCACACATAGTATTTTCCTGAGATGTTCAAGAACATTTACTGCATGGGGTCATGAGTAAACAATAATCAATACTGAGGGAAATCTGTACAGCCAGTTCCCGGCCTAAGACCTGGTTACATTTCAGGGAAACTGCTGGTATGTAAGTCCAAGAAAGCTTGCATCTATCTGGCGAAAGAAGCTTTTACTTTGAGTGAGTAAATCAACCACAAGAGTCCACTGACAACAGACTTGAATCTATGACTTATTTATGGTAGGATATCATAAAAAAATTACTTAGTCGCAAACTAATTGAATAAAAAATTAATTACAGAAAAGAAGCCTTACAAAAACACCGCACAAAAACACCCACCATGTTCCTGCCCCATTTATTCCCCCTAGCATGTGTGAAAAGCTGCAAGATGGAAATATTCCTGAATGTAGCTGCATGAGTGAATATTAGAAATCACTGCCAATGCCTGACAGGTTATCGCAGTACTTTACCAGGAACTAGGAGTGAAAGAGGCATTATATGCAGAGCGTTTTTAATGTCTTGCTATGTTTCTAAAAATTCAGCAGCCATGTTTAACAAGGCTAATTTTGAAGGACAGAATAAAAAGATTGCTTAGATGAGGGCTGGGAGCAAAAAGTACATTCATTTTAAACCATTCTGCATATATTGCAAACATATTTATTCAACAGTGAGTTATCTCAGTATATATTTGTACTGTGCAGTTTAAATGGCTGTTTAAAACTTCAGAGAGTAAGGAAAACATGTTTGCTAAATGCACAACAAGTGTGATCATTGTTAGCTATATTGTATGTGCTCCTACTTTGCATGTCATGTGGGTAAGGATTATTTTATTTTCTTTGGTTGCAAGGGGCTTGAGGAAGTGTGCTGCACTTGTGTAAATGGCTACAAGTGCATGCTGTAATGTTAATCAGTCCATGCCTTGGAGGGAAAAGTTTCAACACTGTTACACACACAAACACTCCTAAATAATCACAAATCCTTATCTAATCCTTCTCAATTACATTTGGTTGTAAAAACACTAAGATGTAACAAAACCCAGCATTCTCTCCTACAGAAAACACTGTTTCTTTGTCTTTTTGACAGACAAACCAAATGTGATTGTAAAATTAACTATTCAACAGAGAAGGTGGATCTCACAGGAATCTGACATGAGCTTTCTGCCAGAGGCTAATGCAAATCTGGCTGTGGCTGCTGGGTTTGTTTACTACGTCAAGTTCAGCAGAAGGCAAATCTGCATTTTAGGCAGTCAGCCTTACTTAAAAAACTACATTGTTTCATTTGAGTTTTTTCAGTGAATAGCACAATTACTTCAAATTAATGTCACCAAATGTATGCATCTGCATGTCTCTTATTCTCTACATGATTGATTAAATTTAAATGGAATACAGTGTGGATATTCCTGCGAGGTAAGTTAAGATTTTGATTAATACCCTACTTGATCTACCAGCACTGATTATACTGTCAAACCAGAAAGATCAGTGTTGTCAATGACTCATCACAGTCACCTGTTACCTGAGTGTTTTCAGTTTTCATTCAGACATGGGGGAGGAGGGTTTATCAAATACAGAGACTACCTATTTTGCGATACCCCGGCTGTCAACAAAACCTTTTCATCATCACTAGCCACAATTTGGGAAATAACTTTTTATATAATCATTGCAGACATAAAAGGGGGACAAGAAAACACACTGTAACAGTTACTATCAGATCACGTACTTACACTACTGAACAGTGAAGAAATTATCAATTTTGCTAAAAGTTCTGACAACCACTGCACAAGCTAATTTGTTAAAAAGAATTTTACATGTACAAAAACTTTCTTAGTAAAACAAACTTACTGCAAACCATGTGTGCAGAAAGGTCAACATTGTAGAACCAATCTGACTGATTAAAAGTAAATATTAGCTTACAGAGATGCTTGACGTTAATGCACTAAACTGCACTAAAAATCTGGCTATTAACTTAAATGTTAGCCAGCCCATCTTTAAAAGACACACCATGATGAATTAAACCAGAGACCTTTCCATAGTTGATGGAAATGGTTATCCGACACATGACTGGTTCACAAAGAAGCAGTTTTCTAAGTCTCAAATGTTATCAAAATAACGTTCGGTACTGTTCAGGCATTGTAAGCTTCTGTTGCAGAACGTTGATCTAAACAAAGCGGATACAAGAGAAAAGAACATGAACTTCTCGAGGGCTGACTTTATTCTTGAAGGATGCAATGTGGAACCCAGAGCCATACCTGACACTGACCATAAACCTAGCTAGCTAATCCTAGGTCTTGGGTAATTTCCTGAGCATTACCGTCTGCACTACAAATAAACCAAAATGTTGTGGGACGTGTATTATTATTGAGTTTTTATAACGATAATGTTACAATAGGAAGCTGCTGGTCCATCAAGCACAGCCAGACAGCTCCTTGGCTTATGACGTTTTAGCTTGAGGATAATTCAGTTATTAAGCTAACCGCTAAATTTCATAACGTTAGCACTAAGGTTAGCTAGCAAGCTAATGACAGCAGGCCGCACCCTATAACTTCTCATTACTCAAACTGTGAAAACAAGTTACTTGACGATCGTAAAATACCTTAAGGTCCTCGGTAAAGCATGTGGTTTCATCTTTGCTCCAGTTATCCAGGAGTTGCTGTCCTTTTGTCGTGTCAGACATGGGCAGAGCTAGCATCCTCTGTTGAATATTTACCTGGCACATAGCCAGTAAACATCTCTTCCTGTTCTGTCGAGAGCTGTCACACAATTGACCAATAGGAAAAATGGTGAGTCAAAGACTGACCTATTAGAGGGAAGCGTAGGAGGGCTCGCAAACGCAAGTGACAGTTATCTCCACCTATGAACATGAATGTTTTTATAGTAGTGGGAGTGTTTAGCGAACTCACAACATGATCAACATAAACGCTACATAAAATACTCTGTTTTATTTGCTTGCATGTTTATTTTTATTACTATATCCTAGTATAAATATAAAAACAACAGCATAATAAAGGATACAAAATGTTTTTCTCACACCGATAAATAGCATCTGAAAATAGCCTACACATAAAAGACAAAGAAAAAAACAGTAAAAAGCAAAAACATTATGCTGGTCAATCAGTTGCTGATGTTTCAGTGTGTTCAACCAAAAGCAGTAAACTTGTAGACCATTTTTTCTGCAGCCAAGCCAAGAGGGGATTTAGTATTGAACTTGGCTTTTTTTTTTTCAGTTAACATGTACAATTTTATCTCTTGATCATTACTATGACAGAAAATGGTTGTAGATTCCATCATAGTCTAACTTAGTAAAAAAAAAAAAAAAAGGGTCTGGCCACTAATGTCATAAAGGCCGCAGTTGCAGTATTGAAAGATGTGAAATGTAGATCTGCTTAAACCATCAATGTACATATGTTTTGAAAAGTAATTAGATTGTTAGTTGTAGTTGACAGGGACTAAATAAAAAAAGCTACCACCCAGTGACATTACATCCCAAAATAAAGATTATAAAAAAATGGCTACACTTACTTTTCTTTTTCAGCCATTAGGGGCCATATGATATTAAGGCAGGATGGTTAATGGTTAGTTTTGCTATATAGATTTAAAAAAAGCTGCCCTCCCTGACATTGTGTAATTTTTCTCTGCCGCCATCCTGCTGCATCTGCAAAATAATGATCTACCCTCTCCCACCCAGAGGGCCCCAGTGGGGCCAGTGCTCGGGGACCTCAGACTTCCAGGGGGCCCTAAGTCTCAGGCCACACATGGTGTGAAGCCCAAGACTTCTGAAGGAAACTGAAAACGAGGGCCCTCAGTGCACAATACACAAGCTGACCTATAGCTGCTCATAGCGTAAACTAAGCTCCCACCCATGCTGGCAATGCCAGGCCCCCAGGCCTCTTGGTTTTTAAAATGCGAGCTCACAACCAAGGTCCCCACTTGTGACAGACCATTTGTCGCTTCAGTGTGAGGGCCCCTGGACCTCTTCTTGTTTAGAACTTGAGCTGCCCACCAGGGCCCCTGGTGCTTCAACACTTACAGTGTTTGGGCCCTGCAGGCCCCTTGGTCTTTTAAGAGTGTCCCAAGGCCTCACAGTACCTTGACCTGGCCCTGTCACTGGGAAACGGGTTGTTATCTTGAATAACGGGATAATTTACTGTGTTAGAGATAACAAAACTCCTTTTCTATAATAAGGGGATAACAAAGTCTGTTTTGAAAATAAAAGGTTGTTTCCTTGAATTCTTAAAAGACATCAGCACCAGCGTATGTTAGTAGCCTAGCTGGAAATGTGACATAACAGAGCAGGCTATCTTTATCTTTTTATCTCTTTACCCTCCTCAGTAGTCAAAATAAAATCAAAATACCCTCCCATTCAACCAGTCATTGTGCCAGTCTATCTAGTTTGATATGATATATTTCACATTATACATGAAAAAACTGACCTCTTAGAGGCATTAAGACAAATCCAGAGGTCACCAAAGTCAGTAAGATTTATCATCTGTAGATCATAGCCATATTTGTACAATATGATGGCAGTCCAACTAATTTTTGTTGAAATATTTTCAGGCTGGACCAAAGAAATAGTTTAATCAACTGATGGAAATGCTGCTAGAATTTTGCAACATTCTGTTGTCTCCTGTCCATCGTTATACTTAAATGTATTTGTCAACATGGGAGTTGTTTTTGAAGCTCTACTCTGTTTTTACATTTGAGCTATTTCTACAAAAGACCTCACTTTGCAATTACATATTCTGTTTCTCAAAGTTTCAGAAACAGTTACAGGTGCAGTATCAACTTCTTTGTTATCTCTAAGAATTGCAAAAGCTCTAGGGTACTGTTTAATGTAAGAGGCTGTTGTCATGCCCTCCTCAAGTCACAACAACAAAGCCTCCCAAAAAGAACTCGTGGGAGTCATTTTACTGAAAAGGTGCCAAACATCAGGCTCAAAGCTTTTCCTTGCCAATCAAGCCTTCCCCTCAAGACCGACCTATTTTGGCTGTAGCTTTTAAAGTAACCCTGCCTTAAATTAATTATTTTTTTCTTGCCTCCTGAATTTGATTTCAGCTAAATTCCTGAAGGGAGTCTTTGGTGCAGTCGTTACAGATATTCTAATAGTAATTAACAGTTTCACTTTTGGTTCATTCCCCTCTTGTTTTAAATATGCAACAGTTCAAGGCCCTCTAGAGGACACCTAATTATAAATTTCTTGCTAGAGGCAATTATAGACACACTACGATTATCAAGCTGCCTTTTTAAACCAGAGGTTTAGAGAAAGCAGTTTCCTCACAGATATCACTATTGGACACCACATCAGAGAAACTGCAGTCAGAAGGAGTTCATGAACTGCCTCAGTTGAAATGACTAATTATTTTTGCCTCACAAGCGAGTCCACTGTTACACAACATGCTTCTCAATTTTAATACTGCTTGACCCCCTCAGAAAAATGGTATTATAATGATATTTGATATATATTCAGTCACATTTGACCATGTGGTAGACACAGATATAGTTTCCTGATAGTTTCCTAAGAAATCTGGTGTGTTCTCAGGATTAAATTAGGCCTAAATTGCCTTCAGGGCATAATGCATATCTCAACCTGATCAATTTCCACAGTGACACAAGCAAAAGTTTGCCAGATTGTATTAACCTGATTTATCAACTACTTCACATCAAGATCTGAACTACTGAATGTCTGGAAACTTTCTGCAATAAAAGAAAAAAAACATTAAACAGATTTGGCACTCTGGTTCCATTAACCTTGTGAAATGTTAGGTTTGGCCAGTCAAAATTAAGTCTGCCCGTAGAAATCAGAGTGATGTTTGCATAAGATTTCTATCAGCAGCGCTATAAAAGATGGAGGTGATTCTGAGGGTGACAGACGGCAAACATAAATTGCAGTTACAGGGTAGAAATCCTTCTTTAAAAACAAAATAACATTGCCCATAATTTATTCTTCTATATTGTGTCTTTTGCTTTAAATGAATGGCTCATGGCCTCTGAAACATTTCTGAACTTTTAACCATAAAGAGTTAGAGCTCAAGCAGATATCTGAAGGTGACTGGATCAAGGCACCATTACCTTTGGAGCTGTTGGCCAGCTTTTTGTTATTTGTTTTTCTTGTCTCTAATCTTATTTTATTCTAAAAATAAGACACTGCATGTGTCATTTTCAGGCTCTGCAGCACGGTGACCGAAGGATCTGTGGGTTGGTCCAACACTTTGGTCCGGACAAGAAATAATTCTTAAACTATTATATAGATTGCAATGAAATCTTGTACAAACATTCATGGTGCACAGAAGATGAAAATAATGTTAGGGATCCCAGTTTTCCTCCAGCACCTCAATGGAGTTGACATGTGTGGTTTTGAATAAAATAGGGTGACCATACGTCCTCTTTTGCCCGGACATGTCCTCTTTTTAGAGGCTGTCCGGCCTGTCCGGCCGGCGTTT
>JAPZDY010000007.1:19844615-19858812 GCA_029783645.1 Ctenochaetus hawaiiensis
ACAAAGTAATTCTGAGGCTGTTAAATTCTGACACTGAAGAAGACAGCTTTAGTGGTTTTAGTTGTTAAATTTAGTGGCTGCGGCTAATATTCAGGTGCGGCCTATAGTCCGAAAAGTACTGTATACAACTTTTACAACTGCTCAATGGATAGTCATGGTATTTTGTACAGACATTCATGCCCTCCTGAGGATGAACTGTAATATGTTTGAGGATCTCCTTACTTGACATCTAGCACCAAGATCAGGTCAAAATGTTTACTATGCATTAATTTCACAAATATATGCAAAACTAACAACAATCCCATTAGTTCCAGATTTTTACTTTGCATTTACTTCTAACAAGGAAACCTAACCAGGCTAGCATGTTAAGACAGTAAACCTAGTAATACATATCTGTTAGACAGCATGGCTGTAGCTTCTCAGTTTATCTGCTCTAAAGAACACAAATGTGTATATTATTTCTGTATTTTCAGGGGCTAGAACAGGTTGTCTACAAATCAGAGGGTTGGTGGTTCAGTCCCGGGATCCTCTAGTTCTCATGTGGAAGCGTCCTTGGGCAAGCACCAAGGACTGCCCAAATCCCTTCTGATGTCAATGTGTGTGTCTGAATTCCTAATAGGGCAGGTTGGACTTTATGTGAATGGGTGAATGCTGACTTGTGCTGTCAAGCACTTTGAGCAATCAGAAGACTAGAAAAGCACCATATAAAAGCAGTCCATTTCCCATTTATTAAAACAGTCTAACAGATTTCTATTGAATTTGGAATAGTCTTTATTATTCATAGCTACCCGTGAAAAAAAAATCGTTGTTGTGAAGAGAGCATGTCTGAGAACTGATGCATTTCTGATAAACTCTGTGTTTTGCATTTGAAATTTTACAGAAATGTATGGAAAATGACAAAATGGGGATCATGCATCCTTATTATCACAACATTTAACACTGTCAAAACAATTTGCATATTAGAAGCAATTTATAAAGCACATGAACTAGATTGTTTACATTAAGACCACAGCAAATGCATGTTTACAGCAAAGAGGGATAACGTGGACAGCAAACAGCTAGGTTGTTGTTGTGTTGGAAAAAAAAATCAGTGCAAATCCATTTTATCCACAACTGGGTCGATGAATTCAATGATGATACGAGCTGTCAGCAACAAACACAGATCTGCTTTGTCAGGAGGGATTGTGATCAGATTTCATTTACAGTGCTTTTGTCTTTTCCTATAATGAAATCCCCTCGCTCCACCATTACTTACAATCTGCTTGATCTGCACCATTTACATTCAACACACAGATTCAGTAATTGAGTTTTTTCAAAGAGGCAATGCACAAGTTCAAAGGGTTCAAAGGTCATCTGAGGTTGTTGTAAAACAATGCAGTGAGGAAACTAATGACTTGTGTTTTCATAAATATAATTTTAATTAAACTGAACATGGCCTGTTGGGCATCTCAGACAATTTTAACACCGTAAATTAATACAGACTCTCTGTTAACAGAAGGCATAGAATGCATGAATAATTCACCCCATTGTGAATAATTTAAGTCCTCTAAAAACACTATCCCTACAGCTGATCAAGGAAGAATACCGAAGCCTTAATTTGAATGGCTCATAACAGCAGTAATAATCAGTAAGACGATTGACATGTATTCATCAGAACACAAAGAAAGGCTAAATGTTGTGTAGTTTTCATTTCAGCAAAACATAAATAAATAAAGGTTGATAATGATTTCCTTTCAGAGTACACACAAGTGCATGCATTCACGACAACAAAATAAAAAAACAATGAAATGTCTTTTTCCATTGACCGTCCATAACTAAAGTGTAGAGGATTTGAGTCAAAAGCTCATGAGTACATCTCGTTCTTGCATGCTAGTGTAGAATGGCTTCCCAAACACAAATGAGTGCAGTCCTGCTCTCAGCTTCTCAGCGAAGGCCATTACTATGTTGAGGTCTCCCTCCACTGTCAGATCCAGGTCCGTCTTTAAACTGCGCAAGGATCGAAAGGGCTTCTTCCCCTTTTGCCTGTGAAGGAAGCAGGAGAGGAATGTTGCTTAAATGATAACAAGCTGCAATAGTCGGTGTCTGAGGATTTACATTAGCATCTAGTTGGGTTGCAGCTGTGCAGAGGAATGCCATGCCACAATGAATTATGTATGCTGCTACAGGATGGCAACTGAGCATAAACAATCTTGTCAAGGCACCTGTAAAATAGTATGCCCTTAGACCTCAGCAACACCGTAAACAAGACCCCACTGGAACACAAATAATGCTTTGGCTCGTGTAGTTAGCATTGTCTTTTGTTAGATAGGTTAAAGGCATTTGCTGTGTACGATACCTAAAGGAATTCAAAACATTTCTGTGACTATTTGAACAACACTAGACACAAAAGGTAAAGAAATAATTAATGGTTTTATGACATCCTGGTCACATGTAATATTCTGGTTTAAAAAAAAACCAACTGAATATCTGTAATCTTATTTATGATAATTTATACATTTCTGCAAATTGAAATTTTAAGAATAAAAGTGTATTTCCTTTTGAGAGCCACAGTTAAAAATACCACCATGCAATCCCATGATACTGATTCTTTTTATATGTTATATCTGCTGTGTTCTTAGTTAAAAAAAACTTATCTTGTGCTTTTTGGGTGATATTTTCTTCTCCCAATTAGAGTTCAAATATGTGTAACTGTTGCAGACTTCAAAGAAATCTCCTCTTTGAGAACTTGAAATGATCTGGTAAGCGCTCTTTAAGAGTAAATATTCCTGCACATTAGAGCTCTAGAACTACTGGAGCTGTGAAATTAAAATTATGAAAGCTTTGTAGAAGATCGTTCTAAATCTCTTGACTGATTTTACAACATCGATATGAGGTTGATGTGGCTATGCTGTTAACAAACAATCCTAATTTACAGATCAAGCAGATATGGAGTAACAACAGTATTGCTTTGGGGTTTCTGGATAACTGATAAATATAAGTGAAGCACTCTACTATTTGCTCTCTTTTGGTTTCCATCAACTCTTAATGAGGACAATCAGGCTCCACTATGTTCACAAGCTGGTCTCTGACCTTGTTTGTATTCGGTTTGTTGCTAAGCAGGTAAAGTGAAGAGGGTTTTTATTAGTTTCTTTACCAAAAATAGCTTCCTGCTGCCTTTGGAAATGACGCTGAAGAGGGCTGAGAGGGTGAATCAAAAATTTAAATTGTGTGCCTCAACAAACAGATTTAAGTCATTAAAATGTTGAACTGTTTGTTTCATACTACAAGTACAAACATTAAACTGTACATAGTCAACTGATCCATCATTCACATAAAACCATTCATTGGTACAGTTTTAAAATGTCCGGTATGATAAACCAAAATAAATGAGCACTTTTGACCAAACAAAAAAATAAAAACATGATGGTTCTTGTGCAAGAGAAATATATTTGGTGTATAAGCATTTTCTGTGCACGCAGGCTTGTTTGCATTTACTGATGCAACCATGTGAAAATTTTCAACAAGCCCACTGCCTAATGCTGTGTCATCCAGTTTATACTGCACAGTTCATACTCAGAGTAAATGGACAATCACTGGTTAACAAGACATGTATATGATACATCTATTAGTGTGTGAGTTGATGGAGAGAGAATGGCGAGCAAGAGATGAAAAGAAAATGCTTAGAATAATAGAGATTTCAAAGTGTCTCAATGACATTCTGAACTCTATCTAGAACTTTAGCACTTTGATTGTGAGTCTTTTCAGTTTTTGTGTCGTTAATACATCAAGTCCCCAGTGTGTAAAGGCTGTAAGAGTCAGAAATTCATCAATATTATTATCAAATGGAAACAAGTGCTACCAAGGTCAGGGTAACAAATCCTTTGGCTGCTTAATTACTTTTGCGCGATCATGAGGCTTTTTACAGAAGTCCTCAAATGTCTTTTGTAGAGAAGAGAAAAGCCAAATTACTGACAGGCAGAAGAACAGACAGGGAGTGACTGCTGTCCTGCAAGGAGGGGGGAAGGTCGATCTACTGTTGCAGAGCACAGAAGGAGATGAGTCAAGTCCAGATGGAGCAATGACCAGGTCACCACAGAAAGGGTGGCAGCAAAAAATTCAGGGAAAGCTGAAGACACAGTGAGCTGCAGTGTCTCAGATGTATTGATGGGGCAAAAGAAAGTGTTTCTGGAGCTGAACCAGAAGGTGGTTAAGTGAACAAGGTCCCAACAGAGGAAAAAAATTAGGAGTACTTATTTATAAATTGTTTCATTCTTCAGTGATTGTTCTGGTAAATGAGAGAAGCATTAAGGCAAAGTCTGGGTGAGGCCATCAAAAGCCACCAGGTCACCTTGCAACATGGCGTACAGTCTCGTTTCTGAGCCTGAAGGGGGGCAGAGAAATGAGAGTTTCTTGTCAGTGATCAAACTGTAATCATGAAAACAACATTTAGTGTTTTGATGGTTATGAGGGAAAATGTCATTTCTCTCAGGGGCCTCCAGAGTCTCTCAGAAGCTGAGCTGCAGTGACTGAGAGGGCAACGGCACATGCTTTGTGTTTTTTCTTGCACAGCATATTATTCATCAGAAACGTGTCGATGGGGAAGCTGTCATTCTGGGATGATGCTGAGGATTCATCATCCTACGCGGCTAAAAATCAGCTGCTTCTTCCCAGTTTCTACCCAAGATCAGTCACCATCATAAACCAGTCTGTGAGCCTTGTTTACCAGCAAGCAGGTTATACTCTGTTTCTGTGATTCAAGGTTTTTAACTATTATTTAGTTTTTACAAACTAGGGTTGCAACTAAAAAAAAGCATTTTTAATTGCTGATTTTTATTGATTAATTTATATAATTTCTATTATTACTATTTTTCTTAATGTTAATATTATTGTTTTTGTCTTTATCTGCTGATAATATTGTTGATTAATAGCAATATTATGTTATGAAGACTAATATATAGGTTCTAGAGCACATGAGAATATCTTTAATGTGTTTGTTTTGTCTTTCCAATGTATAATAGTCCAAAACACACAGCAGATATTACATTAACACTAATATAAAGCAAAGAAAAGCAGCATTTTCAATATTTTAAGTGTCACTTTTACGAAATGTTGTACATTTCTTCCCAGTAAATGAATTTAAATGACTGTTTATTGTCAAAATTGTTGCATATTTATTTTCAGCCTCTGATTCCAGCATCATTACAAGTCTGATTCTGTGTTTGAATGACCTTAATATTACTAAGCACTTTTTTCATTCCTTCATTTTGCATGTATACCTTGTAACCTCTTCATGTTTAGTATAATATTTCATAGAGTGTTTAAGATGCAGGAGTGCCCTTAATTGTCAGGGGCGGCACGACATACATGTCTTAATCTTCTGTAGCTTTTTTTTTTTTTTTTCACTGAATGTTAAACCCTTTTGAGCAGAACTGAAGATTTGGTTTATCGCTCATTTCACAACACATAGCACACATACATTAAGTCCTGGAAGAATGTAGAATTGGAGAAAACATTAAAATCACCTCCACTAGTGTGTCTGATGTTCAACAACTACATCTAGTGTGTCAAAATTTTGATTGCATGTGTGAGCACGGTTACTGTTTAAAGGTAGAAAAGATAATGGCAGATCGTGAAAAATAGACTTCCTGCTGTTGTGGGGTTACAATAAAAGTTATGCTGTTTCTACATCTTAGAGGGGACAGAAAGTTGTCTCAAGTTCAGCTCCACTGTAGGCTGGAAACATGCAACACACTCATTTATAAAAAAGTGTCAAATTTATTATTTCTGGGAAGTTCTACTATGATGTCACCACTGTAACATTAGATGTGAAAACACTTGGCAATGCGAATTCACAAAATACAAATTCTTACGTTCTTTGTGTATTAACTAGATATATTATTTAACTCCTAACAGGGCATGATGGCTCATATAGCAGAAAATTACAATCCTGTTAATTCCTTTTTTAAATACTGGCATTAACACATCTTCTGCTGTACATGGGATGGTGCACCATTCACTATTGTAAACCAGCAGTTTGTGGATATCATTGAACTTCAGAATAACACCCAGCAGATTACTGTGTTTGTAGGTATCAGGGAGGCCATCTGCAGAAGTTTTTGCAGTGCGTCACAGTCACGCTTGTTCAGAACAGAGTGAAGGATGACTCACATGATCATATGAGCTTTTTCTATCTCTCAGCAGAACAGCACCTTTGCTCTTTGCGCTACTGCTTCTGTAAAACCTGCACGGTCTCCTGACCATGTATTCCACTCTAAATGTTTCTTGACATACTGCTTTTCATCATGATTTAGGTTTCTCACCCCTGTGGGTCCAGAACATTGCACTGGTGTTGAACTCTGAGGGTGTGCACTCACCCTGCACCTGTGTGTTTCCCCTCCAGCAGCCAAACTATCCAGCTACCAGGTGATGTTTGAGATCATATTCGACTGAATCATCACCCAGATGTTTTAGCTTGTGTAGTTGTGTTCAGTTCCCCATCATTCACTGTTCGGTAATTTTCTCTTCTAAACTTGCTGTACCTGTACCCTCACAAAACCCGGAGGGAAACATTATCAGATACTGGAGAACACTGACGGGACTAATATGACTCCTAACTCAGGATATGTGTTCCACCAGGCACCAGACACTACAAGGCTAAGGGGTATTTCTGGCTGTGTGCCCGATGGGGGGCCCAGTGGGGATGTCACAATCAGAGCAAGGTCAGTAGCCACAGTGCACTAAGCACAAAAAAAAAGGAAGCGAGTGGATTGGTGAATTGTCAGCTCTGGTATTTAGATTTCGATTTATTTTTTTTGTGGAGCAGGGAGTGTGAGTGTGAGTGTGAGTGTGAGTGTGAGTGCGGTGGTCAGTTGTCACCCAATAATCCTTTAGGTTATTTGGATTAAAGTCAGATTAGAGTCAGCTCTTACGTTTCGTCCTCGATGTACTTGAGCAGCGTGAGGGCCTTCCTGTGGAGCAGCAGCAGGAATTGGGCCAGATAGGTGCTCCGCAGGGACAGGCCTGGCTTCAGCATGAACACCTGGGTACAACACAGGATGTCAATTAGCAGCCCAGGCTACAGCTACAGTGGTAAAAGGAGGCAAGTAATACACTTCACCCTCCTCTGTGATAACCTTGAGAAACAAACATATTGCTGTTGTCATGAGGAAAACCTGTAACCCCAAACCTCAGAGCACTTTCACGGGCATGGATGATGGGTTGTGACCCTTGAGAATAAACTGCACTGTTTTGTTTCTATCTCTGTATCAGTGACATGGGAGCACCATCAATTGTTTGCTACAGCCAAAGACAAGGCCTAATCAACAGCAGTGTACCGCAAACTAAATATAACCATGTTTCTGTCACTTGTTTGAAGAGAGCTCAATCCTTTAACATTAGATGGTTAAATAACAAACTACACGCTATTTGAAAGCAGGAAGCCTGATGATTATCTCTGATTAAACCATTTAAGAGTTTAAGATCACTGCAACAATGGTTTGCAATAGAAATTCATACAAACAGACCAGTATATAGCAATAACAGGCAAGAAAAAAAAAACTTACATTTCTACTATGATATTCTTGGTTTTGTATCATTCAATTTTTTCAGGGTTATTTTTTTTTCTTTTAAATTTTAGGATTTTTTTTAACTTTACATTTAGAGTCAAGAATTATATAATGAAGTGTTGCTACATCCTTACCTCATCTATAAATGACTTCACCAAAGTGTCTTTATGCAGGACGTCTTGAAATATGTTTCTAGGATAAAGACATGGTCATGATTTAGCATTTTTAATCGTTTTTTGCACAGTGCACATAAAATGGCATATTTTAATTAAGAGGTATAATTTTAATATCACCGACAAATACAACAGATACTGTGCATGCATGCATGTGTGCGTGGCTTACAGGTCAGGTGTGAAGGTTTCATCGGTGTGGATGACTGTGTCGGGGGGGATGTCCTCCTCGCTGTCCGTCTTCCAGAGCGCACTGAGCTCTGACCGCATGTAGCGCCGTTGGTTGTATGTGTGCTCGTGGCACGGCGGCATCTGCTTGACAGTGTTGATGTCGACGTCTATGTGCGTGGTCGGGTAAGGTGAGTAGAGCACCTGGCGGAAGGGCAGGACGAAGCTGCCTGTGGAGTCCTGGGAATGAAATGAAGGCAGGGGAAAGCACATACTGACAACCTGTCAACCCTCAGGTAATCTTACAGCCTGGTTGAATTATTGTTTCATGTGATGTGTAAGAGCACGGTCATATTTTTCTGCTTGGTGATGTAGAAAGTCTGCTCCCTCCACCACATGCTCTCCATATTTAAAGAGCAGACAGCATAGGGTGCACAATGTTTGTATGAGGAACAACAATCTCCTCATACAAACAGCTCCTTGCTTGCAAAAAGTTTAATTATTCATTAGAACTTCTGATGCACATATATATTTAAAATGGAATACATCAAGAAAAAACAAACATCAGAGTAGTTCTGTCAAAACATTTTATATCCATGTCATATATGTGCAAAGAAGCTTTAAAGGGAGCTGTATGTTATGAATTGGACTCCAAACAAATAGGGGGCAGCAGTTAATCAGAGTTAACAGCTTAATGCAGCTGATGTTCATTAGTTAGATCAGTTAGCTGTGTAGCTATCGGTACTATTAGCTCACTGGCAGCAGAATCGATGCAGGTTAGAGGGGAACAGAAAAGGACTCAACAGCCTTTCAGTGAACACAATCAGACCATGACTGAGCATGGGGGCCAGTGTGACAACAGGGTTACAGTACTGGACAGTATTGGGTCAATGTAGGTGGTGGATTTAATGAGACAGAGCGATGTGCAAAAATGGAGAGGACTAATTAACTACTAACTACTTTTTGCTAGCAAAATCTTTAAATTTCAATTTTTGTTGTTTCTCTGTTTCTTTTGTTCCCCACTGCATTTAATTTAAATCCATTTTAATCCATAAGAGGATCCTCCATGAACTTTTTAACACTGTCAGTGAGAAAGATACTACTTTTATTCTGCTCTTGTTGACTTAAAGAGCTATCTGCGTGTGTACAGCAGTAAATAAATAAATAAATAAAATGTAAACATCATTAAAACTGAAAAGTTTGCCAATTTTCTCTGAATTCTCAGTTCTATTCTTGACCCCAAGTATTTGTCAGATTAAAAACTGTGAGTGGAAAACACTCTGAACAAAACTGAACATTTTGAGTGCATTAATACATTTCTTTATCTTAATTTGCACATTACAGCTGGCTCATTAAAAATAAAAACCTTGTGAAGCCAACACACAAAACTGCATGTATAACAAAAGATCTTATTCTTATGTAGTGCAGGGGAAAAAAAATTCAGGTTGGAGAAAGAAATCAGGTCAGAACAACAGACCAGGATACATCAAACAAGCAGCAAAAGAGGCTCTTCTTCATATCACATTGTGTTAGAAAATGTGAGGAAACTGTTGGCTACCTTAAGCAGACCCTGAACGAACAGGCCTGTGTCATATTTGAAGGACGAGTCTGCCTTGCAGAGCCGAGAGCACTTCCTCTCAGCCGGGGTGAGGAAGAGGCAGAGGGTCCGCACAATCTGCAGAGAAAAAGTCCAAATTCAACACAGAAAACATTTTTTTTTTTTTCAAACTATTTTTACAAGGTTTATTCACAGCTTTCAGTTGAAGAAGAACTGGTATGGACTAATTTTAGAACTATGCAGAACTGATGATGAGCTATTACTATTTGCCATTATAAAAGGGTGTTCAAATGTTTGCAACTGTGCTGTATCAAGTCTTCCTTTTGATAAGATGCACAGAAAATAAATAGCCTTTTGCTTTCATATTGATTCGGCTGGTTGTTAGACTAAAAAGGGATGGATTCTTGCCAAGTCAGCAAAAAAATGAGGAAAACAAAGTTGAGAGGCTTGTTTTCAGCACAAAATTTACTCAAAAAAGTCACATTTTGGTTACTGACATTATCTAGGCACAAGGCTTGAGGCTGGTTGTTAGATACAAATAAAAACTTTGATTCAATTGGGGCTCCTTCAGCCTTATTGCCAATAAAACTCCAAATTAAGGCTTTGTACCCTTTTGATACACTGGATAAAACATCAGCAGCAGTCTTCTGCAGTAGCTCTCTCTCTCAAAAAAAAAAAAAAACATACAGTGTGCTATACAGTTTATCCTTCTCTGTTAACATCTCCAACTTTTCTTTTTTAATGACCCTCTCAAGCAGCTTGTGCACTATCTCAAATAACTTTTATCATTTTGGATGCAGTTTCAGCAATAAATAGACATCCAAGCTTAGACAGACGTTCAAAAACACTGAAACAAACAGTGATGCAGAGTAAAAAAATGCATGAGGGGCTGATTAAACAAGAAAAAACAACAGCACTTCAAAACATTCTTAATTATGTAGCTGCATTACAAATTTTTCTGTGTACAGCCACTAATCCGGTAAATTTACCTTATTTATTTTCTCTGGGTTGCTTCCAACCACTATTGAGCAGCCGCAAGTCTGCAGATGAGAGCTGATGGCCCTGAACCATGGAGACAAAACATGCAAATTAGTGCCAATTAGCTTCATTAGCACAGCTCTAATTATTTACGACAGCTTTTAGGAATAATGATTGAGACCGAGTAGCTGGGTTTGAACAACATTTATGAGGCTTTACATAGAGGATGAATTAAGATGGTAACTGGCTCTGGGCCTGTGGAAAGATACATTCGCAATCATGATCCCTAAATTTATCTTTTTCCTCACGCACTTTGGTGAATATTTCAACTGTTACACGATCTTGAGTCTTTATGTTAGGACTTGTCACAAAGTAGAATTATTTTGCCTGGTTTCATTACAATTAGTCTTTTGTCGGCTATAAATATCCTTCAGAGTCAATTACTTCCAGTTCACAGAAGCTTTGTCATCTGCACAGGAACCTGAAATAATCCTGTTTTACTCTGCAGTTGGGAGTTTTATTGTTGGAATGGACTTTTCTGGATGCTCAACACTAGCTGCGAGTTAGCTTTCGTCCTTTCTCTGGAGGAAACTTTGACTAAGTGGAAAGCCATTACTCATCATTGGAAGGTTGATGGGTGTTAAATGGGCATTGTTCATCATCTGTCTCCATTTGCCTGTACCAAAGTACTTACTTGTGGAGGAAATCCTCGTGGCAGCTGTCCCCGATGTCATCATCATTTAGCACGGTGTCTTTTATCTACTCAGCGGGAGTGAAACAAATGAGTCATTTTTAAAATTGTTCTCAACAAAAGACAGAAGTGCTAATGGGCACACTTGCAGTCACTGTGATGGAAATAAGATGCATGTAACAGTGAAGGAAACAGATGAGAAAGATTCAAGGGAGCTGCACTGTGCTGCTTTTCTTTGCTGAATTTGCATATTAGAAGAGGACGAAGGCGTTGAATCACACTGGGTGGTAATCTAGGCAGAGAACCTGGATAATTTAAATCTTTTGAAAAAAAGAGGCTGCATGAACAAGTGATATAAAGAAACAACCACCGTTGGAGGTAAAGGTTTTTTACAGAAGGGATTATATTCAACAAATATATTGTCTTTTACATTTCTGCATTTCTGTTCAGCCACTCACGGAAACCATGACATTTAGAGAATTTTAGCTGTATATTTCTGTTGCTGTCTAGTTAGAAAAATAAGTTCATCGTTATAGCTTCTGTTTAATGTTTTTTAGGTTCATTGTACTCCTTTGGAGCGTCAGAGGATGGGGGATCAGATTAGTGTTGATATGCGTGTCTATGTGCTGCTCACATCTATGTCTTCTGGAACACTGTGTGTCTTCATTGAGGCCAGCAGCTCCATGATAGGGACAATCTCCATGCTCAGCACGGAGATGATGTTGTAGCCCTAAGGGTAAAGGAAAGTAAGCACAGTTAAGTCAAGCATTGCACAGATGCTTAAGTTAGTCGACTGAAGAGACCAACATGATTCATTATTTGGCCAGCTGCGATTTTTTTTTTTAGATCCGTGGTTTTCAAATGGCAGTTTCTGCATTTTGAGGCTTTACACTGAAATCACAATAAAAGGAGCTTTTTAGTGAGAAGTTGGAGCCTTACTGTCAAACTGAAAATTTATTCATTTTATATTATATATTATACATTATTATAATAATATTATCATATATTGTCTATACATATATAATAAACGGGATAAAATAAAGTTAAACTCATTGGCACCAGACTGAGAAATCAGCTAGATCATTTAAGCGTAATTTTACAGTTTGTTGTCTCCTTGTGTATGTTATGTACACTTGTAAACAACATTTTTTCTTTTTTGGATATTATAAACTCACATTTCTATATATATGCAAATTTCTGAACATATGTGAAACATAGCAGATAAAAGAACCTAACAGAGTCACTTTAACAGCTGTGTCTGCTCTATTTTGAAGTCATTCACATGTGTCACATT
The DNA here is from genome assembly GCA_029783645.1 of Ctenochaetus hawaiiensis. NCBI lineage: Eukaryota > Metazoa > Chordata > Actinopteri > Acanthuriformes > Acanthuridae > Ctenochaetus > Ctenochaetus hawaiiensis. Next base: position 19,857,019 of record JAPZDY010000007.1, read on the forward strand.
ATTTTGTCTGCCCATATTATTACCTGCTTGCTAGCTACCTCTGTAGGAGCTCTCAGGCCTAATTAGCTCACTTACTCCTCTGTGTTGGGTGGCTGCATCTTTATTATTCTGTCAATGTTGTCTCAATCCCAAATGGGTAACACAGAGGTGATGGATTACTTAATAGCCCTTTAAAATCAGGAACTAGAGCTAGATGAGGCTTTAAAGTAGGTTGTATGAGTAAAAAGGGTAATAATTTGCCTACTCCTGGGTGAATACTAAACATAGGTCCAAGAGTGTAAAGTTGAGGGATCAGCAGGAATGACAGGGTACCTTCTGCATCCAAATGCGCCCCTTGCGGATAACATGCTTTAGCCTCTCCACACAGATAGTGTGAAGAGGCAAGTAGAAGGCTAGCTCTGTCTGAGGCAGGATAATGGACAAGGCACATGTGTTCTTGTCCCCCTTCAGCTCGCCGTCGAAAATGAGAGACACTATAATGACTCCCTTTTCTGCCAGGACAAAGAATTTAACATCCACAGCACCGCACTCAGCACTACGCAGAATCTCCCCATTTAGTGTATGATTGGCCAAAAATGTGACCTCTCCATCACTGAGGAACATGAATTGATCGCCCTTTGGTGTCCAGATGTGGCGCACCCGTGGACCCAGGATGTTGTCCCAGTAGGCAAAGGTGGCTGCCAGCAGCGGGCATTCTCCCTCTATGGCTACTTCAGACTTTGCCACAGCAGGGGATTGGGGTGGACAGCCTGAAGACATTGGAGAGCTGCAGGAACGTGACAGTCTTTATACCTTTGGATTGAATGATAACAACCTACATGAGAAATGCAGAAAACAATTAGTTAGATTTTCAGCACTAGTGAAGTGCACCACTGTTAAAACAGTTTCATGTAAATTGTTGTGAAAAAGTACAATGTATTTCAATTTAAAGGGTCCTTAAAGTAACCCATTTGATTTGCCACTAAAACAACATAATTTTAAAGACCAGGCATTGCCCCTGTCAGCTCACATTGTGCAATAATGGATTTAGTGGAAGTGAAAGCGAATATTTGTTTAGGTCAGCTGATGCATTTTAAACCTTTTTTTCTACTTAGATCCCTCAACAGCAACTTCTCTTTTTGACAATGTAATGTTTGTCAAAATGAGTATCTAAGTTATTTCACTAAACTTTCAAGTTTACAATGAATATGCCAATTTAATGCTTAATAAATTCCTTTTTTGCTATCTTGACTCTTTAACTATCTTTTACAAACGAACCCAAAGCGTCAGTTATTTGGATTGTTCTTCATTAATTTAGCACTCACTTTAAATGAACTTATTACTTATTCAAATGAAATTTCTTCTCTCATTTTGCACAGTTCATTTCGTTATTTCTTCACTGGAAACTGATGGAGCGTAACGTTATCAGACATACAGTGTTTTGTATATGTTGAATATCAAATGAGATAATATGCCTGCCGAATTTACCAGCAACTCTTCTTAATTTACAATTTCTAGCTTCTGTGATGTCAGCTCGCTGTTTGTATGACCAGAAAGCAATGAACTTTTATATTGTCAGTTTTTCCAACAGGACCTGGTGTTACATACTCGGATTTCACGTTACAGAACAGCAGATTTACGTTTGTGAAATTAAGTAACAATCGACAGGGCTAATAAACAAGTGTAGTCCTCTAGCAGTATCGGTAGGTAATGAGGAATGACATGATATCAATGTTTATAATGACTCAATATTTTGTAGCAGGTTAGCCTAGCTCGCAAGTTTGCGTTAGCTAAAATATCACTAACAACGTATGA
>JAPZDY010000007.1:19861811-19880010 GCA_029783645.1 Ctenochaetus hawaiiensis
CACCTGATGACCCCAAAGACATGTTAGTTATCACTGCTCATTGGTCTGTATAGTTAAATTAATAGTTGTCTAGGTTACAGGGTGCAAGGCAGTTGTTAAGCTTAGGGAGCTTTTCACTGAGTCTGGTCCATTTTCAGTAGCACAATTTTCTTTTGTTTACCTTAAATAAAATTCGATACGTATCTTAAACAGGTGGCCTGTTTTTTTTCTTTTGACTTTGATAACTAGACTATGTGATACTACTAAGTAGCATTTCAAGTTGATTTTCACCGATTGTTTCAAATTCGAATTAATTAAATCTCATTATTGTTGATTGGGTTTTAAGGTAAGATTGTTATTATATAGTCTAGCACTTAATAGTATCTTGATAAGTAATTTAAAATGGATCTGTAATGTGTTTGGCACTGTAAATACCTCATTTTTATTGGGATTTAAAACAATTTCATTCAAATTTTGAAGTACAAAGAGCTAAACAGGATGTCTGAGCTGCGATCTGTGCAAAAGCTCTGAGGTTATTGAATCGGTGGCTGTGTCTCTGTGTCTGTGGTTCACTTCATTAACGTCAGTGTTTCTGCTCAGGGAGACGTGATTGAGAGTAGTGACAGCACAGCATCTCTTTTCATTTGACATTAGACAGACAGACGGGCTTCTGTTTCCGCCCGTGCCGGCGGCCTGATGCCAACCGCCAACATCCATTAGGATCGGTTTAACATGGCCCTTTCCCCACTAACCTATATGGCTACGAGAAATGGGGCAAAACTGCCCTCAGAGCAGCCTCTAGGGCCTCCATGAATCTAAACTTCCCTCATTCTGCCACCCCATTCCTCTCTGTTTGTGAAATAAGGTGCTATTTCCCCTCACATACCCTGTGTGAAATCTGAAAATATCACACATATCGGTTTTAAAGCATTAAAGTCTCAGTTCTCCGTCGGGCACAGTGACATATCAGTCTGAACGAGATTAATGCTGACGTGTATACACAGTGCAAACAGTCTGGAAAGTAGAAAAAAAATACAAATGAATCATACAAGTTAAATCATGAAGATCCAAAGCTGTCACGCTGATACTTACCCCAAATAAAAGCTGACCCTGCCAATAAAAATTACTCCTCATTTTTTTTAAAAAAGGGCAAAGTATGGACAAGCTGCTGGGCCATAACAAGTCCGATCCCTTTGTATGGTTTCAAAGCAGGCTCCAGGTTTGAAACAAAGCAAAACAACAACGATCTGTGTCGCCATTCAAACGAGGGAACTTCAAAGAGGCTCATTTTCTCTTGCCCAGCTGCACTGTGGCTTGCTGCCGTGGGCCAATTAGTATAATGAGTGGAAAAAACAGTATTTTGGAATAGACAGCAAACAGCAAACAGACTTACACTGCAAGCTACTGTACAGAATGTCTCAAACACTGTCTCAAAGACCATAAATGTGTTGGAAAGATCAAGAACAGGAGCTCTAATAGGACTTAATGTACTTGCTTGTCAAAAGTAGGAAAACTGTGAAGGGTGCTTATTAGTCAAAAGATTACAATAATAATCAGAAACTGAAACAAAGCACTCAGTATTAGGAGCCTGTCCATAATCTTTAAAGAATAAGGTTGTTAAGTTGCAAACATTATCAGGAATGAATATATCTATTGATATCAATAACCGTTTATATTAAAAAGCTGATGTTCTTACTCGTTGCCCCAAAATTCAACAAGAACACCAAAAAACTAGATTATTAAAAATAGAAAAGGTCCTAACTGCGGGGAATTTGCAGTGAAAACATCAAAATCAAGCAAGCATTATGCTAACATCATCCTGACTCTGATGATGCGACCAAAGCAGTAAAAGAGACATGATGCCATCAACAAGCGACCAAATGAAACACAATAACCTTAAACAAAATTACAAATTTCTCTGACTTTGAGCATTGCTGGGATAATGCAAAGTACACAAGTCATCAAAATAGCAGGAGTAATTTTTAGACGTTTTAATGCAGAAATATAACAGATTGTACCTTTAAGGGTTACATAGTGAGTTTACTCCATTTAAAATCTACAGGAACTCTCACAACTTTGGACTGGATCAATAGAAATTACCTGAGGTTTTGGTAATGATTTTGGGATGCTTGCATCAAGATGGTGCTCAGCAAATAGGAATCAATAGCTGCTTCTCTAAATGGAGATGACCAGAATGAATTAAAAACCCAAGACAATTCCAGGCAGGTTTTGATAGAAATGAAAAACCTTATTTCTTTCCTACCAGTCTGCACTGGTAACACACAATGACACATTTTACTTGATTTCACTTTTCTTCAGGTTGACAAACTTAACCAACAGTGTATCTCTGATCTTTTTTTGAGTTTTGCTGCATCGCCTCACATTTGATCGACTTCCACATCAAATGCATTCACTCACTCAGAGAGAAAGATATTTTTGTTTACTTATTTAATCTCTCACATGCCTGTCTGACTTTCTAATCTTTTTATGTCTTTTGATTTGCGCTGCAGTTGCAGAAGTCATGAACTGTGCATTTCTGGCTCAAAGGCACCAGTTATTGTTCAGTTCAGACCTGCTGTCAATGTTTGTGTTGGGATTTCACGCCTCACATGTGCTCATCATGCTTTATTTGCCATGCCGTAAGCTGCGAGCCCTTTCAACACCTGCTTCAGCTCTCTGTCCTTCTGCTGTGATTATATCATCTGCCTGTGATTAATCAAGTTCAGTTGTGTTAAGTTGTGACATTTCATCTTATAAGAAACAATCACAGTCACATGTAATCCTGTCAGTTCTTTCAATTCTTATCAAATTGAATATTAGTAATTCACGTGTATGAACATGAACGATGAGGGGCGGTTTACGGCAGTGACCTCATTTAGGATCCTTATTTCCCGATGGTGGAAGCTTTTCCTGAGCCTCGTAATGCTGGCCCAGTGACCTGGTGTATCCTTTCTGATCACCCTCGTAGGCAAAAATGAATTTGTAAGCTCAGTTGACTATCTAACATTTACTCATTTCATCTCATTTGATGGGATAACAAATGACAAAAAAAAGCTCTGCATGTGATTTTTGCAGCTGATTATCAAGCTCAACATAGACCTAATTATTAACGTGGAACTAATTAAGGATGCAGTTGTTAAAACCGAAAATTCAGTATGAAGTATTGTGCCCTTACAGCCTTCCAGCAACAGCTGCTACATTAGCTCCGTGTACAAAATCTGAGTGCAATTTGATGTGTCTGCCACACACAGGGCTTTACAACAAAGCTCCTCTCTACAAGTTTCCCCTCTCTGTCCCATGTCTCTGATTGAGGATCTATTTAACACACCTTGCTTCATCTCTCTTGCAGTATGTCGCATCTACTGGAAACCTGCTGTTTTCTAAGTTTGTTGCTTTGTCCCTCATAGGTCTTCTTGGGTCAAGACCAAAGCTTCCACAATCCCTTTGAACTTGTTTTCCAATTCCATATGTCTAAGTGCCGGTGGCACTCAGTGGGGCTACTTGACTAAGAACTCCGACCTCAACAGTTGGGCTCAAAATTCACTCAATATGCTGTACTTTTTTTTTTCTCTTTTTCCTGTCACTTATACACTGTAGCTCTCTATGGCTGTACACCCAAAAATGTGTTGCTCCATCTCATATACTTATAAACTCTTATCATAGTGATTGTATCTGTACTGGATGACTCCACATCTTGTGATTGACATGTAGTATGTTAATGTAATGCTGATGTGCAGTGTTAATGCACAGAATAGAGAGATAGAAAGTAAAGATGTGTGATAGACATTTAGGAACATTAAACCTCAATGTACAAGACAAGAGTTCATGCTTAGTCTCATTCATTTTTTTTCTTATTCTCAATCTTTCCACAACATAATTTGCCTTAGCATTACTTTACATTTACAATTATTAATCAGTTGCTATATTTAGGTTTTGTAAAAAACAAGAATATAAAAACGGTTAAAACTGGATGTTGTAATTTATCATATTTGTGAAAATATCCTGTATCTACATTCTTGAGAGGAAGAGGCTTGATTTTCATTTAAGTTTTAATTTTTTTTCATAATCTGCGTTATTTACACCACTCATTAAGCTATCTCACCTGAATGTGCAAATGTACTTGGCTAACAGCTGACTCATGTGTTGAGATTTTACTTCAGGGGTTTATTCATGCCCTGTTGCCATTATTACCTTTGTGCCCCCAGACACTGCTCAGTGTCAGCTTCATTCTTGTGCAGATTTAAATTCCTCTAGACATCCTTCCCATACCGCTGAAACATTAAGGGACTCCCAGCCGATTCCAAACGGTGACAGTCTTTGGAAGGAAGCCACGCAGAGGCAGCCGTCTGGGTTTCCTGTGCGTCTTTCATCCCGGATCAAACAATCAAACAGACAACATAAAACATGCAGCGCTGCTTCTTCTTCTGCTCATTGCTCCTTTTTTGGGAAAGAGCTGACAGGCTATAATGATTGTTCAGGCTGCCTCTCTCTCCAGACGGGCTTGAAATGACATTCTGCTGTCTGCAGGCTCAGTCCAACTCATCTCGCTACACCTGCTGAGGTAGGGATGTATATATTTAGGAGCAGGTGATCCGTGTTGCAGCCATGCAGCTTGTTAGCTCATCATTTCATTCACAAGCAGGCATATTTTTCCATAGTCATTATTGTTGGCATATTTTCCATAAACTCTGTGACAGAATGGACATATATTTAACTAACTGCAACCAACTGTGATACTGAAATGATGGTCATGGTGTGTACTGTGTTGTTATAAGTCAAAAGCTGCTTCTGCTTGTGAGCTTCTTTTAAAGTTCTCCCTACTAAATAGAACTGCAAATATTTTTTAACTTCAGGTATTTTAGGGTATTCAGGTATTAAATCAAAGAAAAATAAAAGAAATAATAAAATAAATAAATAAAAGAAAAAACAACTTTAATCAGTAGATATCTGATGGGTTTATCTCCTCTACTTATGCCTTTCATTCTGTTGGTAATTGCATTTACCCCCTCAGGTCCCTGTCATTCATTCTGCCTAATTAGCACTCCTGACCCTCTAAGCATGTCCGTGACCTCTTCATCCAGTAAAGACGCTGACTTCTGCCTCATCACTTTGACTGCCTGCTGACATGTGACCAGTGCTGAGCGAAGGACGAACTCCTCGACCAATACATGCAATTAGAGCAAGATATTTGTAGCACTTTTAAAGGGGTTTTAATTATTCTTCTGGTAATTAATATGATCACTTAGGCCTACGGTAATTGCTGAAAGAGTCCGATGTGGAGTCCAAGCATTCTGCATGTAGGTCACATTCTTCGTATTTTAATAGATTTGTAACACATGCGATTAGGGTAAAACTAACTGCCATTGGCCAGCCCTCCAGAATGCACCAAATTAATTGGTGACTCACTGCCGTGAAAAGACGACTGTGTCTTGTGAGAGCGAATTCCAGTTGAACAATGGGCCTATTTAAAGCTGACTGGGAGGCTTGTTGTATGGAGAATTAATGTTTGAATTAATCAGCACCTAGCTTTGCATTTCTTCCTCTGTGATTTAGTATCTGCAGGAGGAAATGGGGCAGGGAATCATAACTCACAAAATAATCATCTATAATCATTCATCTCTCTTGCTGGCCAGCTGCAGTGCAACGGTAAAGATTGATAAGATGATGAAATAGTCCGATATGTAAATGACATGTTCCTCTGCATCCTTTATCCTTCAAAATAAAGTTACGCTTTGATGTTTTTAAGAGCAATGCTGCAGTGCTGGTGAGTACAAGACAGCTGAAACACTTGGCTGCCCACAGGGCTGGTGTTCATACATGCTGAAAGTGAAGCCCAGAGGACATCCCTAATATGACTGTAATTCTCCATGGTCTCAGCACAAATCACAGTGCATCCCTTCAGGCACCCAGCTGTAATTTTCCACGTCCATGTAACACTCTGCAGACAGGGTATCTTTATGAGCTCTTGGTCCATAGTAATACAACTCAGGGTGGATGTCTGTAAAATATGACGTCACAGTGAATCTTTTCTACCCCCAGAGGTTTGGACGACGGATCAATTCTACCTAAAACCCTGGGGGTTGACTACTGATGCAATGTGATGTGCTTCTTTTGTGTTATTGCTCTCATCATTCACACTGCACCTCTCACTGACACTTGCCACAAGCTGTGTTTTAATGGGGCAGCACTGTAGAGACAGGATGAGTGGTGCTCAACTTTGACTAGAGCAGGGTTAAACAGGAAGCTAAATGAGGATCCAACAAATGAGAATAAAATTCACCGCTCTCCACTGTGAGACATTATAATGTTTCCACAGAAGGGGAAAATATCTTTATAATCCATCCATCCAACGATTTATATATGCATTTTTCATTTACCCATTAAAAGATCTGAGTGGAAATGCAGGGGGAAAAAATGAAATAATACAAAAAAATTTGAATATTCAAAACAGTCTAAATACTGCCAAAAGTCAAAATATCATAAAAACAGCCAACTCCTTTTGCACATAATCAGTAGTGGAAGGAAAGGCTCTTTAACTCAAGTTTTGAAACAAATTTACCGACAATATGGTGGATTCTTTTACAAAAACAGTCACAAATTGGAACTGTGTGTAAAGTCAATGGAAAGAGATTGCACAGGAATGCATTTTGACAAGTTTAAATTGCTTAACCCTGAACATAAAGACTGTATGTGCAGATTAGTGTTCTTTATAAACAAAGAAACACTGGAAAAAAATAGTACAAAAAACACAAGACACGTGCCACAAAAACAATATTGATACATACCTTGCTTGCTAGCTTATAGGTAATGTCTACTAGTCATAGCCTTTTTTGGGACAAATGAACATGGTTTAAATTTGAAACTTTGTTAGAATTACTCTAGTAGGAACAAGTCAAAGTTTAGCAAACAGACTAATAAGGCCTAACATAATTGTCAGTCACATATCATCTGCATAAATTAGGCTAAAATTAGCCAGCATTAGCCACTGTGTTACTGATCACACCAGAACATATTGTGGTAGCAAATCCTTTAGTGTATTCAATACAACCAGTTTGTGTTACATTGCCTATAAATATAACATCTGATTTACAAGAGGTGAAGAGAGAACGTGTTTATTTTTCTCTCAAGTCTCATAAAAGCCTCATGAATGTTTTCATCTTCATAAAACCATCAGATATTTGCTTCATTTTCTTATTTATTCTTGCAGAGACAAACCTGCGGATGCTTCAGATGAATAAATTCCCATCAACGTGGAAGATGCCAAGTTGCGACTTTAGAAACTGTCAACACATTAGAAATTAGGGGCTCCATCTGTTTTACCAGTCCAAGTTTTTACCTCATTAAGTCGATAATCATGTCTTGTCTGAATAAGTGCCATTTTTACACAAATGGCACTAATTAGTATGAAAGAAGTAAGTTTCAAAATGTTTTTTGGGTTTTAATTTATTAGTTTTATGTTAAGTAACTGGAGTATTTATGCTTCTCTAGTAGTTTTTATCAAGAGTTATGAAGAGAATGATTAATGTATCTAGTGCATCTAATGTACTCTAAATAATGTACTGTAAGAAGGCTGTGTTGATGGTCTGAGCTGAATTATTTCAGCAATGTAGCAGCAGCACAGCAGCTTCTATAGCAACACTACAACACTGCAGCGACATCAAAACCACCTGGCTATAACTTTGCAGTTTTACAGCTCCTTACTTGGGGTCTTCCGGGGTTCTGTGTGGCATGAACCTTCCATTTCTGCAGGCCAGCTCAGTTAGCGCTTGACCTTTCATTATCGTCAGTACATTATCAGCAAGCCCCAGGGCACTGGGAAGAGCCACTGCAGAAAACTCCAATATTTTTCATTGATTCTGGGCACTATGAGGCATGCATCAAAACAGCACAGATGTCTGGAGCAACAAGACAGTGAAATGTAGCAGTGATAATGGTTGGTAACATAAGCAAGGCAGGGACAGTTTGGGAAAAGACCATTATCTTATTAAATCTTATTGCAAGGATGTAATTAATCAAAACTGTTATTTAAAAGAACAATTTTTCTTCTTGGTATTTAATTATGTGTTCTTGTAAAACCCAGTATCTTATAGCAAGAAGCTGATCGAAAGACTGTTTTCAAAACCTTTTAAAATCTCACTGTGTCCATTTTTCAGTTGTACAATGTAAACTTCTCCCTTAAGATTTCCAAACCCCCGATTTCCCCTTTCTTTCTATTGTTAAGGTATCATCTATTTGTGACGGCTATGGAATATCTAACAGCAACCTATGGCAGTGTATCATCAATCAGTTCCCATCGGCTCAGTTTTTGGCTTAAAAAAAAACAGAACAGAAAAGTTGGCTGTGGAAGAAAGATGATCTCATGAGACAGGATGAACTTATAACCCCCACTGCAAAACATGGGAAGAATTCTTTTCATTTCTGTCTCTGGGCAGCAGGTCAGAGATCCCACATTAAGATAGCTCGTCTATCCCTGGAAGCTTCTATTCCTAGTGTGATAACGCTTTTCTTGAAACACTATCAACCGAGTCTGGTTCACTTTGATTCATGCTCTCTGATAAGGCTGCTGGATTGTGATAGATTCTTTATGAAGATCCTACATGATGTATAATATTATTTATTTAGGGGTGCACAGCCGTTAGCATGAACAGCTTTACTTGAATGCCAGCAAACAGCCTTTAAAGGTGTACAATGTAACTGTTTCAGAAGCAAATTTACTATAACTTGGATAGGCAATGTGCTCTATATACTCATTTAAACTCTAATAAACAATACAAAGATAAACATTCAGATTTAAAAAATACCTAAGAGTCAAGGTAAGTCAAACTCTGTGTTATTGTTTATAGGCCTGTAAAAAAGGTGCATTATGCTGGCATTGTACAGCATATTTACTGCAATAGATGATAGTTAGGGTTTTAATCACAACTATAAGACGAAGGTAAACATCATAGTTTTTGCCAGATCTCTCAAAAGGGTAATCTTACATAAAAATTTATACTATTACTCTTATTTTATACTACTACTCTTGTGTGAGCTCAAATGATCAAAGATCTGATTTGAAAATCAGAGATACCGTGTGAGGAAACTAGACAGAGAAAGATTCCTTACATTTCATCTCCTTTGTTTACGACATGGATAGAAGGGAGAGCACAACAAAAATAAGAAAAGCCTATTAGAGGGACTTTAATCTTGTCCTCATAATGCCACAGCCATAACCTGAATTCTCTGTGAGGTTTCACTCACAAAGAGACAGAAAGTCTTTTAACCATTAGCATGATAGTTTCAAGGACTGTCGGAAAAAGATGTTCTGTGTTAGTGGAGGATGCCAAATTAGCATTTCTTTTCATTTGATTGTCAGGTCAGGCCAGCGAAGAAAGCAGCCGTTAAGAAGTCTTTTTCAGTGAACCATTCAATCAGGATGAAAATATACTGATACCAACACAGGTAGGTCACACAGCTAGGTTTTCTCCTTAGGTGTCAGGTCATGTAATGTGTTTTTTTTTCACTTGCTTACAGGCTATTTAGGCTACTAACTTGCTGCAGCTCAAAGTGTCCCAATTCTGATGTTTTTCCTTCATGTGTCCCAGTTTTGATGTTTTCCGATCAGTGTGAACAGCAAGAAGCTGCATGGAGTCGCAGTTTTCCTATTCCCATCTGGACCACATGGATGTGTGGTGCACAATCAGAGCCTGGGGTGTGCAACCTCTAGCAGCTTCACAGTCCAGAATTTGTCAGCACCGCCATGACTCTGTTACTGTGTGAGAAGTTTCACTAATTAGTCCAAACTCGAGGACACAAACTTTTAGTGAGCTCTGCAGAAAACAAGCTACAGAGATTTTGGTTGAAGATAGGAAGTCTTTAGTTATAAGCTCTTTTTTCATGTAGATTTGTTGTTGCTGCCACAGTCCTGTCTCTATACCACCTGTGTTTCTTCCATTGAACCAAACCATATCTTCATAATGCCACCCAGAATGTGATTTTAAATAGCAAGCCAGCATTACAAAACATAAAGAGGCATGAAGAGTGTGACGTGTCAAACAATAGCATCGGTTTCTAGTATGATATACATGTAACTACATGTCGCACAGTGCTCTCTAGACCATAACAATGGTTTAATGTTGCAATAGCAATCATTTACTGTTTTTGTTATTTGGCAGTTTATCTTGTTTATTCTCGGTAGGAAGGTAGAAAGCTCCTAGGCCTTGTTTCTCCCAATGTTGCTGATATTTTGGTTGCTGTTTGTCTTCCATGAATTAGGTGCAAAGTACCTGTTTTTTAAATCTTGTAGTAGTAGGTTACACCTTTATCACTGGCTTGTAACACAGATGTTGTTTTGGGACTGTTATTACCTTCCTTGTTAATGGGCGAGACACAACAATGGCTAAATATTCTTACCTTAAAAATGGATGTGTTTTAAGGCACAACAGTGAAATGAGCTAAATGCTTCCATGGGAATGCTAACCAGGGTAGCATATTAACATATTACTTTACATTTTCTTATGTGTACTTGTACCTGTATTTTTTCTTTTGCTTAAGTACTTTTTATAACAAATACAAACATCATAAATTTACTTCTGATGATTGCATATATGCTGCAGTAATCATAAAAATGTTGTTAATTTGTGAAGATAATCTTACTGAACAAAACATGTAGTAAGTAAAAAATCATCCTAAACTTTTGCTTACATAATGTAAAATCCAATGGAAAACTAACATTGGCTTTCTGCTGATGCTAACTTTTGAATGACCTGCAAAAACAAGAAATCCCTGCAGAACTGTATATGTCATCTGTCGTGTCATCATGTTGTATCTTCTGCAATGATTCTGATGTGAGTGTTGTATGAATAAAGTGCTCCAGCTTGATAATGCATTGACACCTGGAACAGCACATTGGTGGACAACTTCTGGAAAGAAAACACAGACTGAGCTGTTAAAATGGAAAAAAGGATACAGGATATACTGACCATATGAGTAAAAATGCCATTAATACTGAGTTGTTACGAAACAATGTTTACTACATGACATATATGGCAAAAAAAGGATGGATAAAGTCATGACTGTAGATTAATACAATACTCAGTCATAAGAACATTTTTAAACATAACAAGTAATATTTTAATATAGACAAAAGAACTCAAATAAAAGGATTTAAGAAGAAATATGTTAACATCACTATAAATTCTGTAAATAAATTTAAATCACTGAAAGTCAAATTTCAGGGGTATGATTAAGATTTATTTCCTTTGGAAAATATACCCATAAATTTGTCATATGAAAACAATTTTACAACCTTGAACAATTTTTTTCACAACAGGATCACACAAGTTAACACCCACATCCCTGCATTACAAATAATTGCCCTTAATTATTTTACTGTTTTTTTTTTCTAAACATTTAAAACATTTTCAACAAAATAAAAACCAAACAATACAAGATTCCACTACAACTTTCAGATTTCCATCTATTAAATACCCAGTGCACCAGGGAAGAATCCGGACACAAAGTGGTGCGATCAAAGCAATGTGAGAGAGGGAAAGGGGGGATTCAACCCATAAATCCATGAAGCTCAACTTTGTCTCGCCCCAAAGAGGGCATGGGCCAGTAAATCTTTGCCATTGTCTCTGGCCACCGACTCTTTTATGTCATATCAAGGGATTTGTCTGGCAGGAAAGTCTGCCCATGATTTATTACATTATAAAATGGGTTTAACATGCCATTTCTATAGCTAAAAGCTTTTCCAGAGTAATAACACCACTGACCACTGCTATTTCTCCGGAGACATGTCTGGTGTTGTTGGAGAATGAGCTCTGTGGTAAAAACAAAGCTAAGGCTTCGTATCACCACTATTATGTGTATTTAACATTTCCTTGAGTTTAGAAAAACCCCCATCTAATGTTGGAGTCATTCCAAGGGGGAAAATTACCTATTTTAAAACTTATGCAGCATTTCTTTTCAATAGAATAATTGTGATTTTGCATACAAACACAGACAATCCTCTGTTTTACTCAACAGTGACAATACTGTTGTTACAATGACCGAACAAGAACAAAGGCTTTGGACCCTATCATTCTTTTTAATTGTTCCGTCCAACAAGAAAGGCAATGCGTGCACATGCACAAAGAAACGCACAAATGCAACATGCGCACACAGATGCACTCACACATACACTCACACGCGCACACATGGACACACCTTTCACACTGCAGCTAATATGGGTATTAGACAATTTAGTCCTGACATGTTGCAGCGATGATAGCTCCACTGCCACGTGAAGATGTCCCCTGTCACTTCCAGCGGCTCCTTCTGTCACCTTGATGTCACGGTGAGTCGACAACATCATTACTCATCACATCACCACTGAAACACATGCCTAGTGCAGCACTATATCACTCCCATATTGATATGTTGGTTATAATATTATATTCAATGTACTGTATGAGAACATTATTTCATATAAACACGTCCACGGTTCACTTTTATATTCACATGCCCACTTTATCACTAGATCACCGTCATAGAGACACCCACTATATTAGTACATCACTTTCGTTTGTCACAAATCCATTGTGTCATAGAAAAAACATTTGTTTAAGTGATATGTGGACTTTTTGTTGTTTTGACTTTGCTATCCTATGAGTCTGCGTTGTTTTCAAATCATTTTCATGTTTACCCGTCGTGGACCACTGCTTTCTGTCACATCTGCTGCTGCACCATTGGATTTGCGAGGGACATATTCAATATCAAAGTTGCTCTTATGGCGTCCTTTCCCTCGGCTCCAGGCAAACAGAAGCAGGAAGCAGAAGATGACCACACCTAGAAAGGACAAACAGCCCATAGCTGTAGATATAATGATAGTCTTAATGTCGATAGGGACTGTCATGTTGTACAGTACTGTACCATTCCCCCATGTGCTGTTAGAGTCTGTCAGGTAGTTCGAGCTCCTGTTGATATAATGAGATCTGTCCCCAATGCCCAGACTCTTCACAGCTAAAGAGGCTGACAGACTAGCGTTGCCAGCAGGGTTACTGGCGATGCACAAGTACACCCCGCTGTCATGCAGCTCTGCCGCCTTGATCTCTAGGGTACCATCTGGATGGACTTCCACCCTACCACTGCTTTTTGCTGTGATGTAGCGTCTGTGAGGTGTAATCCAGACCACTGAGGGTCGAGGAGCTCCCTCTGCCATGCAGCTCAGGTGGGCAGGCTGACCCTCATCAGCCATCAACAGCTGGGTTGTGTTGGGTCCGATCCGAGGCTTGGTGCATGTCATGTACCTGGAGACCAACGGCTCCTTTAGCTCACGGAGAGTTTTCCCCAGGAGGTGCTCGGGGGCGCTGCATTCAGGCTGGTCATCCAGGACCTGTAGAGAGGGGGGCTTGTGGCTGTTGAGCAGCCAAAGCAATCTGCAGTCGCACACTAATGGATTTCCACCCAGACAGAGCCTCTGGAGGCTGTCTGGCGAGGCAAACACTCCTCTCTCCAGAGAGTCCAGGTGGTTCTGTGACACATCCAGTAGTTGTAAAGATTTGAGGCCTGCAAATGCATAGGGCTCTATAGAAACAAGATGTGCCCCTTGGATGCGGAGCTCGAGCAGGTGTGGGAGTTGACCCAGCTCTCCCTGATGGATATGCTGGATGCGACAGTAGGACAAGTTAAGATGTGTGAGGTAGGGCAGGTTGCGCAGTGCTGCACCAGGAAAGGCAGACAGGTTAGTGTTGGTTATGAACAACGTTGTGAGATTGAGGCCGTGCAGTGAGAGGGGAGGCAGTGTGTCCAGCCAGGGCCAGTAATCAATGTCTAGTCGGCGAAGACGTGATAACCTCTTAAAGGAAAATGGCTTCAGAAAACCAATGCTCAAGTAGCGCATGCGCAGTTCAACCAGGCTGTGCAGATGCCCAAGAGCATCAGTAGGGACCACGGTCAGATTGGAACGTTCCAGGGTCAAACTTTGGAGTCCAAGTAATCCTGTAAAGGCCCTCTGAGAGATGAAAACCAATTCGTTATCTCCCACTTCTAAGGATGTCAACCTACGGAGATCTTGAAAGGCATGATCCAGGAGCACCACTAGTCGGTTGTGACTGAGGTCTAGGCGAGTTAGGTTGGTCAGGCCAGAGAGCACACCAGCAGGAACCAGCTGAAGCAAGTTACTGCGAAAGTTGAGCGAACGGAGAGCAATCTGGGAACGAAACGAGCCCGGTTCGACCACACTGATGAGGTTGTCGCTTAGATCCAGGTCCTCCAACTGCTGGAAAGAAGAGAAGTTGTCTGGTGTGATGATACGTAGTTTGTTCTTGCTGAGGTCCAGTACACGCGTTTCAATGGGGATGCCTTCAGGGATTGTGGGCAGGCGCTTGCGATGGCAGCTAACCGACTTGCTTTGGGCAGAGCACTCACATCGGGCAGGGCAGCTCAGGGCCGGGCTTACTAGTAGAAGCAATATGACCCCACCCAGGAAGAGGTGGCAGTGATGCAGAGCAGGTTGGTGCATGTCTCTTTTACCCACGTTGCCCTCTGTCATGGCGAAGCTTCTTGTCCATACAGAGCACCATCACGAGCAAGCCCTGCAAGACACAACACATGAAGAAGAAATACATTAGAATACTCAAAACTCAGCTCAGCTCACACTGTTTTCACCTCCTTGCCACATACCTTTTCATATTTTTAACCTTTTTTATACTTTATGTCTCTTTAAACTGCCAAGCCTTTTCTCCCTTAATAAACTGTCCTTTTCTTGGCAAGGTGGATACAATGAAATTAAACTCAGAGCAGGGCAAGGCACAGCAAGAGAAATATTAGCTGCAGAAAAATGTGAACGTTCATCACCGTGTTAGCACAAAAGGTTGCAGGCTAACTGGGGATGTTTCATGAGGAAGGAAGATGTCGCAGCCCAGTGGCGAGAAATGACCCTTATTACAGTGCAGTGAAGCTAAACCCTCATGTGCATTTGTTGTTGCTGCATGTGTGTGTGCACATTTTGCATCAGGATATATGTGTCTCTGTCTGAGGGGGTGGGGTGTTGAATGGACTAAGCGGCAAGTGTTCAAACTAAAATTAAAACAAAATAGAAAATGGCAGCTTGTGTTTGCTTCTATAAGTGATTCCACAGAGTTTGCAGCAGCTCTTGCCAAACACACATAACCCCTGTGGGATGAATGGAAACAAATATATGTGACTGCTTAATAAGTAATCACTGTACTGAGTCATCTCACTGGCTCATTGTTTAGTTTAAGACTGAATACACTGAGCTTCTATATTTATCACTAACATGATGTGTTTAGACATGCCTTTTTTATTTAGAGGATGTAAATATCATATCTATGATTAGTCAGTAAAGATTTGTATTTGCCTCTTTCCATTATTGCTCTGTTAGTTTCTTTTTACTGCTTATTATTACAAGCTACTGCTTCTTTATACGTTTCGTGTTTTTCTTTATTATTTTTCTTGATGAAATAACTTGACTTTCCCAAAGCATTAACAGAAGTTTATCCTATAAAAATGTAACACAGTGTTAAATGTTTGCTCATAAATTTAATGCTAGATTTTAGTTTATACAATGTGGTAGTGAACATTACTGCAGTCATTGTGCTTGTCTCTGTAGCAAACACAGTCACAGTTCATGATTATAGAAAGCAATTTGGTATGGCAGCACTTTAGCTTTGCATAACAGGATAACTGCAACTCGACAATAAATAAAATTAAAATTATCTCAAGGCACATATTAGTATATGAGAATGTTAGGGTATAAGAGGATAGACAGGTACATTTATATTATTTTTGACATTTGTTTTTTTAAGCAGATTTGTGGCTATTGTTTTGCTTCTTCTGGTCATTTTGGTCAATTCCCAGCCACACAACAGGGAAGGTTTCAGTGGCGGAGAAGGTAATGACAGGGTAATGAGGAGAAGGATTCAGAGTTCAGCTGTAAAACATTACTGTCTCTAAGAGCCATGCCTCTTCACAGCTTGGAAAAGACACAGACCTTGACAGAAAAACACCTTCCAGCAGCTACAGGTTGCTGAATTGACAGATGGCTAAGTAGACAGAGAGGCTGACCATAATTGCCTCATTACCAGTAGTATCTGCATTCTGCTCATGGCTATCTTTGCCAATTAGATGTGCAAAAGGTAAGATATATCTGTGAGTGGCGGAAATTTAAATGCACTATCATAAAGGCAAAGAAACATGCTAGAAAATATGAAAGGCTTCTTAAAAAGCTTTTGACTGCTTGCAGAGCTCTTGTCAATCACAGCAAAGCAAAATCCCGCCAAGGTAAGCAGTGGATAAGCACTCACACAGACACAAACCTTACTTTGATAGTGAAGTGAGTGACGTTCAGAAAATAGCCGAGATGAGGCAGAAGGAGCCGGAGAGAGCACACACATTCACTCTTTCTCTTCCCCACAGCGCTCACCCCTCCGCCCGGCTCAGCAGCTGCACTTCTCGCACCTCCACATCTCTCCTCTTTGCCTCTTCTTTCTATCTCTGTTTTATCTTTCCATCCTCCGTTCACACATCTTCCACCTAACTCCTTGTCTCCCTTCAGTCCTGCCTGGCCTGGCAAAAGCCCCAGTCCGTTCATCAGTCCCTACAGGCTGGGGTTTTTATCGATCGCAGCGCTGAAACATCAGATGCCAGGAATGTAGCCTTTAACAAAGAGCAAGCCGTTGCCACAGCAACTACAAACCCTTACTCCCATCCGCTCTGTGTAGTCTGCCAATCAAATTAATGAAAAAAGGAAGACATAGAGTAAGGAGGGTGACATTTTTTCATATTCCTTTTAGCCCTAGCATTGAGGGAGCAGACAAATTGAATACATTCCTGGAAATTCAGCCTCATTGGTATAGCAGAGCCTGGTTTAAGGTGTTTCCAATCTGTCATTCTGGCCGCCTTGCTATTTGTCGACCTGTCTTGTTGCCCATCCATCTGGTGCTCTGGTAACTATCTCTGTCTGTCTACCTTATTATCCTTCCACAAGCCTGCTTCTGTCTTTGTGTATTTATCAGTCTGCCTTTACCCGTCAGCCTATGTTCCTCTCTGTTTAATAATTACAGTCCAGTTGTCTGATGCTGCAGTGGGGGAACTGGTCTGGCGATCTGTCGGGAGAGTAGAGTGTCAGGCAACACGCAGCCTTTTCCACAGCTCTGCTCAGAGGGTTGGTGCGCGCACGAAAACGCGGCAGCCTTGTAAGTTATTTAAGCTCCTACGAGAAAAAACGCATGATAACGTGGCTTTTCTTATGCTGGACCCAATTTTTTTTTTTTTTTTTTTTTTTTTTACTTTCACTTGAGTTTAAAGCTTGAAAGAAATACAGGTTCAGCTTATCTGACAGGCCAGTGAAAGAAATCTCATTGATTAATTGTAAAATGTATGAGATTTGGAAGCTGTAATCCTCTTAAAAAATCTGACACATTTACAGTAAATATCATAAATCAAAATCTGTCCGGATCCAGGTTTCACTTTGCAGACATTGATAAAATAAAAATGACTCCCCAGAGACAGTAAATCATGTCCTTGGATTAAAATACTATTTCAGTGCTTGTACAAGTGCACTACTTTGAAAAATGATGCACCTTTGATGATTTTGCCAAAGACCAGCTGTCTGTTTGATGTCCTCATCCATACCTAGTGTACTGAGCCCCCTGTCCTCCGACTGCTTTTTGTTTTTATTTGCCTTTAAAACATGTCTCTCACACCGCACAATGACTGACTGGGTAGATGATAAGGGTTGACAGTATGTAATATAAGAGTATGTGATCCTTGGAGCATCTGTTTGTATGGCAGATTGCGGTTTCAAGGAATACAAAACTAAGAAGAAACAAATATCCAAGATAAACAGTTTACAATGAAAGTCACAGATATGAGCTGGATCATTGCTGCTGCAGGTCATATTTTCTTTGTATTGCATGGCACCTGTTTGGAATTAGCCGGAGATTTGGTAGCTTGTTTGATGAGGCCTCTGTTTTGTTTTTTAGCAAAACAGGGCTAAAGCTTTTCAAATTTTGTTACAAAGGCATACAGAGATTAAAAAAAAAAAAAAATGTGAAGGAGCAGTGGAGTATTCCATTTGATCTGGGAATTTGGAATTTTCAAGTTCCCGGATCAAACGGAAATTTTAGCTGAAACATTCACTGAAATTGGATAACTGAGCCAACACCAATCTTAAAATTCAAGATGGCTTCTCCGCACATTCACTGACATGAAAGGTGTAGTAACAGGCTGTTAA